>OW028638.1:5404948-6005220 GCA_932294325.1 Allophyes oxyacanthae
TGAAATTGAAAATCATTATGGTCAACAAATCAAAATATACTAAAATATCTTGGCATTGGCCGAAAATTTACTTAAATTAAATCATAACGTAATCACTTTCTCGATCACAATTGCCATATTATTATATCATGTAGACCATCAGAAAACTTTGCTTTAAAAACTTGGCCTAGACGATGACAATATAAAAACTTGGCCAATCAGCCAAGTGCTTTGTCCTAGCTATTATGACAATAAGGCGCAGTATTGAAATGTGTTGGACTATAATTTTAATAAAATGTGGGTATATGAACTAATATTAGCGTTTCATTTAATTTCCTTTTATAGAGGTGGCTGATGAATGAAACGGCTGATATATGACGAGACAGGATTATTTATTCAATGCATCCAACATAAACAATAAAATCACAGAGAACACTCTTAGGTTGGTACTTAGGTAGACACAAGTTAAAGTCGTATTTTTAATTAGACGAAGTCAACTGACGTTTACTGTGTTGTCAGTTTTTGATGAAATAAAAATAGTGTTGTGACAAAGCGAATGATTGAAGAAACCCCTGAATGAATGAAATTGCCTCGATTGTCTAGTGAATAGTTAGTGTGCCGAACTGCCGCTACGGGGTTCGAATTTTAGTCGTGCTTTGTACATACCAACGAGTTTTCGCCGACTATGTTCCTATAGTATCTACCTATACTGAATACCGAGTGTTTTAAACATTGTAGTTACATACTACTAGTAACTTATATCAGAGCACTTTTATACAATTTTATTGTAAAATAGAAATAATATTCTTTTATAGTTTGAAATGATTAACTATTCACTCATTGTTCATTCATCTGATTGAACGAGAACTGAACGCATCACTATTACTTTAAATATGGCAACATTATTTAACAAAGTGACATTAGCTACTGTCAGTTGGCTTCGTCTAATTAAAAATACGACTATAGGTAAATTGGCAGAATCATCGTCAAAACGATGGAGCCATAATCCTAAAATTTGAATTGAATTGACTATAGGTAAAATCTAGGTATTCTATGGGTGGTTCCTGGAATGGACTGCGGGGCTATCCTATTCCTTCACCTCCTAGCTATGCTTTATCTGAGGGCTGCGGGGCTACCGCTCAGGACAAGCTTAAGACAACGGAGTCGACTGCGGGGCTATCGTCCTCCGTGCCGTCTAGCTATCGAATGAATTCGGTAGTGCTCCTTATATAGTGGTCTGGCGACGTATGTGAGTGTGCGGCCGATATGTTGACGCTCTTAGCTAATGTTGAGTGCGTGCGCTTATGAGATCAGGTGGTCTTGTTATACTTTGTAAATCATGCAACGACATCGCGGCAGAATGCCGGATACAGTGGACCGAGCACTAATGTTTTGGCGTATAGTAACGTAAACGTAACCAAATTTAGAATCAAAAATACACGTTTAATCCATGATATTTTTTTGGAAATACATGCATGCAATATTTTTACATTTTCATGAAACAAGTGCTTTTGTTGCTTAAAATTGAACAAAAATGCGATAGAATCATCGTATTGTAGAATCAAAATTTGCTTATGTTTACGTTACTATACGTCAAAACATTCGTGCTCGGCCCTCAGTTGTATACAATCTTTCTGGTCCCGACCCCTATTTACCGATGTAGCAGACATTTTGCGACAGGTGTAAATCGCGCGGTAGCTGCTGTCAATCAACACTTTCGTATTACGTTTTTACGGATTAGCCCTCTGGCGGACAATAAACGAACTAAAAATTCCATACTTGGCGCTGCAAACGCGATAAGTAGCCACAGGCGGACGACTGCCATGCATAATAAGAAATTGTTTGATAGTTCGCGACTGATCGCGCTCCGTCTGCTGTCGCGTGGCTGTCGGGTCGCTGGTAGTGATATTTACAAATTTATGTCACCTTTATCTGGGGGGCTAAAAAGGCCGTTTTAGAATGACAATATGATTCATATTACAAATGTCAAAATATCTACTTCATTGACGACTCTTAATGCTATCCGCATAAGGTTCATATTCAGTAATCATCTGTTTGACAGTTACTATGCAGCGGGTCTACCGCGTAACTAAAATTGTAATGAACATCGACATCGGTATTAAACTTTAATACGATCGTAAGAGCCTAAACTTTGAGCTAACTTGTATTTTTTTTTACTGATCATGAAGATAGGAGTCCCAACTATATGATAGGTATTTTTTTTACAAGTTAGCTCAAAGTTTAGGCTCTCACGATCGTATTGAAGTTTAATACCGATGTCGATGTTCATTACAATTTTAGTTACGCGGTAGACCCGCAGATCAGTAGATGAATTGCTTAATGTGGCCTTTTTAGGCCCCCTGGTCTACACAGGTAAATTAACCATTGGACATTGCCGAGCGAGTGGTGTAAGTGTTGCGTACACTTATATCCAATGCAAACAACATTTGACTAATCTTAATAATAAACATAAGTAACATTTTTTTTTTATTTGTAAAATTATTTAAAAATATGAATGAATGTAAGTATAAAAATTGAATAAAGGAAATAACATAAGTAATATATTATTCATCTTTATTTTATTACATCCATATTTAAATACATGACACTCATAATATAATATTTTTAAATAATACTAATATAGTGATTGTTTCACATTTTTTTTTTATTAAATAGTGCGATTTATAATCAAATAAATCTGTAGATGCTCTTACACTGCACTGAACTCGACTTAAAGTTATACGCCGACCACTGTAAGCTCAGCCCTCCTAATAGTTAGCGGGATGCGGGGCGGCGGGTGTGCAACCCAACAGACTAAGGGTCGATTTAACCAATGCCAGATAACTATTATCCAAGGAATAAATTTTACTTTTGACACCTTTTGTATGACAAATTATCTGACGTTGGCGAAATCGGCCCTTAGTTATTGGTCGATATTATCCCTGTACGGTTTACGTACATACGGTCAGGCTGCAAACGCAGCAACCTACTTTCCTTGATAGTATTTAAATAATGTTTGATGTAATTTACAGATAGTTGACAAATATCTTACTTACGCGGACACTGCGGATTAGCATCCAATAAACTTTACTGTAATTAGTTAGTTGTGATCGGTATCTCTAATAAACTTTTAGTGTTACAAATCTGTGTGTTTACGTCAACTCACCTCACTCCAACTTACAACATAAACTGCAAGTGTAAGGTGCCTACGGGATCTTACAATCCCCCTCCCGCGTCCCGCAAGCCTTCGATGCGAGTGGTATGCATTGAATAGTACGTTTTAAAGGTGTTCAAAGTATTGCATAGCCTTCTTTGTTTATTTTTGTTTCGTTAAGTGTGTGATGGCAATTCATGTGGGCTTACTACGAACTTAGAGTAGAAATTGAACTGCCCAGACATTTCCAGTATTAGCTGACCTCGCACTGTATAGGGTTTTCGTAGAATGAAAGGTTAGCTTACACTGGAAATTTCTGGGCAATTCCTGCTATAATAGCTCTTAGTAAGCCCCCTGTTCCGTTATCCTCAGCGGTTGTCACGACTGTGATTTTTGTTTTTACCAATTAATAATAAAATTATTAGAAATCTGCTCAATATTTTATCATTATACACTATACAGCTTACTCTAACAGTATGCGGCCGGCCAACAGACTTGCTTATTAGTCCGTCTTGTTCCCCTCCCGCACCCCGCAGACCACCGGGAGAGCCACGATTACAGCGATCGGCCTTTAGTGGTATGGTATAATATAACAAAATCACTCAGCTGGTTGGCTAGGTGTGGCGGCTCGTAGAGACTTCTCCAAGCTCCTCAGAGCTGGAGTGATGCTGCTGCCCAGGTCTTCTACCACGCTTGCTAGGTATACTGGAAATAAAGTTCGAGAGTTGGCAGAAATATACAGAAAGATCGGTCTAATAGTGTAGTACGATATAAGAAATCGCATCGACAAACTTTGTAAAACTGCTACCTGATTACGTAGGATAAATATGACAGTTGTTGTCGCAAATAAACGTCTTTTTTTACCCGACTACGGAGAGGGTTATATGTTTGACCGGTATGTATGTATGTATGTTCATCTGTTCCCTCATAACTTCTAAGCTACTTATCATAATTCGACAAATGAGGTATCGTTGGAAGCGTTTTAATGGTCCGCTGGTTATAGGCTATGTGACGTCACATTAAATTTAATATGACGCCCTCTAGAAGACATAAAGTAAAGTACTAAAAAAAAAAATTGTTTAACTTTTTCGTGTTGGGTATCAAATGAAAGGGCTTAATTAGCACATTTCAAAAATATATATATTGACGGCATATGCTGGCGACTCCGAAAAAAAAAATTAAGTTCAAAAACTAAAACCCGACTACTGAAAAGGTATCTTCTTCTTCTTAGAGTGCCTCTCCGACTAGCGGAGGTTGGTTGGTTTAGCCGTGGTCGTATGCCACTTTGCCCTAAACTGTATTGTTTTGATAGGGTAGCTGTAGGTGGCATACGACCACGGCTATCCTCTGAACATCACTATGAATATGTGTTAATATTTTCTTGTTTCATACGTTTTCAGTAGTCGGGATTTAGTTTTTGAACTTAATTTTTTTTAAATAGTAGATCTTTATTTCATGTAAACCCATTTTTGACAATCGCCTTCTACTGCAAAAGAGAAATGAAGAACGAGTTCGTTATTAATTAATTTTACTCGTTCAGTCCTTTCCGCTAGACTCTCTTGTTGGTGGAAGCACTTCTATGAACTTTACCGTAGCTAGTTAAACGGAGTCCGTACGGAGCCCGCTCCGCTGCCAGTGGAAGCCCGGCTTTATGATTGACCCTTTCAATGGCATTACTTACCAATATCGTTGAGACATCGCTTCGTTCCCAGAGCGTCCATGTTTCTGATATTCAAAATCTTCTCAGCGTACACCTCGCAAGTGTGTGTGCATACCTGAAAATAATCCATAACGTGTAAGTGCGAGGCCTCATTAGTGCGTTTCGTTGCGTCGTCGCAGCGTCAACGCTGCGTCATTTCACATATATTTTAAAGAGACATGCCACATTATGCGTTGCGTCGCACGCGATGTTTCAACGGATCAATGGACGAGAGACGAAGCGGGGGGAAGGTGATGCGCTGCGTTGTCGGAGCTCCCGTGCGACGGACACTCGGACAGTCTTCCACTGCTTGAGCAGCATGAGTGTAGTCCATATCGATATATATTTTCTCATTTCCTTGGTGCAAGAAAGACCGATTGTATGGGATAAAGGTCATGAACATTACAGTACTCTTGCATTGCGACGTCGTGCGTCGTCGCAACGCAGATGTGGCATACAATGCGTTGATCCGTTGCGACGACGCAACGCACTAATGAGGCCTCAGCCTTAGATTCGAACGGCGATTTGTTTCAATGCACTTTAGTGACTATGCCAGCCTCGTAACTCGTTCTGAGACGGCCCTGTCGGCCTGTGCCCACGCCCAGCAGTGGGACAGTAATGGACTGGATTCATATTTTTATTTTATAGACAATATTTTTTACAAAATAAAAATGGTGATCTCCTTGATCCTCACCTCTGATAAGAATTGCAATGGCGCCTGTTTTTCTGGGAGATGCATCTCCAGATGCTGCGGCAACGTCATCAAGTACTGACCGATCTGTGGAAGGCACGTAAATTTATCATATAATAGTTTATCTACACTCATATAGTAAAGTTCTAATTATGAATTCAAAAATAGTACTATAATGACAGACTTTATGCACATGCAACTATAATAAAATTAAAAAGATTTATTATGATAGTTTTCCTAACAAGACAATGCTATAAAATAACTTTTTTTCTATTATAGTACACCATAGACATAATATTCTACTGTTTAATAAATCTATGTAGTAAACTTCGGTTCCACCAAGGAGTTTTCAATTAAATTTTTATAGCAGCCGTACATTGTCTATGGTGGCGCGGCTAGGGCGCATGCGCGCTGAGTTCCGGCGCCATTTTGTTTATTTACAATTTACATTATTAATGTGTTAACTACGTATTGCATGATTATAGATAAAGTAGTGTATAAAACTGCACATAACTATGTATTAAAACACTCGTGTGATACTATTAAAATCTCGCCCGCGGCTCGATTTTTAAACACACACTCGTGTTTTAATACACCCCTATTATGCTACAGTTTCATAATAGTAGTTTATATACCAAAATAAATATCTTTTAATAAATATCTTTTTTTTTTTACTTTACCTCAGTGATATACTCCTGCGGCGACAGAGCGAAGTCCGGCAAATCCGTCGATAGAGCGTCATTGTTATTCCACACTGATAGTTGAGGTATTTTTTCTGAAAAAATATAAAAGATTCTTATTCTTATTGTTATTCTTTATTGTACACAAAATATTGAATAATACAAAAAATAAACAATTTAAAAATATATTCACAAAGGCGAGCTTAACTCAGAATGAGTTTTCTTCCAGCAAACCTTGCAAAGATATTGGTAGTCTTGAGCTTGATCTGTTACAGATTTTTTATTTTTTTATTATAGTTTAAAAAATCTGTAGAACACGCTTTCTTCATCCAAACTGAACGTGTATGCAAAATTTCAGCTCAATCGGAAACCGTGAAGTGGGTCAAATTTAACTTCCAAGATTTTCTTACATAGTTAGTTACAGGTGAAGCTAATAAAAGCGTTTTAATAAAAACCGGCCAAGTGCGAGTCGGACTCGCGCACTAAGAGTTCCGTATATCTATGATAACGGCAAAAAACGTTTGTTGTATGGGAGCCCCCTTAAATATTTATTTTATTCTGGTTTTTAGTATTTGTTGTTATAGAGGCAACAGAAATACATCATCTGTGAAAATTTCAACTGTCTAACTATCACGGTTCATGAGATACAGCCTGGTGAGATGGACAAACGAACAGCGGAGTCTAAGTAATAGGGTAGTTTTACCCTTTTGGTACGGAATTATAAAAACGCCCGATTAATAAAATTAAATGACATTTTTTTGTTTATATCAACCCTGATCGGCACAAATAGCTGATGATCTTACCCAGTTGCACGTCGATAGGGTTCCTCAATATGGCCCTGGCCAAGTTCCGGAGCTGCTCCGTGGTGCGGCGCAGTGCGGCGGGCGGCGCGCGCTGCGCCGGCGCACGCCGCGCGCCGCCCTCCAGCAGGAGGGCTGGCAGGTCGTGGAGAGGATCTGGATTCATCAATTCTGGAACAAAAAATGTATTCAAGATACTATAATTTTTATAGGTACCTAGCTATAGTATTTTTTTACCTCTGTATGGCTAATTCACGTAACTAAAGAAGTGCAGTTGCCGCGCAGTTGCAGTAAAATTTTGATCAAAACAACACATTTGCCCTGCGGTCCGAATTGCGCTAAAAGTGATAATATCGCGAATCCGACCAAAGTCACAAGTATTATTATTACTCAATAGCCCTTATATTTTGTGACTATTAAATTTGGTCGGAGTCGCGATTGATATTCTCTGAGCTTCAGTGAGATACGCTCGCGTCAAGTTTGAGCGTCACTGCAATATGATCGGCGCGTCATAAAATTATGTAAATTAGCCCTCTGTTTTTTTTTTATTGCTAATAATCTGTGATTTTATTTGATATAAAAATATCGCTGCAAACGCGACTTGTTGCCACAGGCGGACAACTGCCGTTCATAATACAAAATTGTTTGATAGTTTGCGACCGATCGCGCTCCGTCTGCTGTCGCGTGGCTGTCAGGTATTTTTTACGTAATTAAGGTGCCGATCCAAAAAAAGCTATATTATTATTTTTGTAATCATCATTATGAACAACTTTTACTGTGGGACCAAACGTGAAAGCACGCAAAAAATCTTAAAAGAAATCATAAAAACACGAAGTTAAGGAACATTTCTTGTGAGCATGATTTTCCTTTTGTTGTTTGTTTGTATGTATTTAGATATATATTATATATAATTATTGTATGTGTTTAGATATATTAATGTAACTATGTAACTACTATATTTATGATGCCTACATTGTAATGTAATTGTATTGTACGCTTGACTTTCTCACTCTATAATATGTTCATTTCTCTTTCACCCAAAGGTTTGCTGGAAAAAAACTCATTCTGAGTTAAGCTCGCCTTTGTGCATATATTATTAAATTGTATATTTTTTATATTCCATATTTTGTGTACAATAAAGAAAAAGAATTTAAAATAATATTACACTTAAAATTTTTTTTTTAAGAAATCGCTTTTGTCATCCAAACTAAACGTGTATGCAAAATTTCAGCTCAATCGGAAACCGGGAAGTGGGGATTTTTTACATAGTTAGTTAGTTACAGAATAAGAATAAGAATAAGAATAATTTATTTTGCATGATAATGAGTACATTAAGTTGGTAGGTATAATAGCTAATACAGGTGAAGCTAATAAAAGCGATTTAAAAATTCTGTATATTTTTCGTAATGACTGACGGTCTACGTACCTTCCGCATCCTTATGCTCTGCCAGGGTCACCAAGATGTTAGAAGCAGCCGTCTGCAGCATCAGGGAGGCTGGGAAACTGGTGGAAAGAACCCCGGTGCTCTGACCGGCCGTGGCTGAGGATAGGAACGTGGACTCTATGCGGCGGCTGTGTGCTGATATTAGGGAAGACAGCGAGGATATAAAGTTCTACAAAAAATAGAAAAAAAAATACCATTATACACTTCGTAAAATTCTGATTAAGAATTCAAATATAGTACTTTATGGACTTTATGCATGTGGAATTCTAATAAATAAAAGTTTTATTACGATACAGTTAACATAATAATTTCCCAGTTTATCATGGCAATATTCCCAGTTATTTGTAGAAGTAGGGTACTAAGTAAAGTTGAAAACTGCGGAAAGTTTCCGAAACTTTGGAAGTTTTGGAAGTTTTCAGAAATGATTTTTTACTTATAAAAACAGTGATTGGGGATACTTTGTTCTTAAAATATGTTGCATTTAGCTAGATTTTAAATATTTGAACACAGCGAGGGACGGGATGCGGGGTACCCACATGTTAAAAATGAATATTTCCAAAACTTCCGTCATACTACTAAGCCCCTTGGTCACTGCGACCTGCAAAGATCTATTGTGACCATGTCAAAGTCAAAGTCAAAGTCAAAGTCAAAATCTTTATTTGTAGAACATAGGTATAAATGGATGTTAAAAATATAAAATATAGGAATCGCTATGTCTAGCCTTTAGTGGCATACAAATTTAAATTAATAGTAATTAGGTACTATATTAAATAAAACTATAAAAGATCAACCAACAACTCAGACAGACCAAAACCAATTAATTATTGCACATCAGATTATTCTTATCAGATAGGTAATCATTTACAGAGTAATATGATTTTTGAAGCAGAAATTTTTGAAATGAATTTTTAAAATCATTTAAATCATTTTTTTCTCTTATTGTTTTAGGAATATTGTTAAAGATTCTTGGTGCCATGCCTAGAAAGCTTTTAGTGTAGTATTGTATTATGTGGAATGGCACAAATTTCATTATTGCGTCGTTTAGATTTAAGTGCTTCAAAAAGATGACAATATGGCAATATTACTAGTAGGTGATAAAGACAAAATACCCGGTGTGTCACTATGGCAATATTCCCAGTGGGTAATTAAGATAATATACCCTGAATGAGAATTTGGCAATATTCCCATTCGACCGTGGCAATATTCCCAGTCGACCGTGGCAATATACCCTCGTTACTATGGTAATATTGCCAGTTGATGACCATGGCAATATTACTAGTAGGTGATAAAGACAAAATAGCCTGTATGTCACTGTGGCAATATTCCCAGCAGGTGATTAAGATAATACAGATACACCCTGAATGACAATATGGCAATATTTCCAGTTGATCGTGGCAATATTCCCTGGTTACTGTGGCAATATTACTAGTAGGTGATAAAGACAAAATAGCCTGTATGTCACTGTGGCAATATTCCCAGCAGGTGATTAAGATAATACACCCTGAATGACAATATGGCAATATTCCCAGTTGATGGTGGCAATATTCCCTGGTTACTGTGGCAATATTGCCAGATGATTTAGACAATGCACCCTGAATGTCACTGTGGCAATATTCCCAGTTGTTAATGGTGGCAATATTCCCCCACATAGTTACCTCGACGGCGGGCATGTAGAAGGCATACAGCGCGTCTCCCGCTATCTTCTTCGCTCTGCTGTGAGCGGCCGCGAGCCAGCCCTCACACCGCTCCGACACTGTTAGGATTGCTCTAGAATATTCTAGAAGATCATCCTGAAATAACACATTACACTATTCTCGCAACTCTTACCACAACATTGTAATCTTTAAACAAAAAACTTTAAAAATAAACTTTAAAAAAAAAGTAAAAACCGACTGCTTAAAACTAAAAAGTATAAAATAATTTTCTTGAAAATCTTATCAGCATCTGAAGTCGGTGCCACAGGCAAGCTAGGTGCATTGAAGAATTAAAGGCCCCGACTTCAGAAGCTGATAAGTTTTTTAAGAAAATTATTTTATACTTTTTAGTTTTTTGATGTCGGTTTTTACTTTTTTTAAAGTTATATTTAATTTTTCAATTTTGAGTGGCATAAACAATACATAAACATGCGATTACAGCAATCGCGAGTGATATGCTGTTATTCATTCAAGAGTTCCATTGTATATCTCCGAAGGTCTTCATCAGATCTTCAAAAAAATTAAATGGTCCCATTTCAGAAAAATCCCCTTTCGAACAAAAATATAATTTTGCAAATCCTTCTATATATGACGGAGTTACATAAAAAAAAACTTGCGAATTGAGTACTTCCTCCTTTTTTGAAGTCGGTTAAAAAGAGTTTCCGTGGAGTTTCTTGCCGGTTCTTCTCCATAGGACCTACTATTTGGAACCGCGCACCTAGAGTCTCGACAATTCATAAGTGCCTGGATCTAGCTTACACATCAATATTATTATTATTATGTATTTACCTGTTTTAGCTGCGGATCTTTAAGGTTATCTAACAACAGCTGTGTCTGCAACTCCGTGTACTTCGGTAATAACTCTCGAAGTGGCGCGTACGCAGCTCGCCCGAACTCACGTATAGTCGTCGGAAGTAGAGTTTCTATAACATAACATATAAAATATGATTCAAGGTATCACAGTTGCGAATAACAAATATGGGATTATTTTTTTATAGAAAACTTTTCTTCTGGGAATTTCTCCTGTATCGTCAGGTGAACCGCAAGCTGCACAATGTGTCTGGGGGCCTAAAAAGGCCACATTGAGAAATTCATCTAATGACCAGGGGGGCTAAAAAGGCCGCTTTAGATGAATCACACTATGATTTATATTACGAATGTCAAAATATCTACTTAATTGACGACTCTTAATGTCATCCGCATAAGGTTCATATTCAGTAATCATCTGTTTGACAGTTATCATTACGCGTAAACAGCTTATCAAAATCCTTGATCCTTGATTTCCATGTATTAGTAAGTCAATGTGTAGACCATACAAATATTTGTCACCCCACACCCACTACTGACTACAGTAACCCCTTCAAGGAATCGCTAATATAAAGGAAAGACCTTGTATTGGAAACTCACCTTTATTCTGCCTAGGCGCATCGATAACACCTTGAATGCAAATGATAAAGTCATCAATATCAGTCCTCAAGTCCGTCAACAGAAGTATGCCTTCTTCTGGAGTCGAACACAGCTTCAAGTTCGCTGATACTACCTGCAAAAAACGTCGTAATTAGCGATAGAGTTCAAGATAAATAATATAATAATAATTTATTTTTTATTACAAAAACATTTGTACATCTTATGGAGTCCTGCCTCAACTAGGTTAACACCTGTATCTCAAGAGGCAGAAAGATACGGATTACGGTTGGCGCAGTGGCTAAGCGATTAGCCTTCTGCGCTACGTGCCGCGGGTTCGATCCCCGCACGGAACAAGTATTTGTATGATCTACAGATAGTTGTTTCAGGTCTGGGTGTGTGTGCTTGTGACATGTATGTTTGTAAACTGTACCCTCGCCTTGATACAAGAGAAATCCTAATGAGGGGCAATGTTTTAAAAAAAAAAGAAAAAAAAAAAAGAAAAAAAAAAAAAGAAATCAAGATTTTTTTACACAGTTAGTTAGTTACAAGTGAAGCTAATAAAAGCGTTTTAAAAAAACCAAAACAACAAGAAAAAACGAAATGTGTTCTGGGACACATAGTAGAAGTGAAACTTCAACGGACAATATATCGTCTACCCCCTCCACGCGGCCGTAACGCTTTTTCGTGACAGAAAAATCCTAATACCCCCGTATAGAAGTTTCACTTCAAAAAATCGGGATGTGACTGTGTCGTGGATACCGTATTTTACGTGAAAACGTGTCCGTAAAGGGTAATATTTTCTTTTAGTGTATTAAAAAAAACAATGGGTACTAACGAAATCCATTTCCAGCGAGAAAATCGGTGAAGAAGAAGGAGCTCTTAAGAAACTTCGTTGACTTCGGCTCGTAAAGATAAACTACGATAACATGGCGCGTCCCTCCAAAATCCAAAACGTTTGAAAGTATTTACAAGACTCACAACGCATGTGCGCGTACTGAGACGGCCGGCAAACAGAAATAAATCCAAGGATTTGTTGCTCGGTAATGATGTGACTAGAAACATTGAAACTGTAATTTGGAGGGGCGCGCCATGTTATCGTAGTTTATCTCTACAAATGTGCGTTTACATTATAACTGTTTTAGTTTAAACTTACCTTGGTAGGCGAGGGTTCCAAAGACAGAAGCAAGTCGGTGTACAGCCTTACAAGCTCAGCTAAAGGAGTCTCTGATTTTAGTACATTTGTTAACCAGTCCACCTGCAAGAAAAATTCACTCAATAATAAAATCTTAACCGCCGCCTGTGGGTACTGGTCCAGGTCAACTTTTAAGATTACACGAAAAAGTGGCAACTCTCGACATTACTTCTTTTTACGGCTATCGAATTTGGCCATTTCTTAACAGAATATTTTTTGGTCTTTCAGAGAACCCCTTTAAGATATATCACTGACCTGCCTCCCAGCTTCAGTAGCCAACAGCCTGGTGAGAGCCGACAGCGTGTGAGTATCCAGCCTGCGCCACGCAGACGCGAGGCGTGCGGCTGCCGCGCGGCGCCAGCAGCGACTGACTGACACCGTCCGGCCCATACCACTGAAGAGGGCGACGTAGGTCGATGTGCGTTCTAAATTCAAATGAACTCTTCAGTTTTCTGGGCGCCTAGTACTTTGAGAGCGACGCAGGTTGACAAAATAAGAGCACCTTCTTAGCATATGCTAGCCTAGTACATAAGACGGCTCAGCTTATGTTCTATATTCAAATGAAGTTTTAAATTTTCTGAGCGCCTAATACTTTGGGTGCGGTCCGAAACGCGATTTCAGTTCTCACGGTGCTGACGTCATCGTCAGTAATCGTTGGTCCGAAACAAAAGTGCGCTCCCAGCGCTGTCAGCGTGACAATCAATCGGACCTAAGATAGAACCTATTTTTTGTTAAAACACACACACCATAGAAGCCATTCACCCGAATTTGCTCGTTTAATCTCTTGTGGCGTCAAATAAAGCGCAAACTGTCTCCTTACAGGTACATCCTTCATCGCTTATTGGAACTGCAAGTTTCTCGAATTTTCTCCATTTATATCACAATCCCACAAAATGTCAAATGGCGCAAATATCAATTCAACGTTTGGCTCACAGTGACTTCACGCAGGAGCTGGAGCCATTAAATTAAAGTGGTGAAGTGAAGTGAAAGGCTCACGTAAGTCCAATATGGCGCAGGTAATGACGTCACGCCTTGTCGTTAGCGCCCTCATGCCGATTCGGAACACATCTTTGAGAGATAATATCGCTTTTGACGTGATTCGGACCGCAGGGTTTAAATGCGTTTATCTTTTTCCAAGCGTTATTCTTAGCTACAAATTCTACTCCAAATGTACTCTATAAATAACAACTAATATGTGTGTGTGTGTGTTATGTGTATTGTAGTTGTTGAGTTCCCTTCATTGTGGTCGAGCTTGGCGATGCTGACGTATGCGTCATGCTCGTGAACGGGTGCCGTCTGTCGGAACTGGACAGCTTGTAACTGCTATGGCAATCTTATTTACAGGCAAATCATTATTATCCTAATCTTATTTTTATTCACATTAAATTACATTATTCTCGCAGCTCTTACCACAATATTGTACTGATAAAGATTGTAATCTATTTATTTGAAAAGAGTTACATGGAGTTTCTTGCCGGTTCTTCTCCATAGGGTCTACTATTTGGAACCGTGCACCTAGAGTCTCGACATTTCATAAGTGCCTGTATCTGGTTTACATGAAATAAAGATCTATTCTGTATTACCTGCATCCATTTGTGTGAGCGCCTCTATCAGTGGTGGGCTGATTGCAGCTTCCAGTCTGTTGTATAGAGTTTCTAGTTGTAATCTCTTGTTTTCATAGTCCGGCGCATCGCTTAGTACCTGGATCATTATAAAGGAAAATATAACGTTATTGATGGCAAATTGATACCAGGATAACATAGTGGGTGAAGGTTTTCTGAAGACATTTCACAAGGAGCCGTTTTTTTTTAATATCCTGGTGGTGGGACCACGTTTACGCGTGGTTTATCACCCCAGTCTATGAAAATCAGGTACTAGAGGAATCGGTGATGCGTTGCTGACGTTTTAGGGGGTGGGGGGTAGGTGGGGGGAGAATAGGACGGAGGGAGGGGCATTACTTTCGATACATGATACCAAGATAACATATAACTGCAAGAGTTTCAGCTAAAAATTATTTGTAAATGAACCGAAAGTACCAACCAGGCAAGCATAAAGTTACAAGAGATCTCACCTCAAGGCTAGCAGTCATAGCGGCGACCTGATCCGCCAGTTCGGCCAACTTGTCTCCCTGTGTCGGTACTCCTGTCTCCAGGATGTCTTCTAAGGAAGTGGCTAATGCTGCCCATTTATCGGCCTCGCGGAGTGCCGATGCTGCGTTCTGTGGAAGATATCTTCGTGTTTATGATAGCCTGGTAGTTTTAATATGAAGACGTGGTATGTTCTTCGCAATGATCTTCATGTATCTGGATAAAAAAAAAAAACATACGCGTCGAATTGAGAACCTCCTCCTTTTTTTTGAAGTCGGTTAAAAAGTAACCTATGTTTGTGTATAATTTTATCCTTTACTAAGCCGTTTAAAATATGTGATTAGGTAACAAACATTCACGTCTAAACATCCACGCATCCAAACACCCGAATCACCCAATCATCTAAACATCCCCTCATCCAAGCATCCAAACACCCGATCATCTAAACATCCACTCATCCAAGCATCCAAACATCCGATCATCTAAACATCCAAACATCCTATCATCCAAACATCTTCACAAACTTTATAATATTAGTGTGATAAGACATACAAGTGGCGCTCTCAATCGCTTTCCAGTCTTCCTTGACAAACAAAAAATGTTTCAAAGTGATTACCTCCAACCGACTCTTCAGCTGGTCAATCTTCTGCAAGCTCTCAATAGAGTGCCCCGTCTGCTCCTCAACGCTTTGGACCTTCTGCTCCAAGGATTGCAGCTTCTGCTGCAGGAGTGCACCTTCAAGCTGGAGCGATGAAGCGTCTTGCAGGATGCGGGGTATGGAGGACACGATCTGATGGTGGATTAGTTCAATATTGATGACTTAAACCCCTTAAAGGAACCGTGATTGCTGCTCGTAATTCTTAGAGATAACACCAAGCTTTCAACTAAACTAGCTGTTCCAATGTAACGCGGTGAACTAGGTGAGCGAAATCACGAGAACGCCGGCGCAACGCGACCACACTGTCCTAGGTGCGCGGCGGACGACGCAAACCGCGTACAATTCGCAAACCAACTTGCTAATCCGTGTCCGCGTACGTTCGGTCACGCTGGCCACTTCAAACGGTTGCAACTGTTTCACATATTTGTGTGTATATTGGCGTGTATAAGTTCGCTCTCCTAGTACACCGCGTAAGAAAGAGCTGACAAGACAGGATAATGTAAAACTTGTTAGTCACCTGTGTCGTGGTCTCGTCTAAAGAGTTGGTCAGTTGTTTCATGTATAGTTGTAGTCTTGATACCGTGTTGGCAACAAATATCTGTGAACAAATACATCTTTCTAGTATAATATGTTTAAGCTTTTTACACTCAAAATAAATTACCTCCTCCACCTTTTGGAATGCAAATAAAGAAATGAGAATATGAGTATGAGACATTATTTACTAAATTTAATCGTTCAGTCCTCTCCGCTACTCTTTGTTGGTGGAAGCACTTCTATGAAGATTACCGTTGTGAGTCAAACGGAGTCCGTACGGAGCCCGCTCCGCTGCCTGTGGAAGCCCGGCTTTTAGGTTGGCACAGTTTTCAAATATAAAGACTAGCTTTTTCATTTTACCTCTTTTTCCTGATTTCCGCTAGAACTCCAAGCCTTGTTAATCCATTGTTTAGGATCAAAAGTATCCTCCCCAAATGTTTTTAAGTCCTAAAAACATAATTATAAAATAAAAACAAGAAACCACGACAAAAATTTGAGAATATATGTCAACTGAGTTAGAACTTCACTTATCAACTTAAGTAAATTGTTTTTTATAATAAGTATTTACCATTTTCTGAAGCTTTAATTACACAATTTATCGTATATGTATCACAGATTAATATTTAAGTATGAAAATTATAAAATAACAAATAAACAAATTAGTGACGTGACTTATAACGCCAGCTGTCTGTCAATTGTCATCTGTCAGTAGTCTGCAGGGTTGCCAACCATAGCACCCTTTTCCTCGCACTACAACTAAAAATCTCGTAGGTACTTTGGCTTTCCAAGCTCGTACATTCATCAAGTATTTAAAATGTTACAAAACAAAAAATAAAACATATTAAATAAGTGTGAATTCCATTTTTCGAATTGCGCTAGGAGTGATAATATCGCGAATACGACCAAAATCACGAGTATTATTATTACTCAATAGCCCTTATATTTTGTGACTATTAAATTTGGTCGGATTCGCGATATTACACTTTTATCGCAATTCGGACCGCAGGGTGGGTGTATTCAGTTATTGGCAACGTTCATTTTTAGGTGTGAAAGTCACCCGTGTGATTGTCGCTCGCTCAACGGCTTTGGGCGATCCACAGCTGCATTATGCGAGTAATGTGACTGAGCAATCGAACGTCCTCAAAATATATGTAGGATTCAATGACTATACGCTCCATGCATCATCGAATGTCATCTGCCGTAATAACTGAACACACCCATTATTATTATTTACTTGGCAACAGTGGATTTAGCAGGGTTCCCAACTTAGAGGTTTTCCCCCCAAATTTAGGGGGTAAATAAGTGGTAGATTTTTTAGGGTATTTTTTTTCTCTTAATTTTTACTGTGAAGTTTATAATGATTGTGACGCAGCTGGCTGTAAACATTTTGAAAAATTTTCAATTATTTTATATTAATCCAATTTATTTAATAATTTTACAGAGTTTTTTTTTTGGGGATTTTAGGGGTTTTTAACTTTAATTTTAGGGATAAATATTTTTCAGAGTTGGTAACACTGGGATTTAGAAGTCAAACAAAAAAAAATTGAAATAAAAAGGGCTCAAGGGAAAACGGTATTTTCCGTCTTTTTATTAATTATTATTTTAGTAATAAGTTACAATGTGTGTTATGGCTATATAATTATATTACTTACATAATTAATACTACAATTCCACGGGATTAAAAAGGTAAATAACGTTAACGTTTTTTCTAAATGCTGTGATGTCATATTTTTCTATATTTTTTTTTTTATAAACTATTGATACATTTACTCAATCAAAGCAGTTATACCTACCTTAATTACTTACAAACACACGGTTCTCATCAGTACAGCTATCTAATTTGTTTTTTATTTATGCCTTGTCTACCAAGTTATAACTACATCGAAGTATACTCTGCATTGAAGGTCTTAGCAATGCCCAAAAAGGTATTATTTATGGGTTTTCTTTTGCCTATAGAAACTGCAATAATTTTGGTCTTTTACTTCACTTTTTATGCTTGCCTGGTACCTATATAATTTTGACTGCCTCAATTAATGATCTTTGGGGGCAAGTGACACCCCCCAGGCAGGCCACACTGTTGCACTTCATCTTCAATGATGTTTTTGTGTTTGGGGGGGATTCATGAGCTGTGTGTATCTGTCTGTGGCATTCTAGCTCCACAATGGATGGACCAATTTCAATGCAGTTTTTTTTTAATTGAAAGCCTGTTTAATTGGGATTCATCTTGGCTATGTTTCATGAAAATCTGTTCAGCCTTTCAAAAATTACAACTCGTTTTCTAGTTTGAGTCCCGGGTGTTTGACGGTTAGGTCATTGTTATAATGATGTTAGAAAGTGATGGATATACCATTGTTTCAAACCATTTTTTTGTAATAAGAGGGATAGAGTCTAACATCCTATGAAATAGTGTAACATACAGGCAGCATCCTCTTGGATGTAATATGCAAGTGTTAAAACATTTGCTACAACAAACATTTGCTACAACAGCGATTTTTGAATGATCGCAATTAATAAAGTAAAATATTAAACCTGGGTTAGACTGCGACAGTTCTCTGTATTATACATTATTTCGTTTCCTATGTTGTATGAACACAGAATTTATTATTAGATATTAAGTCAATTTTTTTTTGATTTTTTGTACGCCTTTAATGGCAAAACATGTAAGCACTTTTTCAAACTTAACACCTTATGCACTTGTACTATTTTACTCATGTTTTACAATATAAATATATCTTTATCTTTATCTTTAACACTTCTCTTTAATCACTAACAATGTAAATTCATTTTCCAGCTACCATGAAGAATAAACGTAGTAGCAGCACAAGCAGTAGCAGCTGTAGTGATGACGATGTTCCACTAACAATGGTTAAAATGAACGGACACTCTGAAGATCCATACTCTGACAGCTCATACTCGCACAGCGATGATGATATTCCGTTGACAATGGTTAAGATGAATGGGCACGTTGAAGATCCTAATTCCTATTATAACTTGTGCCAGCACAGTATTGAAGCATGTGAATTTTGTGATAAAATCTCAGAAAACAGGTAAGCCGTTACGCTATCTTTATGACTGAAACTAAAGCACAACTTTTAAGTAAGGAACAGCGGGTCTACCGTGTAACTAAAATTGTAATGAACATCGACATCGGTATTAAACTTCAATACGATCGTGAGAGCCCAAACTTTGAGCTAACTTGTAAAAAAATTACCTATCATATAGTTGGGACTCCTATTTTCATGATCGGTAAAAAAAATACAAGTTAGCTCAAAGATTAGGCTCTCACGATCGTATTGAAGTTTAATACCGATGTCGATGTTCATTACAATTTTAGTTACGCGGTAGACCCGCTGTGCTTGAGTACAGCAGAGGGACCAAAAATTGATGTGACATAAAGTATATCCACTTTCATGTATAATGTATGAAATACCACAATTTAAAAACAGACGTGTCTTAGACCATGTTTCCACCTGTAAGAAAACTTGTGAGAAATTTCTTACAGATTAAAAAAGAAAGAAATTTTTAACCAATTATGAAGTTAGGTGTTCCCAACTTCATGATTGGTAATCAATACATAATATGAAAAGACTTCTTTTTACAAGGTAGCTCGAAGTTTAATCTCTCACGATTGTATTGAAGGTTTTTACCAGAGTCTAATGTTTATTATCATTTTCTTATGCGGTAGACCCGCTGCTTGTGCCTTTAATTTTTTCTTTTTTAAATTTTGCCCGTCAATATGGTTTCTCCTGTATCGAGGCTACAGTTTACAAACATACATATCACATGCAAACACATCCAGACCCTGAACAACTATCTGTAGATCATACAAATATTTGTTCCATGCGGGGATCGAACCCACAGAACGTAGCGCAGAAAGCGAATCTCTTAGCTACTGCGCCAACCGTGTCGTCAAATTACATTTTCAGTGAAGCTAATAAACCCATTTTTCTTTTACAGATACACCAGCCTTATTCACAACATGCGACATATAATAATTCCGTTAATAAATCAAACAGTGTACCAATGTCACATTTGCCTGCACCACTTTACGAGCCAAGACGATTTGAGAGCACATAAATTGAGAAAGCACCTCGATTTCAACACCATACCTCAAGTTCACCTAGTCAAAAACGATCATATAGAATTCTTTCAAACACTCGCTAAAATGAATACTGAGGCATCTAAAAATTCTGAATGTGTACCAAACAAGAATTCGGTTCGCATTACTGAGGATGATGTCTCAATCCAAATTATAGAAGATGAGATTCATGACCACAGATCTAATTCTAAAGCACCTAAAAGAAGGAATTATTTTCAATGTATAGAACAGGAGCAACGTTATGTCCCGCAATCTAATTTAGAGAAAATGCCTAAAGCGGAAAGTCCTTTGGAAATCATTGATCTCGACGAATATGATATGCACAATTCTAATCCTAAATTAACTACAACACATAACCAGGACAATTCAAACAAAATAAACAAACAGAAAGTTGGATCTATTAAAAACCGCTTGATATTTGAAGATGATGTTGTACCCAATTCTGATCGGCTGCTAAATGATCTGACTACGGACTGTAAGGTCAATCTAGAAGTGCTAAAACCTCCTTGGCTAGATGAGGAGTTTCAGGGGAAAAGTGTGCATTTTGATGAGCTGGTAAAACCAGGAGTTTATAGATGTAAGGCATGTGCCAAGGGGTTTTCTATTAGGTAAGGATCTCATCAGAATTTTATTCTTCTATTGATTAAGCATGACCTATCACATGGAAATTGCTCATACCGTAGTGAAAAGATTAGCCATTCAGTAATGGTGCTATTGAAACTGACTGCCGGTACGACAGATGATTTCTTGAGGCTTTTTCCTTGTACCCCAGAATTTCAACCTGCACACCTGTAGGCTAATTCACGTAACTAAAGAAGTGCAGTTGCAGTAAAATTTTGATCAAAACAACACATTTGGTATCCTCTTAGCTTCAGTGACGCTCGCGTCAAGTTCGAGCGTCACTGCAATATGATCGGTGCATCATAAAATTACGTGAATTAGCCCTCTGAGGGGGCTTCATAAGATTCTCGATGGGGTGTGTGATCCGTCAACCCGCATCAGATAAGTGTGGTGGACTAAGACCTAACTCTTCTCTTTCTGAGAAGACGCCTGTGTCAAGTGGAACAGTCATCATTTGCCTAGCCTTTTGCCAAATACTCAGTCGGCTCCGAGTCTAACCTGTGGGCCGAGCACGAATGTTTTGACGTATAGTAACGTAAACGTAAGCAAATTTTGATTATGAAATACGAAGAATCTATCACATTTTTGTTAAATTTTATGCAACAAACGCACTTGTTTCATGAAAATGTAAAGATATTGCATGTATTTCTAACAAAAATATCATAGATTAAACGTTTATTTTTGGTTCTAAATTTAGTTACGTTTACGTTACTATACGTCAAACCATTCGTGCTCAGCCCACTGGAGGCCTAAAAAAGGCCACATTTAGCAATTCACCTTCGAATCTCCATGGTAACTGTCAAACAGATGATTGCTGAATATGAACCTTACGTGTATGATATTAAGAGTCATCAATTAAGTGGATATTTTGACATTTGTAATATGAATCATATTATGATTCATTTATAGGGGTCTTTTTAGACCCCTAATGCGGCTGTATTGTACACGGAGCGACTGCCATCTGACCTCCGCCAATGGAACAGTAATGGTTTTACACAAAAAAAAAAAAAAAGCAATATTCGACCGCTTTTGTCGATTTTACTAGATGAGCAACGTTCTAATACGGACCTTAGTTTACAAGCAGGGAGAGATATCGTTACTTATTTATTACCGGTATTGTACCAAAAAATTCCGCTACGTTATGTTAAGTTATAAATTACCGGTATTTTATAACGTTACCGTAACATTACTTTCGCGGCGTTGTCAAGTTGCACTATATGTGGCAATACACCTACCGGGCGTGAATGGAGTGCGTATCTAACAGCGACCACAAATAGGAAAGAGAACGCACTATTTTTTAACGCTACTAAAATGGTAACATTATCGTCATAACGTTACATTTAGCGTTATAATCGTTCATTAAAATTTACCGGTAATCGGCGCCTTGATTACGTACGAAAAATCTGATTGCCATAATGCATACCTTTCTCGCTTATAGATGTTTTTATAAGAGGATAAGGAATAGGACGATTATTTGCGACAGCAATTGTCATATTTATCAGACGTAATCAGGGGGCCGGTCCGGCAGGGTAATCACGATACACACTCGTAATCGGAATCGATTCAATTTTGACAGTCCAACAAAATACATTGCGCGGTATGCTTTTAAAACCACTCCGCCCGACAATTTGAGTAACGCAATGAACACTGTTGTAGTGTCAAAATTGAGTCGATTCCGATTACGATCGTGCATCGTGATTAGGTAGCCGGTTTACACTTCGAAATATCTAATCGATATTTTCTCAATTCCAGATATAATGCAATAGTTCACGAAGCATCACATATTAGTTTTAAAAATAGTCAAATTACTCTATGCGGAATATGCAAGCAATATATATTAGGAAATAAAAATAATTTAAGACTCCACTATTTAAGTAATCACAAAGAAAATCCAAGCGGATACCATAGACGAATTCAAACAGCAAATTATAAAATGGACATTAAAATACCAAAATTAGTGTTTGAAGAAGAAAGAGCTGAAGAAGATTTTGGTGATAAGAGAGTTGTGACATCTAAAATTTTAATGTTGTGTGAACTTTGTTTTTCTTTTTGTAAAAATAAACCGCCTATGATAAACTATGTGGCGGTCGGGACTGCGAGTGAGTTGGGCAAACGTTACCACTGTGAGCAGTGCGGGTCTAAGTTCTTTGAAATTAATCTCGTTCGACGAGAGTTTAGAAGAAAAATGTATTCTTTTAAGAAAAAGAAACACATGTCCAATGAAGATCGCTTGAAACAAATACAACATAGATTTAAAATGATGAAAAATTGAATTTTTGCGTTTTATTTTCCTATTTTACTTGATACTTTATGGCATTCTAAAATTTAGTATTATAAATATTTTAAAAAAGGTATGAAATAATTTTTTTTAAAATCTTAACTGCTTCTGAAGTCGGTGCTAGGCGCATTGAAAAATTAAAAGCCCCGACTTCAGAAGCTGTTAATTTTTTTTAAGAAAGAAAACAGTTTTATTCTGGACTCGCCAGGAACAAATAAAAAAAAGTACAAAAAAAAAGATAAAAGAAAAAGATTAATTAAATCAGCCTGGACCAGACCAAAAATGGCCCCCATCTTGGCATAATGCTGTGGCATTTAGAAATAGAAAATGTCACAGCGCTGGTAAAATCTTATTAGAATGTTATTAATGATCATTCAAGCCGTAAGTAAGGCTCTGCGTTGATGATAAGTCAGTCAGTCAATCAGGACTTCTCTCTTTATAATATTACTATGATATACATCGGAGAGATTTTAGTGAGGCCCCCAAGATGACGCACGGCATGTCCAGTGTTTATTTATTTTATTTATTTATGTACACACAAAGAAACATGGTAATAAAAATGTTACAGACATGAGCACAATGGAACCACTTATTTCTAATGAAATTTCTTCCAGTAGTCCCGCGATTGGAAATATGGATGATAGACACGTAGACACAGTGTGTAAAAATTACAAAAATAACTTATTTAGACCACTAATTAAATGGACAATCATTGTAAAGTAGAAAGGTAATGGCCTTTGACACATTTCTTAAAAACAGCAATAGTGTTATGTAGCTTGTTCTCCTGAGTTACTCGACTCTGCAACAGGGGGCCCCTGCGGCACCACTTCCAGCCAGCGGCCCTGGACACGTGCCCATTGGGTACAGACAGTACTGTGTAGTTGATCATCCGTAAATAAAATTTGTCCGATTAAGGCGAGTACGTCTGTGGTAGCTTTCGCGTTGTTGGCGATATAAAACATGAGTTGTTTTTTAAAAGTGATCATAGATTTCGTTTCTTTGGTATAATATGTTATCTTCTTCATTAATTGAGGACCTTCGAACATAACATAATTGGTACGCGGTTTGCGTATCTCGCAAATTTCTTTTCCTTGTCGCAGCCGTTTTTGTAATAATTGCTGTTTTTTTATAAATATTCTTAAATTATTGATCTGGGCGTTATTAAGGTTCAATATAAATTGTTTTTTGGACGTACACAATTTCTGTAGGTATGTCTCCTGTTCTGTTAGTTGTAAGCGTTCTATTTCATACGATATCCCGAAATGTTTTTCTAAAATCGATTTTATTTTCTTATAAGATCTACTTATGATCCATATTTTATGTCGTTTTGGATATGTCCTAACGACTTTCAGTAATGATAGCGCTTCACACGCGTATTCCGGATAGATTTCATCAAAGCCATCAAATATAAATAAGAGATTACCTTTCCTGTAGAAATGCAAAAAAATCATTAACTCAAACATGATAGACTCATCGCCTGTACAGTTTTTTAGAAACAAACAATTGTTGGATTCGTCGAGCTTAATAATTACTTTATTTATTATGCTAGATTCAACGTTCAGTGCTACTTGGCACATGAATTTGCAACTTTCCAAATTATCGATGTCTGTCTTATTTTCGCGCCACTTTTTTAAATGTCTCCAGCACTCACATAAGTTTATTCTTACTATCCAAACTTTGGTATCAATTTCTTTCGTTTTTAGTGACAAGTGAGTAAGTAGAGTTGACTTACCAATTCTAGGTATTCCAGTTAAAAGTACAATGTCATCTTCTAAATCGTAAAGTGTTTCTACAGTTTTATCTTTGATATCATCAAACCTATCTGATTCCTCTTTTCTGGTTCGACTGACACGTCTGCCAACAAATAAGTGTTTTGCCATTTCGTAAGTATAATTGCTGAGTGGTTTGCCAATAACAATAGTTTCATTACGAATAACTTTATTCAACACATCTTCTTCAATAAATTTCACCGATTCTTCATCAACGAATAAATCTAAACTTAAGTCTTGTCCTTGAAATTTTACTTTAGAGTTCTTTAAGATTTTCGTCTGTGATTCTACACTCATGTCTGTAAAACAACATCTTCCATCTTTTACAACATTATCTACTTTAGAAAAATATTCAGTTATAATCTCAACTGAAATCTGTTTTGTTATAATAATTGTTTGCTTCCCGTCAGTAGCTTTTACGATATTTTTAAGTTGGTCACACCAATTATTTGAATTCTGAAAATTGTTGCCCACAATAATTATTATCTTCCCTTCATTTGTGTTCGCCAATTCATTGCATAAAGTGTTGTAGTTCTTTGGTGGTAGTTTAAAAATGTATTCTAAATCTAACACAACGTGGTCTTTAGTTTTCAAATATTGTTCCACCTTAGTAACTGTTAGCGCACTACTCTCTACAACTATAACAGTTCCTACCTGTTCAGGCATTGTCAATGATTTTACAGCGTTTTCATTGAATGTGTAATCTTTATTCTTGATCTTATGCATCATATTTATAACGCCAATCAGAGGCTCACTCATAGTATTATTTACTGCATATTTATATATATTATTTTTCTTAGTTAGATATGATCCCACTTTAGGTATCATCCACATTTTTTGTACTTCGTCATGATACTTAAGAAATATGGCATCAGATCTAACCCTGAAGTTGTTCACGTCATTACA
This sequence comes from Allophyes oxyacanthae, assembly GCA_932294325.1. Lineage (NCBI taxonomy): Eukaryota > Metazoa > Arthropoda > Insecta > Lepidoptera > Noctuidae > Allophyes > Allophyes oxyacanthae. The sequence goes on from OW028638.1 coordinate 5,430,641, forward strand.
AGGATAATTTTCTATTTCTGACTTTAGAATTTCCTCCACGCCGTTCTGATCAGCTTGGTTTGTATAAAATAGCAGTTTGCTATAAAAATCTCTGACCAAATCCTCGTCATGTTCACCTCTTTCGAATGAAAGTTTTGGAAACTTTTTTACTTTTACATCAAATTTATATTCGTGCAAATTGTCTATTTTCTCTTTAAATTTTTCGTACAACGTTTTGGCTAGCTTTCCTAGTGATTCACAGTTATCTGTAAATTTAATCAGTTTTGTGGTATCATCAGCAACTAATAAATTACCAACTGCAGAAGCTATGCCGCCATTAAGTCTCAGAAATCCATCTTCCATAGATTCATCTATAGTGATGACTTTACTGGGATTCGATTTATTGATTAAATCGACGATTCTAGATGTTAAATGATTGAGTCTTTTTTCGATTTTTTTCTTGTTGTCGCCTGCTATTGTTAGATCCTTATTGCCAAACGAAGCCGGGACTTTAAACTGTATTGGTGTTAATAGCTCCTTTGCAGCTAGTTCAACTGCTTCATCTACAGTCGATTGTGTGATATTCACTTTATCCAGGTGTCGTTTTAAATCCTCTGTTCCCATTTTATTAACGAACTCAAACTTATCATTTTTGTAAGTAATAACTGTTCCGATGAGTTTACTTAATACATTTATTTCCGAAGGATCCTCAAAAAACTTTAATAATAAACTCTCCATTTCGGTCTTTTCTAAGTTTCTTTTTTTCTGAATCTCTCTGCACAGTACATCTTTGAATAACAAAAGAAATTCTTCGTTGGTGTTTATAAAGTTTTCTCGAAACTTTGCGTTTCTATGTCCTTCAGGTTGAATCTCAGAAACTTCGATAACTTTTTGCGTTAAGATAACATGAAACCGTAAGACAAGTTCATCATTCATTGACAATTCACAATCACCTTCATCACAAAGAAATTTTGCGATCTGTCCAGCCAACGTGGTGAGTTGTTCTTTTAAAACTATATTACACAGAAACTTCACGTCTTCAGTTCTGCACGGCGGTTGCGTACAAGAATCACCTGTACCTATCAGGTCGTTTATATTGTTTGCGAAATTGCCTTTATAAGCGCTATTATTAGGGTCATCGCGTGCAGTCGTGTACATAACGAAAAAACGTTCTGTTTCATCGAATTTACCTTCAAGAAGATCTTTCGCACGTGTTATTTGCAGGTAGCTGTCAAAGTATTTAGCTAACTCGTGTTTACTGTTAAGAGTTTGAACTTTATCGTTCTCCCGATGTTTGGCTTGTATGAACACCGCGACAGGTCGTTCCTTCCCTTTCACTTTTGCTTTAAAACAAATGTCATCGAATGCCCCTATCTCGTCGATGTTTGTGGCTAGCCAAAACTCTTCAATGTTATCGTCATGTACAGCTCTGAAATATATTAAGCTTATTAGTTTCGTCTCGTATAGCTGTCCGTTTATGCCCGATGTTCCTGGACGCTTTTTATACTCAGTTCGTTTCATGATTTCTCTAAAAGTCACTACTTCCTTTGAGATTATTGTCTTGAAGCCAGAATAGTAAGCAAATTGTTCCTGTTATTCTGCGTAAAGATGTACGAATTTTACTTTCGTCGTTGTGTAATCGTTTAAAAATTCATTAAAGAGTTTAGTGATAGATATACTAGAACAGTAAGTTGATGATTTTGTTACTGTTTGTAGATTTCATAGGGATGTCATGTTCAATATGACCAAACACACTTAAAACAAGATCCTACTTAGCAGGGGCGATGAGTCCATACAACACGATTCCCATCGGCTTCCCTTTAAGAATTGTTTAGTGCGTAGAGCAACGTAGGTAACATTATATTATTTACTCATCCAACTGACAAAAAAAGGCTTGTTGTTCAGTTAGGTCGAGCTCTTCCAGACATGACTATAATATAGATTACAAGAGACGGTATGGATTTTTGTCTAACAGCAATTTTTAAAGGATATTTTTGGGACGGCTTCCCCTTTTGAAACTGTCAACCTTCTCCACGGCTACCTGGTCCCTTAATACAGTTATCAAATGCGTTTGGTCGCAGGTGCTTCTTGTTACCAGTGACAGGGCGACAGCCCACCGCCAACAAAGATAATCTTCATGTAACTAAAACTGCAGTTTCCCGAATTTTCTTCATAAGACAAAACTCTTTCAAGTTTGACTTCTGGTGATGATGGTACAAATGATCTGTAAAAAAATTATGTTTATATTTTATCGACTTTCAGTCTTCAACACAGTTCAATATTGTATTTGCTAGGGCCACTGTGTGGACGAGAATTCCCTTTTTATTAACCGACTTCCAAAAAAAGGAGGAGGTTATCAATTCGAAGCGTATGTTTTTTTTTTTTTTTTTTTTTTTTATGTTTGTTACCTCATAACTTTGGACTGGGTGAACCGATTTTGAAATTTCTTTTTTTATTTGAAAGCTGGTGGTTCCCGATTGGTCCCATTTTAATTTGGTCCAGTTCCGATAATGAAATCCATGAGCAAACCATATAAGTCTTAAATTTGCATTAAGTATGTGCGCGACAAATGGACGAATAACTCAACATCACGCCAACCGATTTCGATGATTCTTGTTTTGTTTGAAAGGGTCTACTCCCGAAGTGGTCCCATTTCAATTTGGTGAAGATCTGATGAAGATCTTCGGAGATAGACAATGGAACTCTTGAATGAATAACAGCACATCACTCGCGATTGCTGTTATCTCATGTTTATGTATTGTTTATGCCACTCAAAATTGAAAAATAAAATAAACTTTAAAAAAAAGTAAAAACCGACTTCAAAAACCAAAAAGTATAAAATAATTTTCTTAAAAAACTTAACAGCTTCTGAAGTCGGGGCCTATAATTCTTCAATGTACCTACTCGTAGCTTGGCAGTGGCCCCGACTTCAGAAGCTGATAAGTTTTTTAAGAAAATTATTTTATACTTTTTGGTTTTTGAAGTCGGTTTTTACTTTTTTTTAAAGTTTATTTTATTTATTTATACTTTATGCACTAGGTATGTACAGAGGCGGACTTAATGCCTTAGGCATTTTCTACCAGTCAACTTAAGGGTGATGCAAAGAAAAAAGTATGGTAGGTGCGCCATCGATGTCTATAGATACGCTCTGTCATACAAAGGGAAGCTAAAAAAATGAGACATATTTTTTGAAGACGTCAAATTCTAAATTCAAAAGTGTTCGAATTATATTTAAATAGAACAGCGATACATGCACTAATGGAATAGCTATTGTTATTATATATTTTTTTAATACATTAATTCATATCTAATAATTATGTTTGTGAACAGCATCATTCAATCATCATGTTTCCGTACTAGCGGTATGACTAGAAAGCTGAAACGGGAAACTTTTAATTCAGCAATCAATTAATAATGCCTTTGATATTTGAACGTAAAATTTTAAGGTTTTAATTAGGTACGTACCTAATATTTGATCTATGTGTCCACATTTAACTACGAGAACCAGATTTGGAGATTCAGATTATTTATATAAATCGAATTGATTTATATAAATATTTCGTTTAAACATACCTTATTTAAAACGATTCAGGCACAGGCGTTCAAATTTCAAAGACCGAAGTATGAAATTAAAGTAAAATACATTAGACAGTACAGCGGGCTTACTATGAGTTCTTATAGCAGAGCAGAAATTGAACTGCCCAGAAATTTCTAGAATAAGCTGACCTTTTATTGTACGAAAAGCCTACACAGTGCGTGGTCAGCTCATACTGGAAATGTCTGGGCAGTTCAATTTCGGCCCTGCTATAAGAGTTCGTAGTAACCCCCCAGTAGACATTCAAGTAAAGGAAATTAGGTAGGTACATACTAGGAAACGAGGGTTAGCGGTTATTTTAATTTTTCGGAGGCCGTTCTTAGTATAGTAGAAATCTTGTTCATTAAAGTGTAAACTACACACTATACTTGAGAGAGTGGACACCCAGAATTCATAATTTCTTTCTTCGCGGACAGTTTTTATCCAACTATGCTTGCTAAATTCATCGACGGGAAACCTTGAAATATTATAAATAGTATTAGGTATATTTATAGTCCTTATCTCAACAGCAAAACTTATATTGGGTTATAATAACTACGGCGTACCTAAATATATTTAATTGGTATTATGTTCAACTATTTAATTGCATAAAACATATTAATTTATTTTAAAATGGAAAAACATTAATTCTTACAGTACCAAAAAAGAAACATAAGGCTACTCCGATGACTTTTTATGTTCAAAGTTAAAATGGCGCCTATAAATATTGAGCAAAATTTGGATAACATAAAATTGTTAAATTTGTATGTACTAAGAGTGCTTACGTATGGTAACTTATTCCATCTTGTTTTTTAAATTTTTGTGGTCTATTTTTGCATTTTTTAAATACACAAACGGGCATTTTTGTTCGATTTTCGATTATTTAAAATATACACAATTATAACCGCACGCAGTGATAGTTGACAGTTGACTGATGATCAACTACTCCATTTTTCTGAAAATGGAGTACCTGACACGTCTCACTTTTTGAGTTCACTAAGCATATCTATAGACATCGATGAGGTGCGCGGACAAGATAATTATACTGAATAAAGTAAATTATGCATAGTTAATTATAACTATGCATAATGATTTTTTTGGGTAACCCCGCCACTTTCCCTCCAGTGAGACTCGGACATAACAATTATGATATTAGAATATGAAATTCATATATTCCAGAAAGCATAACAATACAGTGCATGGACCTTTCGTTCAGGAGTTTTGAGGAATGCTTCGAATATATTTATTTGAAGCAGAAAAATTACAAAAAGAGAATTTGTTCATGAAATAAGTAGTAGTTGAAGAAACTATTGCATAATACGGGTGTTGTAAATCACACGAGTGTTTTAATACCTAGTTTCCCCCAAGTTTCATACACTACTATACTCATGTTAACAAATTATAAAGTAGATATAGAAACCAACAGTCACCACGCATGCGCCCGAGCGCGCGCCACAATAGAAAATGTGCAGCCGCTTTAAAAATTGAATTGAATCAAATTGCGACCCGCACATAAAGAAAAGTCAGAGGTCGAATCAAATATACACGTTAAATCCATGATATTTTTTTGGAAACACATGCAGTATTTTTAGATTTTCACGAAACAAGCGTGTATGTTGCGTAAAATTAAACAAAAATGCGATACAATTATTGTACTTTTAACGTTATCGTTACGATACATCAAAAATATTCGTGGTAGGCCCCCAGTTTCGAACTCAGACCCTCCTGCATAGAAGGCAAGCGTTCAACCGCTAGGCTATCACTGCTTATGTGTGCTTGTGGATGACAAGCGAGATGTTATTTTATTCCTAGGAATTCTTTTTTTTTTTTTTTTAGCGTGGTAAAATCCCGGGCAGGGCGGGAGGGACTGTCAAACTTGTACTGACTAAAATCCACGGTGTTCCTTCGATGGCCCTTTACGTTCCGGGGTCACGGTAATGAGATAAGTCCCGCGACCCCGGCAGGCTTCGGCCCTCTACAGGGTGGGCCCCGTCATCTTGCTGACGTTCTTTGACGCGCGCGTGGAACACAACGCGCTGTCGACCCGGGCATGGTCCATGGGCGGACAGCGAGTTGGTCGGAAGAGACTTAGCAAAGGTTATTTACGAAACTGCAACTAAACTTACCGAATGTTATGCCAAATTAATCAATCCTTTCTTCTTTGTTGTGCACAAATTCATGACGATTTTAATCAACGATCTTATTGAATCAACAATCATCTCGTTACTATTAACAAACAAAGTCGATTAAATCCAGAAAAAAACACATAATATATATAACTTTATGATACTGTGTTATATATTTATATAACTTTATAATACTGTGTTAAACTATGAGATCACATTTACTTAAATACATAAATAATACCTACTTCTTTGAAACACTACGAAGTTATTTAAGACCACTGACAAAATGACTGAACATTAGGTGAAACCCATAAAATTAATAAGTACTTCTGTTATACCAAAATAAGGAAAAACTGCACTGTCTATGAAATATGATGAAATATTGCGATTCCTTGTGATTCATCCGCAAAAAAATTGCCATGATAAAATATCAATACTGTAAAATTGTTATCAATAATAATATTATTAATATTCACAATCATCGTCATAAAATTAAGAAAACTCGTATTTGGATTCGCTTAATAAAAAAACGGTTTTTACCTGTTAATTTGTCAATAGTTGCTCACTTAGCAGATAGGTTAAATAAGTACCTAGGTAATATAATTTCCACCTTTAAGTACATATCCGAACGAAACTGTGAAAACCGATTTTGGCGCCAAATTAAATTTAAAAAAAGGTAGATTTATGAAGTACCCATAAGAAGTACCTATCTAATTTGAAAATTCTACGTAGTATCTCTTTGTGGTCTGTGATTCTCATTCTGAGAAGAGGCCCGTGCCCAGCAGTGGGACAGTAATGGGCCGGATTTATTTAGGTACTTATACCTCTAAGGCGGCACACTGCCGTATGGCCCGTCTGATGGAAAGCTGTTACCATAACGGCGTAACCTATGGACGCTTGCAACAACAGAGACATCACTGACGCGTTGCCGACCCTACTGCTAGCATCGTATCTATTAGAATCGTTTTTCACATCGTAGTATCTCTAGTCTGTGTTTTTTACCATGTTAAGGTCAGTTAAGGTCTCGCACGCTCCTATTTTTGTCCCGTATGCTTACGTAAGAAAACAGATGCTGCTATCTCTTTCTTACTATTAGGTCTTTTCAGCGTCTTATGATCTGGGGGCTTACTACTAACGCTTATAGCAGGACAGAAATTGACCTGCTTAGACATTTCCAGTATGCGCTGACCTCGCACTGTATAGGCTTTTGGTACAATGAAAGGTCAGTTTATACTGGAAATGTCTGGGCAGTTCAGTTTCTGCCCTGCTATAAGAGCTCGTAGTAAACCTACAGATTGTTTTTGTTACACAGTGTAGGTACAAAGATATTTCCGTCACATTTTACGTGCGAAACCGATCACCTGACACAATGCAGTACATATTTAGTTTAAACGTAATAGTTGACTAATTTTACACGGGCGGATCGCCAAAACAACAGTTGTGCTAATTATTTATCGTATTTAATTATACCTTACAAATGCTGCTTTTAAAGGTATAAATATCTCGCGTAATGTAAGGACTCGTATACATAACAAAGTAATAAAAAACCGACTCCGAAAAACAAAACAATAAATAATAATTTTATTTAAAAACTTAACAGCTCCTGAAGTCGGTGTCACTGCCAAAATAAGGTGCATTGAAGAATTAAAGGCCTCGACAGCGAAAATTATTTTATGCTTTTTAGTTTTTTGAAGTCGGTTTTTACTTGTTTTTTTTTAAGTATATTTTTCTATATTGAGTGGCATAAACAATAGGTACATAAACATGCGATTACAGCAATCGCGAGTGATTTGTTAAGCGATTGAGAGTTCTATTCTCTATTTGCGAAGGTGTTCATCATTTAGGCGTTAGTAGCCTACAGGTAGGTAGTACTTTGGAGATAAATGAAACGGCGTGTTCGGATTCACTTGAAGTAAGTATACGCAGTTGAGATCGATGTATCAATGTCTATTTATTTACAAAAACACCCTACTTATATATAATATTAACATGGTACACTTAGTTACTAGTTTAATCTATTAAACAAATCCACCGACCAATAACGCTGCGCCGTAGGGCCAGCCGCGCGCGGGGCGCGGGGCGCTGTTTTGCACACGGCACTATTCGCTGCGAGGTTACAAATACGACTCGCGCGCTAGGCGCGATCCTTTTCTTCGAGCGCCGGCGTCGAGTGCGGACGGGAAGACTGCGCGTCGTCAGCGTCGTGTCCTCGCGACGTCTGCGTGTTGCGAAGCCTCTTTATTGCTGCTGCTTGGCTGCTTTGCTTGCCAACCGCTTTTTTCGAAGCGAAACAGATGTGTGTGCGGCGTTGTAATGACGCTCGTGCCGCGTCGGTGTTTCTATCTTATTTCGTACTGTGCGTCTTTTTCAAGATGGTTGTGCTTCTGATTTCTTTGCTTGAGTGTTCTCTTAACGTGCTGGGTGGTCTTGGTACTGGTACGGTGGTAATGGTACTATGGTAACTGGTAATCTATGGTGATTGGTAACTGTTATAAGTATGTGGTAAGTGTGACGGGTAATGGTCACTACATCACTCCCCCCCTAGCGAAGCGTACGTTTGGTTTCACTGCACGACCGGACCGAGTGACGTATGAGTCGGGCGGTGTACTGGGTGTCGATGACCGCGGCTCGACGCTTGCAGTTGTACTCGCGGTTTGCGGAGCTTGAGGTTGCGCGCATGTAATAGGCGTGGCACATTCTTCTCCGTTTAGTAAATGCGCTGGCTTAAGTCTGTCTATTGAGACAATTGTGGTTCGAAGTGGCATCTGTATGGTGAAATGCTTGTTATCACGCTGAATCACCATAAACGGGCCGTCGTAAGGAGGGGTCAATGGACTTCGCACGGTGTCATTGCGCACGAAAACATGAGTACACGTCGCTAGGTCTTTGTGCACGAAAGTGTTTCTGTTGTTGCCATGCGACTTGCTGCTTGGTGCGAGTGATGCCATTGTTTCAGATAGCTGGCGGACGAATTCTGCGTCTTCATTTTTCGGCTGTGTAGGCGCGAAGAAATCTGACGGTACTCGCAGTGTCGATCCGTAGGTCATCAGGGCTGGGTTGCCTTGTGTATCTTCACGAAGCGCTGTACGTAGTCCAAGCAGCACGGTCGCTAATTCTTCGCTCCAGTGTGTGCCGGCGCCTCTTGCCATGAGCGCGGCCTTCAGCGTTCGATGCCAGCGTTCGACTTGACCATTTGCTTGCGGATGGTATGCAGTAGTTCGAATCCTGGTGATGCCGAATCTCTTCATCAGTGCGTTGAATAGCGACGATTCGAATTGCCTTCCTTGATCCGTTGTGACACGTAACGGACAGCCAAATCGCGATATCCATCCCTCGTAGATCGCCTTAGCAACAGTGTCGGCGGTGATGTCACGAGTGGGTATTGCCTCGGGCCATTTAGTGCAGCGGTCGATCATTGTTACTAGATATCTGTAATCGTTAGATGGCGGCAGTGGTCCCACAATGTCGACGTGAATGTGTTCGAAACGTGATGATTTTTGAAATTCGCCGAGTGGACTGATAACGTGTCGTTGAATTTTCCCGCGCTGGCATCCGATGCATGTTTTCGCCCACACTTCAACTTCTTTGTTCATACCTGGCCAGAAGAACTTTGTAGACATTACTTTTCTTGTTGTTCGCACACCAGGGTGACTTAATTCGTGTTGCGCTTTGAATGCTACTTTACGATAAGTCATTGGTAGATATGGACGAACGTTGCCGGTTGATGTTTCGCACATGATGGGTCGTTGACCTCCAGGCAATGTGATAGGAGCAAACTTTAGACTTGGGTTGGACATGCAGGTCTTCAGCTCTTCGTCATTCTCTTGGTCCTTAGCGAGTTGATTGTAGTCGATCGCGGAGTGCGACAAGTTGATTTCTTCGATGCGTGATAATGCGTCAGCTGCTTCGTTCTTATCACCGTGAATGTATTTGATGTTTGTACAGAATTGACTTATGTAGTGCAGTTGTCGTTCTCTTCTCGGTGTGTCGCTGCTGCTCGGCGTTCTTGTAAGCGCGTACGTTAGAGGCTTGTGGTCAGTGCAGATCGTGAGTTCATTGCCCTCTATCAGTCGACGTAAGCTCTTAACAGCTGTGTACATTGCTAGTAATTCGCGATCGTACACACTGTATCTTCGCTGCGTTTCGCTCATTGTTTTCGAGTAGTAGGCGAGTGGTTTCCATGTGTTGTCGACCTTCTGTTGCAGTACGGCGCCGAGGCTGGTATCAGATGCGTCGGTGAGCAAGCATAGCGGAGCGTTAGGTATCGGGTGAGTCAGTACGGTCGCCTCGAGTATGCTTTGGCGGCATTTTTCAAAGGCTTCCTCGGCTTCAGGCGTCCAGGGAATCGGAGATTTATCGTTCTTTTTGCTATTGTGTAAGTATTTATTGAGTAGATATTGATGTTCGGCTTGATTAGGTAGGCAGCTGCGGTAAAAGTTGATCATGCCTAAGAATCTTCTTAATTCTTGTATCGTAGTTGGTCTCGGGTATTTGACAATGGCTTGGATGCGATCTTCTGTGGGTTTGATTCCTTCTTGTGTAACTTCGTATCCAAGAAATTGTATTTTGTTCGTACCGAACTCGCATTTGTCGATGTTGAGTGTGACGCCGTAGTTGTTCAATCGTTCGAGTACTTGATGTAGGTGCCGCTTGTGTTCTTCCTCAGTGTTTGAGTGAACGAGTAAATCGTCGACGAAGCAAAACACGATGTCGTCGAGTCCGCGCAGTACTTCGTGCATGAATCGCTGAAATGTTTGACCTGAGTTGCGGAGGCCAAACGTCATGCAGTTAAATTCGAACAGGCCGAATGGCGTGATAATGGCGGTCTTCGCGGCGTCTTCTTCATATATTGGTATAGAAAAGTAAGCCATCTTCATGTCCAGTTTTGAAAAGACTTTTTTCCCGTGTAGTTGGTACGTAAAGTCTTGAATTCTGGGAATTGGGTAGCGATCGGGTACAGTTACGGCGTTAAGTCTGCGGTAATCGCCGCATACACGTAGTGAGCCATCTTTCTTTTTGACGACGTGTAACGGACTGGCCCATGGACTGTTTGATGGTTTGCAGATCCCCATCTCCATCATCTTCTCGAATTCAATTTTTGCCGCGTTGTACTGGCTCGGAGGAAGGGGGCGTGGCCTCGAGTAAATGGGTTGGCCGGTTGTTTCTATGCGATGTTTAACGTCGTGTTTGGCAGGAGTCTTGAGTGACATGGGTCGCAGAATGTCTGGATAATTCTTCAGTATGTCGTGGTACGCATGGGTACGGTCGATTATGTAGACGGCTTCTTCTGATGACTGGATCTTGATGGCGTTCACGCTGAGATCGGTAACACGGTCAATGAGTTTCCTTTGATGCAAGTCGACTAGTAATTTGTGATTTACTAGGAAGTCTGCGCCCAGTATCGAAGTCTTGACGTCGGCGACGACGAATGTCCATTTAAAACTTCTACGTAAACCTAAGTTGAGCTCTAGTGTACGCTCTCCGTAGGTACGTATCTGTGTGCCGTTTGCCGCGAATAATTTGTAGGCATTTTCTGCCGGCTTCAAATTTTTCTTGTTTCTAGCTGCTAATACTGATATGTCGGCTCCCGTGTCGACAAGAAACTTTTCTCTGTTGTTGATGTCGATCACACATAGGCGGTGGCTCGTTTGGTGTACATCGACGCCCGCCACTATCGATGCACGTTCTAGTTTTCCCGCTTTTCGAAGGCACACGGCGATTCGCATTTTCGTGCCCCTTTGCCGAATCGGTAATGATATCGGCACAGCCAGTCGGGATCGCCGGGCTTGCGGGCGTTGTCATCACGCTGTCTTGATGGTGAGCGGCTGCGATGTGCGGAGTTTTGGCGGGAACGGCGATACGACGAGTGACGGTTGCGGAGTTCGGCGACTTCAAGCGATAATTTTTCTACTTGTTTTGTAAGCACATCGATTTGCAGGGCCGTTATCTGTACCTGCGAGTTATTTCCTGCTGGATTTGTTGGCGGTGCGCTCATTGTGGAGACTGCGGCGACTGTGGTGGATTCGAAATGCTCCATCATTTTATCAGCCATCGCAGCTAGCACTTCGAGCGATGACTCGGTGTTGACGGAGAGCACGGCGCGAACTTGTGTGGGCAGCTGGTTGAGCCACATAACCTTTAGAGCTTCGTCCGTTAGAAGCTTGCCGCTGAGGTCACGCATTCTTCGCAGCAGCTGGCTTGGCTTTTGATCGCCGAGTTCGAGGCCGCTGAGTAGTTTCTGTAGCTGCCGATGGTCTGACTCTTGATAGGTAGAAATCAGTCTCTCTTTCAGCGCGCTGTATTTGCCGGTGGCCGGGGGGTGCAGAATAATATCGCTAATCTGTTCTAGGTCGCTGTTGCCGAGCATCGGGACGACGAGATTGAATTTATGTTCCTCACTTAGCTTGCTGGCAGCGACGGCAGCTTCAATCTGCGCAAACCACAGACGAGGGTTTTGGCGCCAAAATGGTGGTAGGCGCGCAGGCAGCGAGATGGCAGCGACGTCGCTCTTCACGGTTGAGCTTGAGCTGCCCTGGGCGTCGCAGAAATCTTCGGGGTTCGTCATGACGATTCTCTGTGCTGAGCTTCCTGTGGGATCTCCTCGCGGATGTTCTCAGGCACTCAGGATTTTCAGGATCTCGTTCAGGCTTCGGGGTCACCAATTTAGGCGTTAGTAGCCTACAGGTAGGTAGTACTTTGGAGATAAATGAAACGGCGTGTTCGGATTCACTTGAAGTAAGTATACGCAGTTGAGATCGATGTATCAATGTCTATTTATTTACAAAAACACCCTACTTATATATAATATTAACATGGTACACTTAGTTACTAGTTTAATCTATTAAACAAATCCACCGACCAATAACGCTGCGCCGTAGGGCCAGCCGCGCGCGGGGCGCGGGGCGCTGTTTTGCACACGGCACTATTCGCTGCGAGGTTACAAATACGACTCGCGCGCTAGGCGCGATCCTTTTCTTCGAGCGCCGGCGTCGAGTGCGGACGGGAAGACTGCGCGTCGTCAGCGTCGTGTCCTCGCGACGTCTGCGTGTTGCGAAGCCTCTTTATTGCTGCTGCTTGGCTGCTTTGCTTGCCAACCGCTTTTTTCGAAGCGAAACAGATGTGTGTGCGGCGTTGTAATGACGCTCGTGCCGCGTCGGTGTTTCTATCTTATTTCGTACTGTGCGTCTTTTTCAAGATGGTTGTGCTTCTGATTTCTTTGCTTGAGTGTTCTCTTAACGTGCTGGGTGGTCTTGGTACTGGTACGGTGGTAATGGTACTATGGTAACTGGTAATCTATGGTGATTGGTAACTGTTATAAGTATGTGGTAAGTGTGACGGGTAATGGTCACTACAATCAGATTTTCACAAAATTTAAATGGGACTACCTCGGGAAAATCCTCATATAAACCAAAAAAACATATCTCTCGTTATTGACCATGACTGAATGAACGTGAACTTCGGCTTTGGCTGTGACATGACAATGACAACATGCAATGCGTGAATTTGGTGACAGTTATACAAAAATCATTGATGATTTTGTCATTGTTCCCGTCAACGATCATTGCATTGTCATTGTCATGTAGTCATTAATATCGAAAAATTATCACTCAACCTATTTCTAGTTCCAAAGCTTTTTAACCTCGAGAAGGTGCAAAAAATATTGGTAGATACATTGCATAAGTATCTATTGCGTGTTTGAACTCCTACACTAAAGAAATATATTTATTTTCGACAGCCTAACGTTGGGCAGGTGGAGATAATGACATTGAGTTTATTTATTAGTAGACACACGTAAATTCTAAGAGTTCTCATTTGTTTATTTTAAAGATACTTATGACTCACACGGAGCCCCTTATTATAAAAAAAATATTATAGTTTAAAAAAACTATAGAACACGCTTTAGTCATCCAAACTGAACGTGTATGCAAAATTTCAGCTCAATCGGAAACCGGGAAGTCGGTCAAATTTAACTTCCAAGATTTTCTTACATAGTTAGTTAGTTAGTCAGTTAGTTAATAAGTTAGTTAGTTACAGATGAAGCTAATAAAAGCGTGTTAAAAATAGAATAGAATATTTCTTATTTCATGTTTAATCCAGATACAGGCACTTATGAAATGTCGAGACTCTACGCGGTTCCAAATAGTAGGTCCTATGAAGAAGAACCGGCAAGAAACTCGACGGAAACTCTTTTAAAATACTAGATTACAATCTTGATCAGTACAATGTTGTGGTAAGAGCTGCCAGAATAATGTAATTTAAGAATACGAAATAAGAATAGGATAATAATGATTTGCCTGTGAATAGGATTGCCATGGCAGTTACAAGCTGACCGACGGCACCCGCTACCTAATCACGATGCACGCTCGTAATCGGAATCGACTCAATTTTGACACTACAACAGTGTTCATTGCGTTGCTCAAATTGTAAGCGTAATGGTTTTAAAAGCATACCGCGCAATGTAGTTTGTTGGACTGTCAAAATTGAATCGATTGCGAGTGTGTATCGTGATTACCCTGCCGTTCACGAGCATGACGCATGCGTCTAAAGACTGGTCGGAGCTGATTAGCGAATTTTCATTTATGGTGTAAGTGATTTGTGGAACATTGTACATGTTCATCGTCGTTTATCGCTGGCTGTACCTGTACTCTGTTTAACCCCCGACAAAAATGAAGTGATATAAGTTGGTAGTAGGGGAGGCGAACCAAATACTGGATACGTGCGCAATACTGGATACTGCGATTTATAGAAAACTAACAAACGCCATCTATTTTTAAAATGTAAACCGATTTCGTCAATGTAAGTTCTTGACAGTTTCATCGACAACAGCGCCATAATTGCCTTCAATTGGCTGTCAAAAATGAAAGTTTAAATTTTCGTTCGTCGACTTATTTAGTTATTGTGTTTAAAAGACTATTAAACTATTGTAAATTATGTTATTTTTTATTGTAGTGATATGTTTCAGCTGGACACATGGTTATTAAGATATATTTAATGCATTATCTCGATAAATGAAGTAGGTAAAATGTTCATGAACAATTTTCGTAAAAGCAGGTAGTTACCTCAATACTGGATACCTAGCTATTCCCAATATTGGGTATCCAGTATTGGGAATTCAATAATATTTTATATCTTAAATATTATTAATACACAGCGTAATTATTTAAAACAAAAAATAAAAATACAAAAATAAAACTGAGCACTTAAGCGTCATTGTACTCCCTCTACATCGCTGTCAATTGGTACCGTGCCCAGAAGACTGGCAGCATTGCCACGTTATGCTTTTTCTAATGATAATTAGGGAGAAAGATGGATCAGATGTATCAATTGTTATCGATGGGCTCATGAACTGTGTGCTGGAGTAGACCCAGAGGCAGTGGATTATGTCTGTGAAATGTGTCTCACAAATAATTATAAGCCCCTATTTGTGTACCCTATACTGGATATCAGTTGAGAGTATTGTGTACTCAATATTGGATATCCAATATTGAGAATACTAAGTATCCAATACTAGGGTACACAAGATTTGACTGCAGATTTTTGCAATTTTTAAAGAAAAGTAATAAATAGAGATTATGATTAGAGTTATATGTTTATTTCTCTTTCTAATGTAAAGTGTAAAGATGCACAATGATTGTGACTACAATTAATAGAGATTTCGTAATCATTATACTAGTTTTTTTTTTAGTTTTCAAAAAGTATCCGGTATTTGGTACGTCTCCCTTACCTATGTATCTGTTTATCAATCTGTGGCATCGTAGCTCCAAAACGGACAGACCGATTTCAATGCAGTTTTTTTAATCAAAAGCTAGTTTAATCGGGTATCGTCTTGGCTATGTGTCATGAAAATCTGTTCGGCCGTTCAAAAGTTACAGCTCTTTTTCTAGTTGGAGTCGGGGGTTTTTGACGGTTAGGTCATGTTTGCGAAATGTATCACTGAAACGTATCGTGTCTGTACCTACTTAGGTATCATCATTCGATTTGATAAAAAATATCAAAAATATGATCTCCTTTGTACAAAAATTCAGACAAAAAAACATTGAGACATTTTATATTTTTCACTGCAGGGGTGCCAACTGAAAATCAGCGCTGAGTGTCCCACCCCTAGCACATGCTGAGTTGGTAACCATTTCTACATGGACATGCTTGACAGCACATTTAGGTACCTATATTTAACTATGTAAAATTTTACTTTTGTGTTGTTTTCTTGTGACTGTTGCAGTTGTCCTATGTGGAATAATAGTTATTTGTTATGCAAGGCTGCAAAGTTGTTATTTGGTGCGAGTGCTTGTATTGAATATCGAGCAAGCGAAGGATTCAAAGGCACGAGACGCAAATAATTTTGCAGCCGTGCGAAACACAACTTTTCATCTCACTACAGCGAGGATGTTAGGATGCCTAATTATATTTGAATTGTTTTTCTTCACCACTCTACACTTGTCCAGGGCCCCGCATCTACTAACTCCTGCTATCTCACTCGTAGCAGAATGCTCTCGTGATTACAATTAACAGATATTAGCAGACTTGGGGCCCAGCGGGTCTATTGCGTAACTAAAATTGTAAAGAATATCGACATCGGTATTAAACTTCAAACGATCGTGAGAGCCTAAACTTTGAGCTAACATGTAAAAAAGTTACCTATCATATAGTTGGGACTCCTATCTTCATGATCGGTAAAAAAAATACAAGTTAGCTCAAAGTTTAGGCTCTCACGATCGTATTGAAGTTTAATACCGATGTCGATGTTCATTACAATTTTAGTTACGCGGTAGACCCGCAGGTCTGTGCTCTACACCATAGTTCGTCACGTTCGAATTTCGAATAACTTTTCCACGCCAGCGGATAAAATAGACTTTTGCGCTCAGATTTCGAAGAATAAAGAATGCCTTTCCAAGCTAGTGAGATGAAAAATTATTTTTCTTTCTTTCTATTCTACTTACGCCCTAAAACCCTCTGATTGAATATAGATGGCCTAAAAAGTGCAGTTGACGCCGATAATAAATAAAGAAAATAGATTAAACTGAGTGCACCGAACTGGACGGTCATGTTAAGAATAGCTTGGCGTTGACAAAAACAGAGGACGAATTGAGACGATGTTAGAACTAATTTATTTTAAACTTGTTTCAGTCTGTGTCGTGGCCCGTGGCTACGTTCAGTAATTAATTTTTCGGTATGAAAGTCACTCGTGCGATTGTCGCTCGCTCATCGGGAATTATTGAACGGCCTCCAGCAATCCACAACTGCGTTACGCGAGTGACCAATCGAACGACCTCAAAATATCTGCTGTATCCTATGACTACAGTCATTGGTCGGTTGACAGCAGTGCGACCGAGTGCGATTTTCACCCTACTATTTTACGGAGTGACCGAAGCGATGGCTCGACGACGCCCGCTCAAATAATTGAACGGTTTAGTTTGGGTTTAGTGTGATCACCGCCGTAATAACTGAACACACCCCATGACTCTTTTTGGCGGTGATTTAATATCGCGATTTCTTGTTTCGTCTCTTTGTAAAAATTGATTTTAAAGATGAGTACTTAACTTACCCCATAAAGGTAACGGGACTAGAAAGGTATGACCTTGTAATACAGGATATTTTTTTATGTAATGCGCATAATTTGTATTGATTCAGTCTCTGTTCCTAAATGCAACCGCAGTATTGGGATACGCTTTAAAACAAAACGAAAATTCGACTTAGTATGGGGGACACGCTTAACTTTGTTAATTTTATATATTTATCATTTTGTTTTGGAGTGAATTTTAGTACTGCGGTTGTATTTGGAAACGGACACTGAATCACTCTGCAAATTTTGCGCCCTATATAAAAAAATATCCTGTTGGTATATTGGTCATTAATTTAAATATAGCAATCGCAGCTCCACGCCTCCCTTCGTCGTGTAGTCAATGTAAAACGAAGAACATAAGCCAGTGTGAGACTGCACGTTAACAAAACTGTCGCGTAATACGAAATAATAAAAATAATACGCCGACATAAGTACCTAAATAATAATAGCAGACAGCTTAATTAAAGAACAAATAGTCAAATCTGTATAAAATTCAAAGTATTGATCGATAATTCGGGTTATAAGCTCAACTGTATTATAATTACAATAATTATTTCTAGTAATTGCAATTTTATGTAATCTTTTTTGCAAATAATATTTAATTTTGGCGCGTTCCTAAATATGCTAGATAAAAAAAAAACAAAATAACTTTATGGTGAAAATAAAATAGTGAAGTGCTTCGTAAGGTCAGTGTGTGGACATTTAAATATTGACAGATAATCGGTTTTTGGTTTTATAGATAAAAACCGGTGATTTGCGAAAAGTTAAAGGTAATTTAACTAACTACGCTGTTTTGATAAAGGAGAAATTGTTTTATTTACTTATTTTATTATATTCACGCTAGTTCTTCTACGGGGCAGGCAGACAGTACCTATGATATGTTTCGACTAAATTCAATTAACATTTCGTCGAAATATTATCATTAGGTATTCGTTTTATGTTCTATGTAGGTATCTATTCTTATTTTTTTATACAAAATAAATCACAAATGATTCTCGTAGCTCTTACCACAACACAGTGATTGTAATCTATAATTTTATAAGAGTTTCCATTAAGTTTCTTGCCGGTTCTTCTCCATAGGACCTACTATTTGGAACTGCGCACCTAGAGTCTCGACATTTGATAAGTGTCTGTATCTGATTTACTTGAAATAAAGATCTATTCTATTCTATTGCAATGAGTTAACTAAGATTGCGGCAGGTCCCTACTCTTTTTATATAATTTGGGTTGGTCTCTCAAAATGCATGGAGGAATGAACTTTGCTTGCTCGATGTTATATCGATGACATCATGATTCACGCATGCGTATGTAACGAATTAGCTCTTCGCTAAAGTCAATGCAAATGAAAGTCAAATGCAAGGCCTTTTGAAGCTTATTTTGGCTATTAAAAAGTTGTTTTCTTTCTCCGCCATTTATGAATCAGCTGAGAGGCGATAATTTGTCTAGTAATCACTTGTCAACTTGTCATTATCTTTTAATAATAGACCGTTACTTGCGTCCCATAGATTTCTGAAAAGAACTGTTTCAATCGGTACTAGGTATAAAAAATATCATCACGCTTGGCAGGTAGATACTAGATGGTGATAGATAAGCAACAGTGTAATGTCAATTTCATACAATTTTGACATTTCTTGATGGAAATAATTGGGAACTTTTTATTAGATATATCTTTTTATTATTATTATTATTGTTATATTCAGGTGTACAATAAAGTATATAATAATTAAATAATAAATAAATGTATCTATCCCTGATTTAATCCGTTAATTTATTTTGGAACCATGGGAAGTGATAGACGTAGAGGGATCTGATCATAGCCAAACCTACACAAGTTCCAACCTTTCTAGTCCCGATCCCTTTGAGCGGTTACTGTACTCATCATCAGAGTTGGTCCCGTAGTAAAAGTTGTTCATAATGATATGAACAACTTTTACTACGGGACCAACTTTGAAATCACGAGAAAAGAACTGCTGTTCCATATAATTAAATACTACTCGACTAAATATATGGAACAGCAGATTTTTTTGGAGTTAGCCTTTGGCCCATAGTAAGAGTTGTTCATAATAATGAGTACAATAACCCCTTAAAGGGATCGGGACTAGAAATGTAAGACCTTTTATATGACTAAGCCCAAACGTTAGCAGAGCGTTAAAGATTATAATTGAAATTAAACGAATTAATACATCAATGCCAAGAGCTTTGACAAATGGCTGTGATAGTGATATGCATTGTGATCTCGGCTGCAAATAAACTACCCTCATTTCTCTAAGGGATTATAATGACAGATGGGTTACTATCAAAAATAATTTCAATGACATGCAATGTCTTATACATTATATATTCAATGACATTTTATATGACATTTTACAAAATGTTTTGTAAAATATCATTGCCTATGTTACCGTTAATAACCGCTGATCCCTCAAAATTAAAAAAATATGGCGCTTTTATTACAAACTGACATAAGGCTACTCTGTCTCATCGCACCTCTCGCCATCGACGGGGAGTTCATCTGCATCTTCCACCTGGTCGGAGGATGCTCCCTCTTCAATGGAGGAACACCATACCTCGTTCCTCCACACCCTAGAGCCACACTGGTCTCGTACCGTTCGGTTTTAGAGGAGTTTCCTCCCACGCACGCTCAGATTGTAGAATCAGCTCCCCATTTGAGACCCTATCATAGGCTATATCATCAGCTGTCCCATACAAAACTTCAATAGCGACTCGACCCAAACGTATGGGACAGCTGATTATTTTTTCGCGATTACGATGTTGGTCCCACAGAGAAAGTAGTTCAATCTGATGGTCTAATCCACACCCTTAAATATGGGTACGCATTTCTGATATACGTTGTGTAATTTCCCAAACAAGAATGCAAACTCAAATAGCAAAATGTTATATATATTTCACAATTTCCAACGGAAATCCATCAAAATGTAGGTACTAGGCGTCCATAAGTACGAGAGTAATCGATCAAAGCTCGATCAGCGATCGATAAACCAGGAAGTTAAGATTCTCAAACAATCGAATCAGGTCATTATAAATAATGCCCAGGTCGACTGTGCAATCTTGGCGGGTGGAGCTGCGTGTAAATGTCAGAGGATGCTTGCCAGCTAGAAATAAATAGAATAATCGAATTTTGAGGGCGCGGTGCAGAGAGACGGCTTGGCATTATGTTGTTGATAACTGCTACAGTTTTTAAGGGCGTTTTTGAAAGCTGTCAATAAGTCATCAGCATACCTAGCTATAGTGCCACAAACTTATCTGACCGGCAGGGTAATCACGATACACACTCGCAATCGAAATCGATTCAATTTTGACAGTCCAACAAACTACATTGCGCGGTATGCTTTTAAAATCACTCCGCCCGACAATTGGAACAACGCAATGAACACTGTTATAGTGTCAACATTGAGTCGATTCCGATTACGAGCGTGCATCGTGATTAGATAGCCGGTGACCAAAAAAAAAAACTGAGTGATGGCGCTGTTGGCTAAGAAAAAGCATTTTTGACAAGACTTCAACTGTCAAATCGTATGAATTTGTTGTAGTTCCATTTTCTGCCACTTCACAGATAAGTTGATAGTACTGTATACACTTTGTAAACAGAGTTGATACTATTCAATAATCCTTAAATATTCCTTGAATATTAAATAGTATCGACTCTTATATGCAGTGTAGGTATAAGTGGCGAAGCGTGACAGTTTTAAAAGGGGAAACCGTCCCAAAAATGCCCTCTAAAAATTGCTGCAATTAATGCTGCAAGACAAAAATCCATACCGTCTCTTGTAATCTATATATAGTGATGTCTGGAAGAGCTCGACCTAACTGAATAACAAGCCTTTTTTTTGTCAGTTGGATGAGTAAATAATATAATATTACGTTGGTCTATGCACTAATCATATCCTAAAGGGAAGCCGATGGAAATGGGGTTGTATGGACTCTTCTCCATCGGTAGGTATATACATACACAGTGAGAGTTCATTTTTTTTTTAATTCGCCACCTTTTTTTGTTTCTGGTTTCGTTGGCCAGACTCTAAGCAATTGATAACCCAGTCAAATATTAGGATACCTACATTACCTACTCATTAAAATGCTGCTAGTGTTTATCATTCTTTATAGGTAAATCAGCTATATGCATTCTGTAATAGGAATAAAATGTGATATCGTGGTATGTTTTTGATCGCCTGCCCCGCAGAAAAACTTATATGTGAAAATTATGACACTAGGCAATATATTGAGGGTTTATTCTGTATAATAACCGTTGATCCCAAATAGATAGCTAAGTACTACAATTTAATAATACAATAATAAAAAAGAAACAATAAATTAAAAACGCAAACAGAAAGTAAAATAAAAATCTGCAATAAACCGTAAATCAAACCACTAACTACACAACACTACGAAAATAACCGACATATTTTAAAAATCAATATTGTCTATGAGATGAACAACTCCCGTTCGGATACAGAGTCCGAAAGTGGATCGAGCTCCGAAGAAGACGTCGACTCCGGAATCGCTGACGAAGTCAACACTGAAACTCGAAAAGAGGTCGACTGTATGGATCTCTCAGAGTTCTTCGGTTACTGGTAAGTGCAGTGGTGGATAATAAGTTGAGTAGAGACTAAGGGGCGGGCTGAAAACCAGCGTTGATCCGTGCTGTAGCCATGCTGCACACGGATCAACATCCGCTGAGCCCACTCCTATTGCCATACTACATAATTTTAATTTTAAGACGTGTATTAGAGTTTTAAGTTTTCTTTGTTTTTGTTAATGAGGCAATAAACATTTTTTCTTTCTTTCTTTCTTTCTTTCTTTCTTTCAGTGGTCGATTTACCAGCAGGCTGAGTAGGCTGAAGCCTAGGGCGGCAGATTTGGGGCCAAAATTTAGGCATTTACCTTACTCCGCCTTATTAGTAGTACATGATTGACCTTTTATAGTTCAGAAATATACCCAAAAACAATTTCTTGTGTAATCTTAACTAAATCGTTGGGTTGTAAAAATAATCTAGGAACTGACACATCGCTCAGGGTATTTCACAATCATACTAGTTACGGGAATCAGGGAGCCTAAAAAGGCCACATTGAGCAATTCATCTAATGATCTGCTTAGTAACTGTCAAACAGATAATTACTGAATATGAACCTTATGCAGATGACATTAAGAGTCATCAAATAAATAGATATTTTGACATTCGTAATATGAATCATAATAAGATTCACCTAAAGCGGCCTTTTTAGCCCCCCAGGTGGTGTAATTAAGACGATAGTGCACAAATTATAAAGTTACAATTTCATTGACAAAAAAATTGTAAAAAATGTAATGATTGTGAACTAGGGTATCGAATTGTAGAGGTCGGTAGGGGCGGCAAAATTTGAATAGCCTACAGGCGGCAAATGTGTAAATCCACCACTGGGTAAGTGGAATTTATTGTTTTAGATTTTTTGAGACAACATTGTACACATGGATAAATAACATATCCAGTATAAGCTGACCTCATTGAGTTCCCTTCATTATGGTTGAGCTTGGCGATGCTGACGTATGCGTCATGCTCGTGAACAGGTGCCGTCTGTCGGGACTGGTCAGCTTGTAACTACCATGGCAATCTTATTCGGAAGCAAATAATTATCATATTCAAACTTTTTATTCACATTAAATTACATTATTCTCGCAGCTCTTACCACAACATTGTACTAATCAAGATCGTAATCAATTATTATAATAGAGTTTTCATAGTTTCTTGCCGGTTCTTCTACATAGGACCTACTATTTGGAACCGCGCACCTAGAGTCTCGACATTTCATAAGTGCCTGTATCTGGTTTACATGAAATAAATATCTATTCTATTCCTGTAGGTATTGTATAGGCTTTCCGTACAATAAGAGGTCGGCTTATACTAAAAATGTATAGCTAGATATGTTACCGTGCGTATCTAATACGCTTATAATATTTGACAAACTACTTTACGTAAGTAGATATAGTATAGGTACCAGATACTAGTTGTTTTCACCGTTTACTCCACATAAAACATACTTTCTAAGTGTTTAGCTGTCTTCGGTTAAAATAACGACTGTATAATATACTTTAACTGTGATTTAAAGCTGTCAAGATTTCAACGTGTCATTTCTCAACTAGAATATCATGGTATTAATCATGTATTAATAGAATTAAGTGGATTTGAATGTAGAACGCCTGAATGTTTTGTAAATATAGCTCGGACGTTTTGTTGCTATTATATTTTTAGTAGGCGTTTTGGTTGCGCGGTAATAGTTTACTTTTCTTTCTCGTTTCTACATTATTTTAATTTTAACGAAATTGGATACGAGTATAATAATATCAAATACGTAGATTAGGTTTTCAGTCGTGACTTTCTTATATGTATAAGCTCTGGTTTCTTATGAGAGCGGTAGGTACCACGCCAGCGGCACTCTTTTTCATCCTCTCCAGCTGTTAAGGATATGATGCTGATAAATCCGATTATATTTCGTGATTAGTCCTCAGGCGCATATCAAGAAGGGCCATAATGTCTCCCAAAGAGTAGCAAATAATAAACATTTTTTTTTATATCTTTATTCCGCGCTATTTCCTTTGCTGAACATCATTACCGGTTCCGCTCCCTGAAAAAAAAGAAATAAATATATAACATAGCATCACGCCTGCATACCCCGAGGAGTTAGCACAGGTGTACGTACACCTACATTTCGCGAGCCTATAACCATCAACCAATCACGATTCCAAGCTCCAGACTGCTACTGGGAATTTCTAACAGAAAGTATCAATAACAAAGACCAACTTGGGAATCAAACTCAGGACCTCACGATCAGTAACCTAGCTAGACCAACGAAGCAGTCAACAAACTTATAAAAGGTCCTACATTTCTAGTCCTGTTCCTTTTAAGGGATTATTCTACTCATCATTATGAACAACTTTTACTATGGGACCAACATTGAAACACATCTGAGGTATTGGGAATTTTGGTAATATTTATCAAGAGATTTTGCATTTTTTTTCATATTATTTGTATTCCTCGTGACCAAACTACGCAACAAATCAACTTTGCAAGCTGATTTTACTTTCTTATAAATAATAATGATTAAATAATAAATAACTTACAGGAATAAAACTTCCGTCTACAACATGTACTCCACCATCTCCTCCCACAACATGTACCCCGCTGTCCCCATCGACAACATGTACCCCTCCCTGATCCCCGTCCACCACGTGCACCCCGCTGTCCCCATCGACAACGTGTACACCACCGTGATCGCCATCTACAACATGTACCCCGCTTTCCCCGTCGACAACGTGGACTCCAGTGTCCCCATCCACCACATGTACCCCACTGTCCCCATCTACAATAGCGATCCCGCCGCCAAAGTGGATATCAGCTACCTGAAACAATAAATATTTTAAAGCTATTTTAAATGCTATCTAGAGTTCATTTAAAATATCAAATTAAAGCTGCATTAGATTCAAAAATTATGTAGGCATTAAGGCTTACATTCAGAGACGACAGAAACGAGTCTAAGCGTGAACTTACGCTTCCATATGTCAATTTTACGAACAAATTTTGACAGATGGAAGCGTAAGTTCACGCTTAGACTCGTTTCTGTCGTCTCTGAATGTAAGCCTAAGATCGGGCGGCGCCCGCGGCGTGGCGAAGCGATGCGTGTGTGTGTCAGAGTAGCCGAGCCCGCCAGGTCATGTGGTCGAGCTCATAACCTAGGGCTATTCATAATCATAGAGGAATAAAGGTTTTATGCAAACGGAAACATCAATTATTTAAAATATTTTTATATTTTGTTTTTTAACTCGAAGCTTAGTTCACGATCGTATTGAAGTTTATTACCAGGAGGGCAATTCTCGTTTCCTGTAAGATCATCTCGGAATCGAGTTTGCAATTCGAGCGCTTTTTCGACTGTAAAATCTCGCAAATCTCAAGCGCTTACTTCAATCTCTTATTACATTACGACTTGAAGTTTATTTCAATTAATGCTAAAAATACGAGATTCGCGTAAACAATCCCGATTTGCAAGATTTTATAGTCGAAAAAGCACTCGAAGTGCAAACTCGATTCCGAGATGATCTCGCAGGAAACGAGAATTGCCCTCCTGAGTCGACGCTCATTACCATTTTAGTTACGCAGTAGACCCGCTGGTTATGAAGTTATAATTATTATTTGGAACTTGGGCGCGTCTTTGTGAATTGAACGAACTACATAAACTTCGTTTGTGGGACGAGGTGTAGATGCTAAGTTATCTACACTATAATTAAAGAGAAAAGATTGATATTTTCGTTTGTAATGAATAAATTCAAAAACTACGGGACCGATTTTAAAAATTCTTTCACCAGGAGACTGCTAAATTATCACTAAAAAACGGAGGTTATATTTTCTTTTCAAAATAAATAGGGATCTCTACAAAAACTCCCAATAATGTAACCTAAGTTTCACAAAATATTTAATATAAACTAGTGGTCGCCCATTGGTCGAAATTTGACCGTTGTAATATTATATTATAAATTTTAGCTTTCTGCACTCCTTCTCCATATAAACTTTAAGTATGCCAACTCTCATACCGGGCGCGCAATATGCATAAAAAGGGGTACAAAGTTTTCTCTTCATGTTGTATAAATAGATAAAAAATGTCAACCCGAGCGAAGCCGGGATATAGTACTACCAACTTATCTGTGAACAGAGTGATGGCGCTGTTGGCTAAGAAAAAGCATTTTTGACAAGACTTCAACTGTCAAATCGTATGAATTTGTTGTAGTTCCATTTTCTGCCAATTCACAGATAAGTTGGTATTACTGTTCTTAAAAATATATTACCTCAGCACCGCCAACCACATGTACCCTTTCTTCGTCACTCATAGTGGACAATATTATTTGTACCTATATTAAAACAAAACAAAGACAATAAATAGCACTGTTTCGCGTGTGTCCTATAGATAGGTACTAATCGGAATGGCCGACAAACTGATTACTGATTTTGTTATCTGTAGCAAGCATTGATGTTCCAAATAGGGAACAATAGATAAAGATTTTAGGAATTAAACGTAGCAAACTGTGAATTTGTACGCGATTTTTTTTTTTTCTAAACCTCTCTGAGATGAGATGGATCCGGGTCAATAATAAACCTTATTTTCTCTGAAACTAACAATGTTAGCTTAATCAAATAAAAATTACTTTATAGACTATTTAATACTACTCAAATAAAATTAATAAAACTTCTTGGTTATTATTTTTTTTAATTATTAAAATCCCATAAATTAGCGTAAATTTTATCGCATTTTTTTTACATATTCATGTTTTACACATAGGTTTTCTCATATTTTAATACTTTGTATTACCTCCGTGTATTGTTAATACAGATGTCATGCGATTCGGTATACGACACAAAGTTTCTGAGGCAATGTTGGGGAATATTCTCGCATTCCTCTATCAATGTAATTTTCAGCTCTCGAAGCGTCTTATTTGAGTAGTATTAAATAGGTCTATAAAATACTTTTTATTTCAATAAGCTATAATTCTTAGTTCCCGAGATATTGAGGTATAATTTGTTGGTGATCCGGATTCATTGCACAACAACTCTCTCCATGTTCAGTATAATAATGCGTTCAGGGTGTTGTTGGGGCTGCCCCGGCACTGCAGCGCTGGGATGTTCGCGAACGCTCGTGTCGACTGTTTCTACACGACGCGGCGACGATGCGAAAGCGGTGCACATCTCTGGAGCGCAGGCTCCGGACCACCTCCAACACCATCCTGAGCGTATTTACGAACAGGTTTGATTGTCAGTACATTAACCATTGTTATATGATTAATGTAATGACAAACAAACAAATGACTCAGTGGCATTATTTTAAAATTTTGTAATTTTAATTTTGAATTTATTTATATTATTTAATTAATGATTTTTAATTTATTATTTTATTTTATTTTATATCAATAATGTTACATATGATCTCAAATGGATTGAAATAAATGATTACATTACATTGCCATCGGAGGCAATAAGTCCTAAGTCTGTTGTTTATGTGTTCAATGAAAGTAAACCATCGATAATCACCGCTATCTTACCCATTGCTGATAATTTATTATCTGTAAGTACAACAATTTGTACTTTGATAGTAAATCAGATTTAAAACTTACATTACCACTAATTATAAAAATAAATTATTATCTTTAAAACACTTTTTATTTTAAGTTTTCCTTTATGTGTTTTTTA
This sequence comes from Allophyes oxyacanthae, assembly GCA_932294325.1. NCBI lineage: Eukaryota > Metazoa > Arthropoda > Insecta > Lepidoptera > Noctuidae > Allophyes > Allophyes oxyacanthae. Next base: position 5,458,106 of record OW028638.1, read on the forward strand.
AATTGTATCTACGTACAATTTAACTGTATAATAATCTAACCGTCAAAAACCCCCGACTCCAACTAGAAAAAGAGCTGTAGCTTTTGAACGGCTGAACAGATTTTCATGAAACATAGCTAAGATGATACCCAATTAAACTAGCTTTCAATTTAAAAAACTGCATTGAAATCGGTACATCCATTTTAGAGCTACGATGCCGTGAGCTGCACAAGCAGACACACAGATCCACACTACAAATTTATAAGTAAGACCCCTTTTTTTTTGTCGGGGATTAAAAAGAAAATGGAGGACGCTTTTGGCGGGAAAACAGGTCTAGTCAGAGTCAGGGCAAAGGAATTGAGATTATTCATCCCGGTTAAACTGTGTCCCGGTCGAGTACCTTTTCATGAGTCATGAATAGGGTTACCATTTTAGAAGAAATATAGAGACTTGTAGACGTATCTAATTATTTTATTGTCAATAAATTTTTTTGATTGTTCTTTTATTCTATCATAGAGTGCACCGTGAGTAAAAAGATTCTAAATATTTTTTTATTATTTGGTCCTTGTCATAAACATTGGAATAAATATTTTTATTTTTTTCATAATCTGTTGTGATTTCATGTAAGTAATTCAAAGAGCACTGCTATTTGATACGGTACCCGTGGAATAACCTATTAGGAATCTCTTAATTTTAGGGGTTTTTTGGTGAGAAGATTTAGATTTAGAGTAAGATTTAGGGGAAATGCCATTTTTGTATGAGACAATGTCACTGAATGAGGTTATCAAAATAAAAATAAAAATATAATAAAGTAAGTAGGTAAGTATCATTGATTTTATTTATGCGTTTAAATAAGTAGGACAAGAATGCATTAATTAACTATTAGTCTTTAGTAAATAGTAAAACATACATAAAATATTGATTAAAAAGTTGTATGCATTAGAGAGTGTCTCATTCATAATGCAAGACTCTAATTTTTAATAAAAAAAAATATGCGTTTGGTCAACGATTTGGAAGTATTTTCCATATGCATGAAAAAAGGCGGGAAGACTATTAAAAAAGAAACAAAAGCGAGCACTAGTAAACTGACAATCTGTTTGTTATTTTAAATAAGATGGATTAGCTACCTAGAAAAAACTTAGATTAAAACGAGGTCAGTTTCAAAGTCACCTTCCTCTCATTTCTCCGCAACACTAGAAATTAGCAACCCCTGATGACTAACGCGCCTCGCTTTTGCCCCCATTATAAATGAAGTGCAAAATTCAACCAATACACACATCACAAATAAATATTCTATTTCCGAAGCCGTAACGTGAAACTGCACGGTCCAGTCTCACGACGGCTAACAGACGTGCGGACGCGACAACCGACAATATAAATAACCTCCTGTTTTTAATCTGTGCACTTTGATCAACCTATTTTTTATTGACTGTGTGCAATAAGGGAACTGTCAAATTCAAATTTTCCTGTCAGTAATTTTCGCGCGCGAAGTTTATTTTTGTTTGTAAACAAACAATAATTGATGTGTATTTGAATATGGACGTGTTTCGTTAAGTGTTGTTTAAGTGAGGTTTTCTAATAACTGGAAACGCAGTGAGAAATCCGAGAAATCGGACAGCATAACACGTAAATACTTGTGTTTTTTTTAAATAAGTGCGGTGCAGCCTTGTTTTTTTTTTAAGTTTGAAGGTTGGTTGTGTATTTTGCGGTAAAATTACGGGTTTTTTTAATTTGAATTTAGAAAATAGTGATACAACTTACGGTACATTGCCGAATTCATTTTAATATAAGGTAACAGCACTTTTTAAAACGACTTATGATTGATTGAATATCTGTATTTTCTTAATCTTTCCTCATCATTAATCTGTAGAGGTCATACTTTGAGGAAATTAAACCCCCAATCGATCTGAGCTGGCACTGCGCCATTAAGTTCATTTTAAGTTAACAAATACATAGGTACTATGAGATGCGAGAGTTCTTATAGAATATCTATGCTGGTCATTTCGAATACCATGTTGTTATTATCGTAGAATGATGGACGAACATCAACAAACAATTCTTACATAAAATCTCGTATAAAATGTAATTTCACCGCGTAACAAAAATGGTAATGAATATCGACTATGGTAATAAACTTCAATACGATCATGAGAGACTAAACTTCGAGCTACCTTGTTAAAAAGTTACCGATCATGAAGTTGGGATCCTATCTTCATGATCGGTAAAAATTATGGCTGACATCTATACAAGCTACTACCTTTATAATCTCGATCCCTTTATCGATATTGTACTCATCATTATGACCAAATATTACTATGGGACCAACCCTGCAATCGACAAAAACAGACTTTTTCGTTTTGTGTTCTGTCAAGGAGACAAATGGTGGAGAAAACTTGTTTCTCCATAGAAAAGTCGGGACAAAACCGTCTCTTTACCATTTCCTCTCTCGATTTTTCGGCTTTTTCGTTTTGTGTTCTGTCAAGGAGACAAATGGTGGAGAAAACTGGTTTCTCCATAGAAAAGTCAGGGACAAAACCGTCTCTTTACCATTTCCTCTCTCGATTTTTCGGTTTGTCTTCTATCAAGGAGACAAAGAGTGTGAGAAAACAGGTTTGTCCATAGAAAAGTCGGTGATAAAACAATCTCTTCCCATTTTGTTACTCGATTTTTCATTGACACAAAGGGTGGAGAAAACAGGTTTTTCCACGGAAACGTCGTGAACAAAACCATCTCTTTACTGTTTTGTCTCCCGATCTGTCGTTTTGTCTTCTATCAAGGAGACAAAGGGTGGAGAAAACTGGTTTCTCCATACAAAAGTCGTGGACAAAACCATCTCTTTACCGTTTCCTCTCTCGATTTTTCATTTTCTCTTCAAGGAGACAATTTTAAAGGGAGGAGAAAACTGGTTTATCCTCCCGCCGTGCTAGCTCTGTAGGAATTATGACCACAGGAAAAACATAATCAGGTTCAATAGTACCAATGCAACTAGAAATCACATTTGGCAACAACACAGGCTGTTGAAAGTTGATAAAATTGTTATCCGGTGACAGTTCGCCGGCCATCACGTATCTACTGCAGTTCAGAGATTAAGAACCTTTGGCTGATAAAATAGAGATAAGAATTTAATTAAACTGTTCCGGGTTGGGGACTGGGGTGTCAGTCGGGCATGTGATATTTATTTATTTATTTAATTTTAATTCAATTAAGTAGGTACTCTCTACACTTACAGTTTTCAACCAACACGTGTAGAGTCAATAATATTTAAAAAACATTGTAAATTATGCTAATAATTGTTACAGAGAAGTTAATGTATAAATATGAAAACATTGAAGACTTTTTTTAAATATAATATTAAATGTCAATTGTCAGTTCGCCGATGCGACTTCTTAGTTGTCTCGTACAGTGGACCGAGCACGAATGTTTTGACGTATCGTAACGTACACGTAAGCAAATGATTATAAAATACGATGAATAGTATCGCATTTTTGTTCAATTATGCAATAACACACTTGATTCATGAAAACGAAAACAATATTGCATGTATTTCCAAAATATATCGTAGATTAACCTTGTATTTTTGGTTCTTTTGGTTACGTTTACGTTACGAATGTTACGATACGTCAAAACATTCGTGCTCGGCCCACTGTACCAAAATGGTCATTAAAAGGTTGGCTTTCTCTGCACCATCTACTACATAAGCGTAAATAAATACTTATTATGTGTATGGTTGGCAACAATTATAATTCGCAGGTGTACGATTACGTGTTAATGTAATTATAGAAACAATTTGTCTGTAATATAATCATATATTTTTTCTGTATAAAAACTTTCGAAGGATAAGCGAATAGACATCTATGAAGGCGTAAGGTGGCGTAAGGAGCGTGTAAATGTAAGGGGAATTTTCCGAGTTCAGCCGACAGCTCCCGAGTTTACCCGAGTAGTCCCAAAATGTTGATTTTGTTCGTATAGTGCCACAAACTTATCTGACCCGGTGACCAAAATTGGAACTAACGTCGCCACAGAACAAAAGTGACTTCAAAATGACATTTTTGTAGGGAGATGACATTGGCAAAAGCAACGGCAGCGACGCCATGATCGGGTCAGATAAGTTTGTGGCATGTTTGTGGCACTATAACCATAACTGACTCTTTAAGTCTCTGGTATTAACCATAAAGTTATTATTACTAGTGGTAAAGTAATAATAACTTTATGGTATTAACTAACCGCTGATTCTTAACAAGTTTATTAAAAAAACTGTTTTATTAAAATCTGTCTAGCTCGACCTCGTTAAGTCTAGCGACCCGGTCGGACCTGTTATAACAGTTACGCGAATTTAAAAATCTGTTATCGACTCATAAAAATATTAACGGTGTATTTCTTTTGATAAGCAGTGATAGCCTAGCGGTTAAACGTTTGCTTTCCATGAAGGAGGGTCCGAGTTCAAACCGGCGCGCCTCTGACTTTTCGAATTCATTTTAAAATCAACATAATCACTTGCGTTATCGGTGAAGAATAACCGTGAAAAAAACCCCAACTCCAACTTAAAAAAAAAGTAAAAACCGACTTCAAAAAACTAAAAAGTAGGTATAAAATAATTTTCTTATAAAACTTAACAGCTTCTGAAGTCGGGGCCTTTAATTCTTCAATACACCTAGCTTGCCAGTGGCACCGACTTCAGAAGTTGTTAAGCTTTTTAAGAAAATTATTTTATACTTTTTAGTGTTTTGAAGTCGGTTTTTACTTTCTTTAATAAACTAATACGTTGACTCTATATTGCTGAATCTAATATTATTTCTAAAACGAGTTAACTGATAGCAGGGTTAACTCCGGTTAACCCCGGAAATATACTGATAACCTCCAGATTATTATTTTTATTGAGTCCCAGACATAATAATTATGTCTTAAACAAACAAACATAGAGGATAAATATATTGTAACTGTTATACTGTCTGCAAAAAGTCAGTTTGACAACGGATTTCTTTCCTCAATAAAAATCCTGGACGTTAACGAAATGTTTTTTAATTACTGGGCTAAAAATCGTTCCATGTAGCAATTCGTAGCAAAAAAACGAACGGATTCATAACTAGTTATAAGTAAATGGATGCAAATAACATGTAAATCGGTAACAGTAAAAACCTAGTCGAGTGAGTAATTCGCATAAAGGTGCTCACCCACGAGCGATAATCGCTGGGCGATTATTTTGTCGCCGAATATAAAACAATTCAGTTTTATATTTGCTTGCCATTATAAGGTATATTATGGCGAAATGTGTCTGCACTAAAATATCATTTATCTTCCTTCCGCACTAGCGACCTCCCCGGCTTCGTACGGATGCAGTTTCTCTACTATCTTTACGTTAAATATTAAAGTATTATACAGGGTTATTTGTAAAACAACTCATCAATATGAACAACTTTTACTACGGGACCAACCATGAAATCGCGAAAACAAATTCAAACTTTTAATACATTTTGATGGAGCAAGGTTAATCTTTTGTATGAAAAGTTTGAATTTTTTTTCGCGATTTCATGGTTTGTCCCATAGTAAAAGTTGTTCATATTGATGAGTAGTTTCACCCCTTAAAGCATTGTCGGTGTTTTACAAATAACCCTGTATATACTTAAAAACCTTCCTCTTGAATTACTACTTATCTATTAAAAAAACGGCATCAAAATCTGTTGCGTAGTTTTAAAGATCTAAGCATACATAGGGATAGACAGACAACGGGAAGCGACTTTGTTTTATACTATGTAGTGATTTTACGCAAATAATTTGACTTGATAATATATTCGGCGACAAAATAATCGCCCAGCGATTATCGCTCGTGGGTGAGCACCCTAAGAGCCACACTCGTAGAGGCGTATCGAATATTTTTTCTTCACAAATACAATTGGAACTAGTTGTTAAAAAGTATACTGGAATGTTGGTTTGACCTCATTTTAGAACAGTTTATTGTATAACTCGAAAAAATGTCATGCAGTGCGTATGCGTATTAGATGTGTGCGCCGATGCCGGCTTCGGCGTCATCGGCGTGGATGGTCGGACGGATACGGTTGTTTTAGATACAATGCAGACATATACTAGTAAACTAAACACCAGAAATGTCTAAATATATGCTTATTGGTTTATTTCTTTATTTTACTATTATTGTTTATTTTATTATGACGGTTACTGTTTTATTTTTGTAATTTTGTGTAAATTCAGGTCGTATTTGCTTTTGCTGCAGAAATAAAATATTTTTCTTTCTTTTCTATTTGGAGTATCGGGATCAGGATTATGTATTAAAGAGCCATCTCTTCACCACAACCATCTTATTATCTTGTTTATCGGTCCAGTATAATATTATAGTATTATATTATCTGTGATGTTACTATTGACCACAAAGCCCAGTTCTTATCTAATTATAATGTTATTCTTCGACCAACAACCGTTCGTCGGTTTCAATGTAGGTATTCGGTACCCACTTGAGTCCCGGATTTGATCATCGGAATAGTTTATTATTAATAGCAATGGATTTCTATGATCCAATCTTTCACGTACTGATATGCAGACGCAAGCTACCGATAGTGCAATAATTTGTACATTTGTTCATCTTTGTGCTGTTTATTAAAATACGAAAAAAAAATTACAATTATCCACTTTATTCATATACGCTACTATCATGAATAAAGGCGTCTATTTTTAACCGAATTCAAAAGGAAGAGTTTCTCAATTCGGCAATTTTTACACCACGACAAAAAAAGAGTGTTTTTTTTGTTTTTACTTTGTAGTGTGTATCTGTGTATCTGTCTATCGTAACTCCAAAACGGATGGGCTGATTTCAATGCAGCTTTTTTTTTAATTTAAAGCTAGTTTAATCGGGTATCTTCTTACTTATGTTTTATTTTATCCTGATAATAATATGACCATGCATTTTTGATAATAAACATTCTTTTTGTGCCATAGACAATAAACCATTCTGTCAGTGTAAGGCGGTTCTACACCCATACCATAAAGTTTTATATTTTATTATTATTATAGTAAAAACTAAAAAGGGCAGGATGCGACATCTCCCGGAATCCATCAAGAAAAGAATATTTTCTATAAATATATACACTTCCCGTCTGTTACGACATTTTTAAAAATACTCGATGAGATAATTATGTTGCATTTTGGCGTTTCTTTGTGGACTTGATTTTACTGTGAAAATAGTATATCCGAAGACGACGAGATGACAATCCATGATCACCACAGAACAGAAACGTCAGCAAAATGAAATTAATTGACCATAATCATAGAAATATTACAAGAATATATAAATTATCTCCATGACCATAATATAACCTAACCGTCAAAAACCCCCGACTCCAACTAGAAAAAGAGCTGTAACTTTTGAAAGACTGAACAGATTTTCATGAAACATAGCTAAGATGATACCCGAATAAACTAGCTTTCAATTTAAAAACTGCTTTGAAATCGGTCCATCCGTTTTGGAGCGACGATGTCAAAGACAGATACACATATCCACAGATACACACTGCAAACTTATAACACCCCTCTTTTCTATCGGTGGTTAATAAACATAGGTACATTAAGGAACCGTCGATTTAATGTGTATAAAACATTGTACTGATCAAGATTGTAATCTATTATTTCAAAAGAGTTTCCATGGAGTTTCTTGCCGGTTCTTCTCCATAGGACCTACTATTTGGAACCGCGCACCTAGAGTCTCGACATTTCATAAGTGCCTGTATCTGGTTTACATGAAATAAAGATCTATTCTATTCTAAAGGAAGAACCTCTCTGATTGACCATTTAGCAACACGTTAACGCAGTGGGTAGACGATTGACTTTCTGCGGTACGTGTGGCGGGTTCGATTCCCGCCCAAAACAAATATTATTTGTGTGTGCATGTGACATGTATGTTTGTAAACTGTACCCTCGATACAGGAGAAATCCTAGTGTGGAAACTGAAAAGTTTTTAACCCCCGACAAAAAAGAGCATCGTAGCTACAAAACGGATGGACCGATTTCAATGCATTTTTTCAATCGATAGCTAATTTAATCGGTTATCATCTAAGCTATGTTTCATGAAAATCTGTTCAGCCGTTCATAAGTTACAGCTCTTTTTGTAGATGGAGTCGTGGGTTTTTGACGGTTAGGTTATTTTAATGATTAAAATGCTATGAAAATCTATATTCTACCCTTGGTAATACCATAAACTTAGAATATTTTCGCTTCCCTAAATCTATGGGTAATACCGCATCGCTTCAATCGGAATACCAATAATGTACCATAGATCTAATAAAAACAAATGCATAACAGCAATTCGTTCATAAATCAATGTTATTTCTTATTTCAAATCGTAAACCACTGGAGAGTTGCCAGCGCATAAAACTACCACAATCATAGCAAACGGTAGGAGATAGCTGTTGTTATTAGTTTTTTATGATTAATTCACGAAGACTGGTTTCTACCGCGTGGGAAGTTTTAGAGGCTAATTTTCTTACGTTTACCAAATCAAATCAAAATATTTTTTGTAAAACACAACATCTAATAGGTAAAAAGTTAGAAACTTGGTGGTAAGTTAAAAGTATTTGACAAAGAAAAAGGGTTTATTAGCAAAAAAAAAGCAATAACAAAGAAAACATAAATTAATAAAATGAGTTATTGTTGAATTTACATATGTAGGTACTTACACTATGTTTCACCTTGTTTGGACTTGATGTCATCGATAGCTGTAGACCATATTTTATAAAATTTAAACTTTTAACTCTCCCTTCTTTATTCATTTATGAGATAGCTATCTTTGTAAAAACTAACCCTAAACTTTTCAATCGTCTCTCGGATGTAGTTAGTCGTAACCGTAGGGATAACGACAGACTATGCATAGTTAGATCCAACACAGCACTAATGCACAAAAGCATTTTATGTTTAGCACCGATAATATTTAATAAAATACCGAAATCTATTAAACAATTAAACCTAAAATCTTTTAAACAAAATCTAAAAAAATACTTAATTGCCAAATGTTACTATACTTTAACGGATTTTTTAAATGAATAACACTAATATTGTGACATTTTGTTTTCTGTGCTGTTATTTCTGGCTGTTGTAAATGTTATTATTAAGATGTTAGATTAGATGTACATAACCGTAATGTTTTCTATAACATTTTGTTTAATTTTGTGTTATATTTTATTTGATTAGTTTATTTTTGCATTGTAAGTCATGTTAATTAGTGCAATATTTGCTTTGATTTTGTTTATTGAACATTCTCCCTTATTTTGTACGCCATACTATGTGGCAGAACATGTAGATCCTACAAAATGTAACACCTTACATTACAAGTTATAAATTTGTACTGTATACTCATGTTCTAACAAATAAAAATCTTATCTTATCTTATCTTATCTTGAAAGCATACAAATATTTGGTACCAGCAGATTTTTTTTCGCGTTTTCATGTTTAGTCCCATAGTAAAATTTGTTTATAGAGAATAACCTCGGCCCACTATTAATTAGTTACCAATAACTCTGTAAATACATAATTTGAATTTAGGGCAGATTTTTCAATATCCAGGAGTAATAAATTATCAGAGTGATGTTTTTGACAGCTACCTATACAAAATCTGTTAAGTGTTGTATTCGTTGAGTAAAACATTATCAGATTGAAAAATCAGCCTTAATTTTATGATGACTATCTCACTTTTATTTTTAATTTTGTTCTCTTAAGTCCGGTTTTAAAAAAAAGAAAATTGTTTAAAGTTTTGTTACCTTTTTTCTCCTCTCGTGTGTTGTCACTGTTCGTACTGAATAAATGTATTTTCTTTCTTTCCTTGAGAGAATTAAACTTGTCACATATTATTCAAGTGTGGGGTATTGTTCGGTCCAAAATCGCAACAAATCCACTGGTGCTGAAGAACTATTAAACGTAAAGAGCAGCAAAGTAGAAAAAAAAATCTACTGTTTGCTCGCTATAAATCCAAAGTCAGTGATTAAAAGCTTTTTCAAGCATATTTTTGAAAAGAAAGTGTTTTGTAAAGCCCGCATTTCAATCTATTTATTTTCAACAATAATTTGTGGTTTGGTCTGCGTGTTTATGAATTTTTTGTCTGATAACTGTACCTACTACATATGAGAAATGCTAGCGTGAAACATGGCCATTTTTCATTTCCAATTAAAAAAAAACTCTGGAATTAATAAAACTACTGCGCAGAAGCCATTTTATAATAATTTTTGTTTACATTCCCACATGAAACGAACTTCATCATTCGTTCAATAACACTTTTGATTCTTTTTCAATGTCAACCATGTTGTTTTCACGCATGACGTCAAACAACTGCCTTCATGAGCCACTTACTGCTCGATTTGTTTATGCTGGGTAAAATTATTATTAACGTTGACGCTTACGGATTCTCCATCTTCTAATGTATGCCTGAAGAACTGATGAGCGTATCGATAAGAAAATATAGAAATTATATCTATTGGATTGACAACATAATGTTTAAGTAGGTAATAAATTAAGTTAAAAAATTCAGTTAAACATAAATTATGTATGTTAGTAATTGACAATTTTATCCGATTCACTATGTAGAGACAAGTTTATCTAACAGGCCTTTTGTATTATCAAATTAATTAGCTTTAGGCTTTTTTTAAATGGGCTTGCTCAAAAATACCAGGACAACATAACTCACCAAGAGTTAAATTCAAAAATCGAAACACACGTAGTTGTGTTTATACGAGTAATAAAAATGGGCATGTGTGTGTAGATCAGACATTCTGAATTTAAAACCGGATGGGCGGATGCTTTGCGATGCGACGCGTCTTTCCGTTAGATCAGCTGTTATTAGTAACGTAGAGATGTGGTCATGTGCGTAATTTATCGATATATTTCCGGTTTTATTGGGAAATTATGTCGGACGGGTTTCCGATTTATGGGAATGTGACATTTTATTATTTAATTTTTAAACGTCAATAGTTCTATGCGTTCTCGTTGATAGCACGAATAAAATGTTCGTTGAGAAACGATCGGATTAGTGTCATCAAATAGGCAAGTAAAACTTTTTTTTTTCACTTCCTATCGAAGGCAAATCGTAGCCTAGCTAGGCATAGGTAATACACAATTAGTAGTATGATTATTTTTGGCATTTTTCTCTATACAAGTACGTTCAGCGCATACTGGGTAGTCCTCGTCAGCCCCGATATGAAAGCTGCTAACTGACTAATCATAACCCCATTCCACGAGCACTTCTAATGTGAGCAAGACAGAAAAAGTTTATTTAGAATAGAATAGAGAATCGATCTTTATTTCATGTTTAGTAAACCAAATACAGGCACTTATGAAATGTCGAGACTTTAGATTCGCGGTTTGATAGCAATTTTCTTGATTCTATTTTTGCTCTACGGATTGCGAAAGGCAACCCACTGGAACATCCAATTTATGACATCCACATAATATATCCACAAACATAGACTAATAATGCCTATGTCCACAAACAAAAAATTAAAAAAAATTATTTGACAAATGTCTTGGTATAAAATTTTATTTATTTATAGTATGAAATTGCGACACGCCGCGTGCGAGCGCCACGCGTTTCTTAGTGCGTAGTAAATTGCGCGTTGATAGGTATAAATAGATTACAATTACGTATATTTCTATAAAACGAATTGAGTATTGACAAGGCACGCGTGTTCATTGATTGATCGATTCAATAAGTAGTTTATATCAAATACACTGTTATTTTCTTTGTCTTCATGTTATGTATTTGGTCTTTGCCTCTATGGATATCGACAATGGCATAGTAAACGCGAGCGACTATTTTAAAAAAATGAATGTCTTAGGAACACAGGAAACAGTGAAAAGAAACACAGACACACAGTACTTTAAAATAGGTCTTAAGATCATCCGTGCCTCGGAAAGCACAATTAGCAATTGATCCCGAATGTCATACGAATACCTATAACAGTCGTTACGGGATTCGGGAGTCAGCAACCCAAAAAGTCTGACATCCAGTCTAATCTTAGGGTATCAGTGTCTCCCAGTAATTGGGTGGTGGAGGTCAGATGGCAGTCGCTCTGAGTAAAATACTGATATTCAGCCGCATCTGGTTACCCACCATCGAGAATTTTATGAGGCCCTCTCTGGTCTGCAGGTTTCCTCACGATATTTTCTTTCACCGTTAACGCAAGTGATAATCAAATGCATTCAGAGGTGGTTTTTGAAGAAATACAAACACTAGATCTAAAAACAATTGATTACGACACAGTTGTGGCATGCAGCGTGACCACCACGTGGTCTCTATCACGCAGATATTATACTATAATATCTACGTCGTGCTGTGGTAAAAATAAGTCTCATTTGGCAGTCCAGTGATTTAGTACTTAGGTGAGACAGGTGATTCCTGGAACTCATGGCGTTGACTCGTTGATCGCTTCGAGACACTGAGGCTACGGCCGAATCCTAGGTCAGAAAACACTTAAGTAATTTTGAGGATCCAAAAATTTTCCTTATCTCAAAATCATAATGAATAATTTTTCATTCATTATTTATATTTACTAGTGGTTGCCCAGTGTTCGACCATGCGACCGTAATAATAAATAGAAATTTTAGCTTTCTGCACTTCTTCTCCATATAAAGTGTATGCCAAATCTTTCACTCCTCCGTGCGGGCAATATGCTTAAAAAAGGGTAAAAAGTTTTCTCTTCACTTCATAAAATATAGATTTACATGAACTGCTAAAAGCTGATAGTGTATGGTTACATACAAAATCTACTATTAAAGAAAACATTAAATCCAATTATTTTATAATACGATCCGGGAATTAACGTTCAATACCTTGATGTTTGGTTCAGGTTGTTACTAATTTGGTAATCCAATTACATCAAGGAAATCTGTAATTACACTGATGTACGGCGAACGTAATATTAAGTGGTTTCGATGCTCGAATTTCACAAAACATGTTAAGTCGTACTGTAAATGTATGAAATAAAGAAAGAAAAATATTGTTATTCTGTACGGGATAATGTCGGCGCCACATTCACAATATACAAAACACAAACAAACAAACATACAAACTTTGATGACGTCTGAATATTTTTATGTTTCTGGTTTTCTTTAGTTTAATGTTTAGTTTAAATTGTAAAATTAACTTTAATTTAACACAACACTCGTTTGTATGTCGCAACCGTAGCTGATAACACTATGGCAACTACCACCTGATGGTGCCCAAGATACAGGCCTAGCCTAGTTTGGGACCAATAGAAAATATTGATTGTAAAAATATTTCATGGGAATAAATGATTTTGAATTTTGTTTTTTTTTTTTAAATTTTTCAATAAAAAAGAAATAGGTACACTAATTCTAAAAAAAAAATAAAAAAAATATACAATTATGCACTTATATTACTTATATTGCAATTATGTACAAGTAAAACATCAGAGAAATAATCTACATTAAGCATTCGTTCACACTCGATACATTTAGCAGCAGAACCGCCCGCTTCCACGTTCGACGGCTGCCCTTTGCTTACAAAAAGTGGATAACGAACGCGAAAACCCGTGATTCTGCTGCTAAAAGTAACGAATGTGGATGGGCCTTAATCAATAATTATGAACATAAAAAATATCGGAGGCGCTAGGCTATCAATAAATGCGATGGTTTTTTTAATAGAATTTTAAACGATTTCACAAAATCTCTGTGTTCAATTCTAGCCCAAACAACAAAATAAACAACATTGTTTTAAAAACTTATAATTTAAAAAATCCAGAGTTAAACATCCAGCAACAACTCTAATTTATTTATTATCGATATAAACCGACGCAATAAATCACCGTGGTACGTCACTACGCTTCACTTTCCCTAAATATATCTACTAATAAATACAGAATACAGACGTAGATATATTTAGCCGAGACAGTGACCTTTGCTTTTTATGGCTGCATATGCGTCTCTATTTGTTTTCAACACACGGCTTGTATGAACGAAATATAGGTGTGTTTCGTATGCGTGGATTCCAGATTTTGCTTATATAAACTTTTATACATGCATTCTTTAGGGGAAGATTTAAAAAAAGAAAAGTAACCATGACAACATAACAATGTAACAACGTAACAAATAATTAATTTATTTCACACAAATTACGACACTAAATAACAAGTACTTACATTAATTTTTTCAATAATACCAAAAAACGACACTATTAAAAAGTATCTACATATTTTTTTTAAATCAATAGATAATAGCAAAAAATTGACAATAAAAAAAACGAAACCAAGCGTCGAAATTAAAATCGAAATTTACAACGGGTATAGTGATTTATAATATTAGATAGTTTAGATTCTAAAATAATAATCAGTTTCAATTATACGCAAACAGGGTCTTACCGTGTAACTAAAATGGTAATGAACATCGACTCTGGTAATAAACTTCAATACGATTGAGAGACTAAACTTCGAATTACCTTGTAATAAAATCACCTATCATAATGTTGGGAATGTTGGGATATATCTTCAAACAAGTAAGTTCAGACTTCAAAAAAATAAAAAGTATAAAATAATTTTCTTAAAATACTTAACAAATTCTGAAGTCGGTGGCACTGCAAGCTAAGATGCATTGAAGAATAAAAGAATAATAATTATACCTAATCGATGAACAAACATACAAAAAAACAGTCGAGTTCAGAACCTCCTCCTTTTTTAAAGTTGGATAATTATGGTGCATCAAACAAAAATGCCCCCGACTTCAACTAGAAAAAATGCTGTAACTTTTGAACGGCTGAACAGATTTTCATGAAACATAGCTAAGATGATACCCGATTAAACTAGCTTTCAATTATAAACTGCATTGAAATCAGTCCATCCGTTTTGGAGCTACGATGCTACAGACAGATACACAGATCCACAGATACAGACTACAAACTTATAACACCCCTCTTTTTTGTCAGGTATTAACAAGGGATTTTAGTTGAATTTTAACTTAAATTTTTCTGTCTGAAAAACCTGATTGAAATCGGTCTATCCGTTTTGGAGCTACGATGCCAGACAGATACACACTGCAAACTTATAACACGGGGTCTTTTTGTCGGGGGATAAAAATACAAGATCAAAAGGGTATCATCCAGAAGCCCAATTCTCGTAATTATTTTATAATATGACTGAAAGTTGACCGAACTGAGATTATATTATGAATTGACAAAAAGTCATGTATTCTACTCCTCTTAAAGTTCAGTCCGATTCCAGTATGATTTGGATTCAATCTTCTTACAAACTCATTTCAATCTCATTTTTGACGTTTGTGTATAGACGAGAGTGTCAATTTTATTATCTGTGTCAGTTCAAAATGTTAGCAGAATACCGATTTGCCTTTTATTCAACTTTCGATCTCATTACAATATAATGTCACGTTTGACGTTGTTTGTTAGGGTAGGAGAATACCATTTGTGACATTTAAGACATTGGCAGTAGATCGGAATGAGATTCGAACTATATTTTGAACATTCTTAATTACGAGAATTGGGCCTCTGATATCAATAATCTATTTCAAGCAGTTTTCAACCAATTTACCTAAATATTGGTAACTGAATAGTTGCCAACACTAATAATGTTCGACCTTGTCAATTTGTTAACGATATTCTTCCGTGCCTATCCCCTTTACGTAACGAGCGAGCTGATAGGTTTGATGGGCTTCTTATGATATAATTTAATACAAAATTAATTTTCTAAGTGTGCGTGGATACTGTGAATAACCAATTAATCGTAGCTATATTATATAGCAGCTACCGTGCAGTGGGTCTACCGCGTAACAAAATGGTAATGAACATCGACTCTGGTAATAAACTTCAATACGATCGTGAGAGAGAGAAACTATGAGCTATTATGTAAAAAATATCCCCATCAATGAATACAAGCCACAGACTTTTATTATTAAAAATTGTTACTTTTTTTTTTTTTTGGATCGTGTTTTAAATTTTTTACTTTTTATTTTTTGTCTTCATTTGTTACTTCTTTTTTTATTTGTTTTAATTTTTTTTTTTTACTTTTTATGTGTGTCGTAATTTGTGTAAGAAATAAATCGTTTTTCTTTCTTTCTTTCTTTCCATCATAAAGTTAGGACTCCCATCTTCATGATTGGTAAAAATATTACAAAGTAGCTCAAAGTTTAGTCTCTCACGATCGTATTGAAGTTTATTACCAGAGTCGATGTTCATTACCATTTGACTCCCAAAGTCTCAACTTCATGATGGATAAAATTATGAGAGGTAGGGACTTTCAGCTTAAAATTGTTTCTGCCCGACTGGGGAAGTACCTGCACCTTGCAGAATATCGTAGACAAATAACACTGCTCTTTTGCAGTGTTGTGTTCCTAACGGTGAGCAAGGTCGCTAGAGCTCCGCGGGGAAGCATCGTATTGGCACGCTAGTAGTAGGGTCGGCAACGCGTAAGAGATGCCCCTGGTGTTGCAAGCGTCCATAGGTTACGGTAACCATTCGGACCGTATGCCTGTTTGCCATCTTCTTTATCTTTAATAATATTATATTACATAGTATAAAATAAAGTCACATTCCGTGTCTGTCTGTATATCCGCTAACTCCTCCTAAACCACGCAACGGATTTTGATGCTGTTTTCATCATAATTTTGAGCATTTCTTCCGGACGGTTTATATAATAAGAAAGAAAGAATAAGTTTTTATTTTCACTCCCAGTATGACGCACAAAACTTAAATAAACTTACACCAAGATCACTTAATACTAAAAAATATGTATTTATTACTTTCATATTTAATGTAAGGATAGTAGAGAAATTGCACCCGTGCGAAGCTGGGGTCGGGTCACTAGAAGTAGTTTAAAAAGAAATAACGTTTGAGAAAAAATATTTTGTTGCCACGGAAATGATTTGTGTAGTAATAAAAGAAAACTTTTCTCGACATTTTGTAAGTGAAATATAATTATATCATTGTTGAAATGTTTACAATATGTTTGCGCCACTTCGCTTGTTACAAAATACGTATATTTTTGTTACATGACATACTTTGGTAATGCCAAGTTTTTTACGTAAAATACCTGTGAAATAAGAATAGATCAGCATTATCTATGAGTCAGAACCTCTTTGGCCTATGAATTAAGTGCGGCTGAGGAGTTCCTAGGTAAAATTCTGAAGAAAAAAAAAAAAAAAAAAAAACTTGGTACTTGAGTTTTTACGTCAAAAATTCTGATTCAAGCATAGACATAGTAAGTAGGGCTCCCCCGTAGATAATAAGTCTATGGATTTAAGTCCGTCATAGCCTCGACACAGTGGTAAACACTCCATCCATCTTTTCTTTGGTCTGCCTCTTCTCTGATAGCCATCAACATTCATACTTACAACTCCTCTTAGAACATGATTCTCATCTCTCCGCATTATATGTCCATACCACGACAACCGGATACTTTGCAGCTTTTCTGTACCTGGTGCCACTTTCATACTTTTAATACCTACTTCGGTATTAAAAGTTCACAATATAATGAAAAATTCTTTTGACAATTTCGTTTAATACTAGTGCAGGTCGCCCAGTGGTCGAAATTCGACCGTAAGCTTTCTGCACTCCTTTTCCATATAAACTTTAACTATGCCAAATCTCACACTCCTCCGTGCGCGCAATATGCTTAAAAAGGGGTACAAAGTTTTCTCTTCTCTTACATTTAGTGACTCTATACACCTGTTTCTATGATAAACTGTACTGACATTTCTGCTCAATAATACATAGTATTTCTATGTAGAGGTACATTTTTTTTATTATTTTTTTTATCGTTGTAAAATCATCAAATGAGTCCTCCCACCCCGGGCAGGGCGGGAGGGACTGTCAGACTTGTACTGACTAAAATCCACGGTGTTCCTTCAATAGCCCTTTACGTTCCGGGGTCACGGTAATGAGATAAGTCCCGCGACCATGTAGAGATACATAGAAATACTATTATTGATAGAAATACTATTATTGATACCTGTCTATGATACTATAAAACACCGATTATAATTATTATTCTTCACAAGCTTTTTCTCCATCTGGTTTGTTTGTTTTTTTAGCCAGAAATCTTAAAAATGTTAACGGATTTAATATAAACAGTCTGTAAAAAGTACCAGGAGTACATAAATTAGTATAGTTTGTTTGATCAGCTTTGTTTAGGAGGCTAGAATTTTTTTAGTAACCAAACATCTGTTTTTATCAAGGCAATGTACCCATAAGTTGTTACTATTTTTGTAATTGCAACAGTTTACGTTCTAGAATATACCTAAACCTTCGTAAATATATCATTTTATAAAATAACCTACATTTTCCTGTCACTCGACTATTCTAAACAATTCTAGTATTAAAATAACAGGCGTCAATCAAATAAAAAAAAAGAAAACAAGAACCGCAAAGTGCACTAAATCAACCTGAACATAAATATTTCTAACGCCATAGTTTACAGTAAATACACCGCAAACAGTCCGAGAGACGACGCCGGGCCAGGCGGTCATGACAACAGCCGGCCGCCATGTTTAATTTCTTCAAGAGGAAAGGCGGGAAACTCGACGCCGTGCCGGCGACGGCCGACGACGCCCGAAAATTCCCGAACCCCGATCATACAAAATTAACATCAGTTACCGCGCGCGCGCAACGAAACGACACAGAACCAAACGAAAAATTCAACACAATACGGAAGGATGTAGTGAATTTATTATTGCCTGAAACTGACTACAACAACCAGAAAACTGGCGTCGGAGCTATCCTGCAGATTATGGCGGGAAAAAGGAAGCGGGGAAAGCGAAGGAACGTGAGAACCGAGTCTTGCCGAATCAGCCCATTGAAAGAGACGAATGTATTGCAAAGAAGCAACTCAGATCGGAAGGTGAATGACGTAGTTGTTCCCACACAAACCAAAAATAATACAGACGATGCGGACTTCGTCAAAGCTTTGGTACTGCAGAAATATTCAAAGAACAACGATAACAAGGAACACGTGTCTTTGGTGTACGTGAACGAGCCAGATTTGGAAGAAAAAAAACATGCAGAGGCATTACTCCGGGAGATCGCGCGCACTATAGACTGTACTGTCGACAAATTAAATGAAACCAAACAAATGGGAGGTACTGACAGCAAAGTTCAGAGTGAACCTCTTTACGAAAGTATCGACGAACGAAATATAAGTTATAGAAATGAATTAAAAGGTGAATTGGATAAGCTTTTGAATACAGACGCGGATTGTGATAGTGCGAAAGCGGATTCAGACTCTCCAAGGATTTCGAAAAAATCCAATTTGAAGCTTCCAAAATCTGACAATGAAGGGTGTTCTGACGACGATAGATCTGACTGCGGGAAAAAAAGAGTTACGTTCAGAAAACACATAATCTTCGATGATGGAGAACAACAGACCGACGAAGAAGTCGGTTCTTCGTTCGAATCTCTATCTTCGGAAGACGAAGAATATTTAGAAGATGCTGACGACATAATTTTCGCGGAAAACACTACAGTTATAAATGTAAACGAGTGTGACAATGAGAACGAATCAGTGACTATTAAAGTTGAAAGCCCTGAAACTTTAAAAAGAATTTCTAGTGATAATAGTGACAGTGGTTTTATAGAAATAGCTGATAAGAGTGAAGTGACGGACAAATGTGAGGACTGTGAGGAAAGTGATAGTGAGAGTGAAGAAGAAGTGAGTGGGAGTGAGACTGAGGAAGAGATTATAGAGGAGATTATTGAAGAAGTCAGCATCTGCGAGCCGTTTGTGATAGAACCTAGTGAAACGAATCGTGCGGATGATCAGTAAGTTTTTATTTTTATTTTTTATTCTTCTACGTAGTATTAGCATATTTATATTATGGGGCGTTGAACGCTTGCCTTTCATTACTGTCCCACTGTTGGGCACAGGCCTTAGTCCACTACACTGGCCTGGTGCAGGCGGACCATCGAGAACTTTCGAGTTTTTCAGGTGTGAATATTTCCTCACGATGTTTTTCCTTCACCGTTATCGCAAGTGATAAATTCTAATCCGCACATGAATTCAAAAAGTCAGAGGTGCGAGCCGGGTTCAATCTCAGACCCTCCTGCATGGTAGGCAAGCGTTCAACTGCTAGGCTGTCACTGCACTTAAATAAATAAAATAACAAAATGGCGCCGGCCAATTTCGGATTTCTATGCTTTACGGATTACGAGATTACAGGGTCAATAAATCTAGTTATTATAGATTTTACAGTACTAGCTGTTACCAGCGCTATTGACCGCGCGTTTTATTTTTTAATAAAAAAAAATGCATACATATCTAAGGGATAGCGTAGCTTTCTCTTAGTAAAAGAATTTGTAGAATCGGTTCAGTATAAGATCCAGAGAGTTCCCTTTTAAACAAACAAACAAATTTTACTCTTTATAATAGATATTAATATAGATATAGATTATAACCTGTTACAGCCTTTTGAGATTTGTCTGTAAACTTTATCTACGATACAGAAGCAATCCTAAGACGAGCTTTAAAATATAACACTGCAAAAAAACTAGTTTTCTCAAAAGCGAAAGCTTAACAAAGGCTGTATCTTTCGAGGATTTGATACTTTTGAGGGGATGATGGGTGAAGTTTATTTATTTATTTATTTATTTGTAAGTAACAGTTTAAGCCCCGCCCACTACCCCGAGCTTTGTTCACGCCATAGACATATTACTAAGTCTATGGTTCACGCATTTCTTAGCATTTGTTTTGTATTGCGCAATTGAAGTGTCATTCTCACACACGTGTCACAGAATAGAAATATTAATTAGCAACACACAGTATAACACGTGCAACCTGAAACCCTATTCTCGTTCTCCTAATAATTAATAAAAATATTCAAAATATAGTTCCGATCACGTTCCGATCTAGTACCAATGTCACAAATGGTATTCTCCTACACTAACAAACAACGTCAAACGTGAAATTATTGTAATGAGATCGAAAGTTGATTAAAGGCAAATCGGTATTCTGTTAAAATTTTGAACTGACACACATAATTATTTGGTATTCTCGTCCATACATAAACGTCAAAAATGAGATTGAAATGAGTCTGTGAGAAGAGTGAATTCATATCATATCTACTGAAATCGGACTGAACTTTAAGAGGAGTAGAATACCGATTTTTGTCAATTCATAATACTAGTGGTTGCCGGGTGGTCGAAATTCGACCATAAACTTTTTTCTTTATGTGTAGAAGCATATTTGCTTGAAAAGCGGTACAAAGTTTTCTCTTCACGTATTAATATAGGTATAGATAATCTCACTTCGGTCAACTTTCAGTCATAGTGTAAATTAATTACGAGAATTGGGTTTCTGTTGAAAAAATCATAATTCGTCAGTGGAAAGCCAAAACTACTAAAGCGCCAATTCGTTGCCAAACTAACTTAAAATTTACAGGGCACATTTTAAAGTTTAAGTTAGTTTGGCAACGAATTGGCGCTTTAGCAGTTTTGGCTTTCCATTGACATAGAATACCAAGTGTCCTATATCACGCTAATTGATTATCTACCTACTTCTCTCCGTCGACTTTTACAAATAGTACGGTATTAGAACAGCTGATAGATAACATCTTTTTCTCGTATTCCAAGAGAGTTATAAATAAAGAGTTATTAATATACCTGCCGTATTGTTGCGTTTCTTGACTCGATTCTTGTGATGAAGCCAAGAGTTTCACTGGTGATAAAACGGTTTTTGAACGTTGATTTAAAGTGTACCGGTGCAATGGCGTGCAAAATAAAATACAGTGTGGGCCAGTGATCTTGGTGCAGAGTCGAGGGTCCGATTCCAGGTGCACAACTTTGTTCTACGATAGAAAAGAAAATATAAAAAAAGTAAAATCCGACTTCAGAAAACTAAAAAGTGTAAAATAATTGTCCTCAAAAACATCACAGCTTCTGAAGTCACGAAACGTAGCTAAGATGATTCCCGATTAAACTAGCTTTCAATTAAAAAAACTGCATTGAAATCGGTCTATCCGTTTTGGAGCTACGATGCCACAGACAGACACAGCTATACAGATGCACAACAAACATAACACACCTCTTTTTGTCGGGGGTTACATAAGACGTCTTTTTCCAGTAAGTAACTGGGCCTTACGAAAAAAATACGTTAAAAAATCACTAAATTTAAATTAAACCTAAAACAAACTTTCCATAAACTTTTGTGTACGTGGTAAACACTTCACATTACTGAAACGGACGCAATATATTTTAAAAGCTCTGTAATCAACGAAGCATCACTTGTAATAAACATACAGATTTACAATCTTATACGCAATTAATTCTCTTTCAGCGTGCACATAACTTGCCTGAATAGCCAATGTGGTCGATTCTGTTTTCAACACCCAACATGTATATATTTTATCCTACTACACAATACCATGGAAACTTGTTCTGTCAGCCACCTTAGGTTTTAGCTGAAAATCAGCGCTGTAGTGTTACTGCAGCATATTATGCTGAGATGAGGCCTTTTGGTCACGCAATACCACACCGAGCCTAATTTTTATGCATAACTTACATTTATGTGCGCAAGTGAGCCTGCTGCAATGTGCAATTATTGCCGTGTCACTCCCGGCTATTCTGTTTCTGTATTATATATGCTGTGATATAAGCATGTATTGTGTTCACCAATAAAACTTATTTTTTTCTTTCTTTATCTGTGATCTGTCTGTGGCATCGTAGCTCCTAAACGGATACACCGATTTCAATGCAGTTTTTTTTAAATTGAAAGCTAGTTTAATCGGGTTTCATCTTAGCTATGTTTCGTGAGAATCTTTTCAGCCGTTCAAAAGTAACAGCTCTTTTTCTAGTTGGAGTCTTGGGTTTTTGACAGTTAGGTTATAATAAGCAACATACACACTTGTATCATGAAAATAAATATGTATTTAAAAAAAATATCATGCATCATACGCCTCACGTTCAATACGTCGTCAGTGGAAAGCCAAAACTACTAAAGCGCCAATTCGTTGCCAAACTAACTTAAACTTTAAAATGTGCCCCTGTAAAGTTTAAGTTAGTTTGGCAACGAATTGGCGCTTCAGTAGTTTTGGCTTTCCACTGACGACGTCTATGTAGCAAAACGGCCAAATAATCAAAATGTCTATTTAGCATTACATACAATTAGCAAATTGTCTTTATAGCAAAACGTCCAACTATCGAAATGTCTATGCAGCAGAACGTCCAATGAGCAAATAGTCTAACATTTTCGTGTATTTTTACCGACTTCCAAAAAGGAGGAGGTACTATGTTCGTCGCGTATGTATTTTTTTTTAATTCTAAATTTACTTACGTTCTCATTACGAAACGGCAATGCATTCGTGTTCGGACCACAAGAATCTATTTGAACCATAGATATAAAATATAATATCTATATTTATGATTTGAACCATCGATGAAGCGGAGAAACTCTCAAACACAACTATCTAAAATGTATTTATAAGCTCTGTAAGTAAATATTTATCTCAACATTGAAATTGAATCCCCGACCTTGAACGCGAGCACTGTTTTACTTGGAAAACTGAATTTATTATAGCTTCCCAAGATTTAAGTACTGTTTATATATTGATGAAATTCTACATTTAAATAAATATTAGTATTATAGTTTCCAATAACGGTTTTCAATACGTTTTCCTGTGATACATTTTGTATAATATTTTGTTTATCCTGAGGGCCAATTCTCGTAATTAAAAATGTTCAAAATATAGTTCCGATCTACTACCAATGTCATAAATGTCACAAATGGTATTCTCCTACCCTAACAAACAACATCAAACGTGACATTATATTGTAATGAGGTCAAAAGTTGATTAAAGGCAAATCCGTATTCTGTTATAATTTTGAACTGACATCGATAATAAAATTATTGGTATTCTCGTCCATACATGAGATTGAAATGAGTCTGTAAGAAGATTGAATTCAAATCCATAGAAATGTACTATATATTATCTCTATGTTCAAATCATACTGACATCGGACTGGACTTTAAGAGAAGTAGAATACCGATTTCTTGTCAATTCATAATAATTATATAATCTCAGTTCGGTCAACTTTCAGTCATAGTGTAAATTAATTACGAGAATTGGGCTTCAGACCACATATTTTATGACATACGAAATTACACGGTAAATTATTTTCGCGCGCATTTTGACGTTTCAAGGCCGCCATATTGGCATTTGACGCACGAACTGACACTTGAGTCATGTGCTTCTGTACTTCTGAAACAAAGAAAGTTTGTTTGAGGGACAGTATATTACTCTCGTAAATCATTGATTTCGATATTATTATTGGATAGGTAGGTTATTGTTCTTAAACGAAGGGCGAGTAAATTATTAGTAGGTGACTTTTCAACGCAGTATATCCACATTTTCTTTGTCTAAAGTAATTATTCGGTTATTTGCCAAAGGCGTTAGACATCTTTCTTCAATTTGCAACGCTAATAGAAACGTCAATTGTTATAAGTAGATACGTTTTTAAATGTATTTGTTCGACTCGGTTATTATACTAATGACCTTTAGCATGAAAAGCTAATCTCTTAGCTCAGTACTACTCTGTCAAGAAAGATAGCAATACGTCTAGTAGACAATTAAAAAAATATTATATTGGCTATAATTAATAATGGTGTCCGGGGAAAAATCCCAGTACCGACCAAATGTCCGGAGGTTTTGAAATATTTCGATGCCTTCCCACGTAAGTTGTTGTATCTCCAAAAATGCAATTTTACAGGAGAGCGTTTTTAATAAACATATGTGAATAAAAGCTCCATTTTTCATTGTATCATACAACATTATAGGTACATCTCATAAAGCCTTAAAAAACAAATATTTTTATAATTTATTTTATTTCAATAAAATAATAATAATAATATTTAATGTTTTTATAATCTTTTTTTTTTATTTAATTGTAAAATTATTTAAAAGTATGTTAAAAATTAAATAAAGGAAATAATATTTAAAAAACATAAAATCGGAATTTTGTGGCTTACAACAACTTACGTGGGAGGCATCGATTTGTCCAGTGTCGACAATAGTGATGGTAACCCTAAGTGTACCTACCTATTCAGTATATTATTATGACTTCAGTTTCCTTCACAAAACGTGACTTATTCATTTAATATTTTAGTAAAATATATTGCATGTTGTGAAAATAATAGTAAAATAACCATGTTTATTTGACTTCAATGTGCAATGCAATATTGTATTCAATATGTTTTACACCCACTGTATTAGAAAATAGAAAAATATTTTCTAATACAGTGGGTGTAAAACACATTTCACATGTCTGTACGTTCTACTTTTTAACCGCCAAAAAAAAAAGAGGGGTGTTATAAGTTTGTAATGTGTATCTCTGTACCTGTCTGTGGCATCGTAGCTCCAAAACGGATGGACCGATTTCAGTGCAGTTTTTTTAATCGAAAGCTAGTTTAAACGGGTATCATATTAGATGTTTCATGAAAATCTGTTCAGACGTTCAAAAGTTACGGCTCTTTTTCTAAAGTCAGGGATTTTTGACGGTTAGGTTATTTGAAATACACCATAGAAATAATAAGTAGGGCGTATAATAAGTCTATGAAATACACAGATTAAACTTTAAGTCTATGAAATACACAGATTAAACTGTGTACATTGAACATCTATTGATGGCGTTCAAACCATAAAGTTATTATTACTATGGTTCAAACTACACAATTTTATGAAATATTGGGGGGTCACACCTCCTAGGAGTAACTAATCAAAATAGCTAAACGCAGGGACATTCTAGTGGTTGATATCTATATGATATAAAAAACCAACGGCCTATTAACGAAATCCGGAGAAAAAATCAGGTAATACGTTTGTATGGCCGCCTCACTTGTGGGCCGAGTTAGGGCCAGCCCCAACAGGGTTCTGAACATGATAGCTGACAGAGTGGATTGTCCATACATAGTTCACTGCTGTCAGTTACATGTATAAAAACAATGTATGTTTTAGATAGTTATTTTTACTAACACTTATGTACCTATAAGAAAATTGTTACTAACCCTATGAGCCTTGTTCTCGAATTAAAGTTTTTCTATTCTATTCTATAAATAAGTAATATATTTATTTGTCTCAATAGATAGATAAACTCCAAGACATAGAATTGAATACATTATACTGCCACAAACTTATCTGACCCGGTGACCAAAAGTGGAACTAACGTCGCTACAGAACAAAAATTACATCAAAATGTCATTTTTGTAGGGAGATGACATTAGTAAAAGCGACGGCAGCGACGCCCTGACCGGGTCAGATAAGTTTGTGGCACTATAGGAAGATAAGATATTTTATAATACAGTGCCACAAACTTATCTGACCCGGTAATGGCGTGCTTCTGTCGCTTTTACCAATGTCATCTCCCTACAAAAATTAAACTTCGAAGTCATTTTTGATCCGTAGCGACGTTAGTTCCAATTTTGGTCACCGGGTCAGATAAGTTTGTGGCACTATACGTCATTAGCTTTTGAACCACATGCAATGCATTGGATAAAACGCAGCCCGCGTTTCCTCATAAAGAGGTCGGTAGCCCGCATTAAAATTCCAGCTGAAATATAAATAATTTCAAAGTTAACCAGCACTTAAACCTAACATAAATAAATCCAGGCGTATATAAGCTGCACAAGGTTGTCTGGCTAGCGGTTTCAAGTGGGAACATTTAAATCTAATTTTAGGAGGATCTGTTCGTCTATGAATGTACAAGCGGTTCAATAGAAATAGTTTGAATAGAATAGAATAGATCTTTATTTCATATAAATCAGATACAGGTACTTATAGATTAGAAGATTTTTATTTGTCTTTCAAATTACATAGGTAGCAAGGAGATACATCATACTAGAAGGTAAAAGACAAACAGGTCTTGGACTCAGCATAGTAGCTGGCAGCGCGAGGCATGCTCAACTGCTGATATTCTGTCCAAGCCAGTCATGCGTTGAATAGAACACAATTTTTATGAAATGTCGGGACTCTAGGTGCACGGTTCCAAATAGTAGATCCTATGGAGAAGAACCGGTTAGAAACTCCATGGAAACTCTTTTAAAATAATAGATTACAATCTTGATCAGTACAATGTTGTGGTAAGCGCTGCGAGAATAATGTAATTTAATGCGAATAAAAATAAGACTAGGATAATAATGATTTGCCTGTGAATAAGATTGCCATGGAAGTTACAAGCTGACCAGTCCCGACAGACGGCACCCGTTCACGAGCATGACGCATGCGTCAGCATCGCCAAGCTCAACCATAATGAAGGGAACTCAACACCAGAAGCCCAATTCTCGTAATTAATTTATAATATGACTGAAAGTTGACCGAACTGAGATTATATTATGAATTGACAAAAAGTCATGTATTCTACTCCTCTTAAAGTTCAGTCCGATACCCAACTAATACATCCGTTTCTCGACAGGAAAACTCTTGTATCTCAAGAGTCCAAGTTCCAGTCGCAAGTGGCAGCGCTGACGGAGCTCGCTGACAACAGATGCGGCGAGGCCCAGAGCTCCAGGGAGCTCATCTCAGCCTACAGGAAGGAGCTCGAGGAGAAGGACCAGCAGATTGACCGTGAGTTAATAATAATAAAAAGTTTATTTGGAAAAGAATTAAGGTTTACACATTACAGAGGACATGAAGATAACTACACTATGAGGTAACAAAAAAAAAACAAAAACATACGCGTCGAATTGAGAACCTCCTCCTTTTTTTTGAAGTCGGTTAAAAAGGAAAATACTGTGGCGCAGCTATCAACGCTAGGGTTGCCAACCGTATTCTAAAATAGAGTATTGTACTCTATATCATGTAGGCATACTCTATAATCTATAACACTAATAGAGTATGCTAAAATACTCTTTTTTACACAATGTTTACTATATTACAACAATTCTTTTAAAAACCATGAAAAATTGTTATGTGCTGCAAAAAGTACAAAAAAAAACCTTTTTAAAAATATTAAAATAAACGATACTATAGAAACTCTTTTTTGGAAGTCCATACTCTATAATTACCTCCTTTGAAATCATATTTACTCTATTTCTTCTAATAAAAGTTGGCAACCCTAATGAACACCCAACTCAAAATACAATATGGGACATAAATGGTCCAGACTATCTTAAAGAAATTAATTTAATAAAAAATTAGGAATTACAAAAACAAAAACAAAATATACACTATCACTCAGTATAAAACAAAGTCGCTTTCCGCTGTCTGTCTGTATCATGTATGCTTAGATTTTTAAAACTACGCAACGGATTTAGATGCGGTTTCTTTAATAGATAGAGTAATTCCAGAGGAATGTTTATAAGTATAATAATTTCATATTTAATGTAAGGATAGTAGAGAAACTGCATCCGTGCGAAGCCGGGGACGGGGCGCATAGTTAGTAATAAAATTAAGCTCAAAGTTTTGTCTCTCACGATCGTATTGAAGTTTATTACCAGAGCTGATGTTCATTACCAGTTTAGTTACGCGGTAGAACCGCTGATCCACACCCATAAATATGACCACGCATTTCTGAGGGCTAATTCACGTAATTTTAAGACGCGCCAATCGTATTGCAGTGACGCTCGAACTTGACGCGAGCGTATCTCACTCAAGCTCAGAGGATACCAAATGGCAGAATAGTCGACATTGGCTCAATTGCCATAACGAAAGAAGAAGAAGAAGATTACCAAATTTGTTGTTTTGATCAATATTTTATTGCAACTGCGCGGCAACTGCACTTCTTTAGTTACGTGAATTAGCCTACTGATACACGGGTACATTGTACACTTGCATACACCCCAATAGGTTTGTCTATAAAAACATTGAATGAACAGTCGACAAACAATTTCGAAAAGCTTTTCCACAGTGCGCAGTGTAAACTTTTGTTTTTCAGTCCTGGCGTCCGGCCAGACGGTCCAACTTTCTCTGTAGAGCATTACACCGCATTGTATGTCGTTATGACTCATTTCTTAGTAATACAATGAAGATAGCTTCTTTGTTTACGGACATTGACTAAGAAAACTTTATTTGGAGAACGCAAGTTAAATTAGGAAAGTTGAGATTTTTTTTTTGAAGATGCTTGGATTTTTGCTAAGTGCACATAACTTTCAAGAACCACAGATGGTCGATCACCTTCTTATGTATGATCGAAATGAAATGAGTTCATCAATTTTGATTTTTCACTTTTTTAAATCAAATCTTTATTGCATTCCATAATGTAAAGCTAAAACAGATTCTATGGATCAATTATGGACCATGGCGGGCACAGCATTGTTTGGTAGGGGAAAGGAAAAGCTGCTTTTTTAGCTCTTTATTTATTTTAATAAAGTTGTAACATAATTCCACTGTCCTCTGATATATTTTCTGACATATATTTTAGTTCTATTTTTTTTATTGTCTTGAAAATCAAAATTTTAAATCTTTTTTTATAAGGTCTTACCGTCTTACCTTTCTAGGCTTTATCTAAAAAATTAACAGCTTCTCAAGTTGGTGCCACTGCGTAGCTAAAAGTGAAAAATTAAAGGCCCCGACTTCAGAAGCTGATAAGTATTTTATGAAAATTATTTTATACGTTTTTAATATTTTTGAGATCGATTTTTTTTCTTTTTAAACGTTTATTATGTATTTTTCTATTTTGAGCGGCATAAACAATACATAAACATACGATTACAGCGATCGCGAGTGATTTGTTGTTATTCATTGAAGAGTTCCATTGTCTATCTCCGAAGACCTTCATCAGATGTTGACCAAATTTAAATCTCTTAAAATCTCTTTCAAATAACAAAAGAATCATTAAAATTGGTTCTCAATTGTGGAAGATATCGTTGAACACACCCAAAAATAATTAAAAAAAAAACCTTCGAATTTAGAACTGATTCCATTTTTGAAGTCGTTTAAAAAAATATCCAGCTAGTTACTTGCGTAATATGTTTTCACCTGCAGATATCGACCAAAGAGTACAATATATACTTAGTAAATATCGATAAAATCTGGACTAATACAACTTGAAAGTTTATTAACCTTTAAGATTTCAGTAATAATAATACATATAAACACTCCATCGTCTCCGAAATTTATTACTAAAAGACTTTCCCGAATGACGTCCAATTTATACGCAGGATACATTTATCTTTTTCTCCCCAATCACCACAAAAATAAGATTCTATGTATTTACTTTTATTACCACTTTTATCTTTCATTACGGCCACAGATCTTCTAAAGTAATGCTGTTTCGAGCCGGGCTGTCAAACAAATTGTTAAAACCGTTCGGAATTCAAATAGCGAACATTTTTCTTGTTTCACGTCGAATTTCGAATTACTATAGCTTATAGAATTAACAAGTCTAATAGATTTATGGGTTCCCGGTAACTTCGGATGAATCTTTTCTTCTGCCGTCTCGGATTTAGCTCTTAGCACAAATTGCTGATGTGGTTATGGTCGATATAGGCTGAGTAATGATTTTTCAATATCAATTACTACATGACAATGACAAAAAATATCGATGACGGAAACAATGACAAAATCATTAATGATTTTCTGTAGCTGTCACCGATTCATGCATTGCATGTTGTCATCTTGTCACTGTCATGTCACAGTTAAAGCCGAAGTTGACGTTCATTCAATCATGGTCATTATGGAGTCATGATTTTAGGCATTGATGATTTTATCGTTGTCACTGCATGACAAAATGATTTTAAAATATCGTTGATTTATACATGTGTCATGATATCGTACTCAACTCTAGCTGGTGGAAAGATTTGCCAGTTAGCAAAGCTTATCTGAGCCTTTTTTGAAGTAAAACTTCTATTTAGACGGGAGGTAGTTATTAGGATTTTTCTGTCACGAAAAAGCGTTACGGCCGCGTGGAGAGGGCGGGGGGACGGGGGGTAGACGATATATTGTCCGTTGAAGTTTCACTTCTACTATGTGTCCCAGCACACATTTCGTTTTTTATTAGCGAGTGCTGAGAATACGTCTTGGGCTATCCTCCGTCTGGGAGGGGGTGATTTGTGAATGAATTTGAATTGAATTAGGAGAATAAACACGAAACGGAACGGCGGCACATAGGGCCATAGCAATCTTGATACTTTTAGCATCGGCGACTTGCGATTTAGTCGCTTTTTAGAAGCTCGGTACAGCGACTGAACGGTACACTCCGCACACATTCAGATGCCGGTCGCAGTGATTTATTGAGGCTTTGCCGTGCACCATCCCGCCCAATAGAGCCTTGATTTTGTAAGAAAAATCTGACAGCCACAGCGAGCAACAAACAATGCATCCCTTTCTCGCTTATAGACGTTTTCATAAGAGGATACGGAATAGGACGTTTATTTGCGACAGCAACTGTCATATTTATCATACGTAATCAGAGGGCTGGTCGCTTCACCTCTCTGCGAGATGCAGCGAGTCGCCAAAACTCAATGCAGCATCGATGTAGTCGCAAAATCGCTAGTCGCAGGTGCTAAAAGTATCAAGTGTGCTATGTCCTTACCGCGGCGGAGTGCGGAGGCGGTGACCGCGCGGAGAGGCGAACGCACCGCTGAATCGTACGGTATCGCTTTGTTCAACGGAGGATATGAGACGAGACTTATATCCCAAATAGCTGGGCGACTTTCAATCTTATTATAAAAATCTCAATATCAAAATCCATAACGGATAATCGGTCTGTCATTCCATATCACTGCACCGCTCAAAATTGTGGAGCCGTGTGCGAAATACCGCTCGTCGTTGTCGTAGCGGCAGCGTCGTGCTATGTATCTGCCTGTGGCATCGTAGCTCCAAAACGGATGGAGCGATTTCAATGCAGTTTTTTTTAATTGAAAGCTAGTTTAATCGGGAATCATCTTAGTTATGTTTCATGAAATTTTGTTCAGCCGTTCAAAAGTTACAGCTCTTTTTCTAATTAGAGTCGGGGGTTTTTGACGGTTAGGTTATTGTCTTTATGGAGTGCATGGCACGCCTTCTCAGTCCTTGTATCTGGATTTAGCAGCTTGTTATCGTAACTACAACAGCTGTATGTAAGTATGTAATTAGAATTTATATATATTAGTATTTATTTTGTAGTAAGTATACCTATTATAATATAATATTGATAGTTTCGAGCGTATGGCACTCGTGGGTTGCAGCTGAAAACTAGCGTCAGGTGGCCAGTATCACTGCCTCCTGACATTATGCTGAGCTGCGGCCTTTTGGCACAATAACTCTTTTAATTTATATGTTTTCTTTGTTATTGGTTTTATTTATTTTTTGTTATGCTAATAAAGTATTTTTCTTTCTTTCTTTCTTTCTTTCTGTAGGTATCTATATGTACTTACAGTGAAAGTATGTAAACCGATATAAGGACGAGAATAGCTGCACCGTTGAGTGTTCCGCTAATAATACATACAAGGTCGGTTGGAGTTCAAACTGAAATGAAATTGTACAATAAACACATGTATTACCAATATCAATCGCCATCATGGCTGTTCCCCGAAGGCAGGCAGAGACAATTTTGTGTTGTGCATAGGGTCGATCCGATACAAGTAAATACGAGTAGGTAACAGTGGCGAAGAGTTCATACAACCCGATTCCCATCGGCTTCCCTTTTGGATTTTGTTCGTGCATAGACCAACGTAATATTATATTATTTACTCATTTAACTGACAAACTGTTACGTCGAGCTCTTCCAGAGTACTTGTAGATTACAAGACATGGTATGGATTTTTGTCTTGCAGCATTAATTGCAGCAATTTTTAGAGGGCAATTTTGGGCCGGCTTCCCCTTTTAAAACTGTCACCCTTCGCCACTGGTAGGTAACCTACTCGATACTTTGGTTTCTATACTGATCGAGTGATCCGCGCATTTAGTTCAGAGATCCTGTAGGCTAATTCACGTAACTAAAGAAGTGCAGTTGCCGCGCAGTTGCAATAAAATATTGATCAAAACAACACATTTGGTAATCTTCTTAGTCTTGTTTCGTTATGGCAATTGAGCCGATGTCGACTATTCTGCCATTTGGTATCCTCTGAGCTTCAGTGAGATACGCTCGCGTCAAGTTCGAGTGTCACTGCAATACGATCGGCGCGTCTTAAAATTACGTGAATTAGCCCTCTGGTGTTAAATAGAAAGATTTTTCCCCTCCGATCGCGATTGCATATTAAAATATGAACACAAGTTTTAATATTATTAAACCAGACGTTTGATAGATGATACAAGGATGTTGTGAAGCCAGAAATTCCTTGATTGCTTCCCGTAATTAAAGTTTATTTCGCGAAGTTTCCATCATGTCTAAAATTAGCTGATGTAACACGATTCGAATGACGTCAAGGATATCTTTATTGTGCGCAGATTATGATGAAGTGGTCATGGATTCGGTAGTGGATTCAAAATAAATGGTATCTATAATATGCAGTTGGTATCCGGTGATGTTCCAATGTACAGGACCTACACCACATCTACATATACAGGGTGTCCCAGGAAACCTGTACTTACCAGCGAAGGTCTGTGGTCAGGGGACACTAATACTCATCGATTGAACCCCCATGTATGTTCTACGATATTTTGTAGTTTTTGTAAATTAAAAACGTAATGCCTAACATTACGTTTTTAATTTACCGCGTCTTCTGCATTTCTTGCTCGTTCTTCTACATAGAAAACACACGATAGAGCCACTGTCTTTGGAACATGGCAACTATAATCTGGGTTTTAATAAGAATCTAAAATGTACATGGATAAAATTATATATTATCTTTATATTACCTATCTCTTTCTTCCAGAGTTAAAATGCGAACTCGCGTCTGCGTACAAGGAGTCCGAGCTGATTCGTCAGCGGAGTCACTCGCTGGAAGAAGACCTATCAGCCGCCAGGTCTTGCTCCTCCAACTTAGCTGATCAACTACAGAGGCGGAACGGTAAGAACCTATATTCTTCAGAATTTATAAGACAATTTTCAGTCTTCAGTCTTCAATTTCCTTGCATCTTTGAGTCCACCGCGTAACTAAAATGGTAATGAACATCGACTCTAGTAATAAACATGGTATTGAACATCGATTCTGGTAATAAACTTCAATACGGTATTGAGAGACTAAACTTTGAGCTACCTTGTAAAAAGAAGACCAATCATGAAGTTGGGACTCCTATCTTTATGATCGGTATTTTTTTTGCAAAAGTCAAAGTTTAGTCTCTTACGATCGTAGGGAAGTTTATTACCAGAGTCGATGTTCATTACCATTTTAGTTACGCGGTAGACCCGCTTAGTGGTGCGTTGTCATCGCTCATGCAAAATTGAACTGTGTCACACATGTGTCACAGAATAGCAATATTAATTAGCAACACGCAGTATGACACCAGCACATACTTGTTTTTTTTTAAATAATATCGTATACCTTGAGTGTCCTTTAATATTACAGCATAATGTCACATCTTCGAGTATGATACATATTTTTTTCTGGGCAAAAAAAAAAGATATTTTATTTAAAAAGAAATAGTTTTTCTCCTTAACTCTTCAATTCCCAGTGTCACCTGTAGGTGACAGAAGTTTAATTATTTATTTCTACCACAAGTCATTATTTTTTTTTATTTCTACCACTATTGTAACAAAGCTAAATAGTGACCTTTCTATTATTATTTTTCTGGCGGCACTAACCATACTTCATTTGTCAAAATCATTCGATTGTTTCGCGCGTAATTGAAGCAGTGTGAGTTTGTGTGATTTGTTGCAACAAAAATTGGAATAAAAATGCCCAGACTGTAAGTATTGTTTTTTTTTCTTATTACATGTGATAAATGAATGTATAAACTATAATACAAATATATTTTCCGATAAAAATAACTAATAGCATCATTGCTACAACGTTGGAAATAAGCCGTGGCACCTGTAGGTGACACTGGGCAATATAATAACGCTATTGTTCTGAATTCATTCTAAGTAATACCAATTATTTACGTATTACAGGTTGACGTTAGTCATCTAACGTTGTAAAATCTCATGATTGTCAAGGAATTGCAGGCCAGGGAGGACCCAGGTCAATAAATATATCCAGCTCATTATTGTCCCACTGCTGGGCACGGGCCTCTTTCTGGAATCAGAAGCATTATGGCTTAGTCCACCACGCTGACCTAGTGCGGGTTGGCGGACTACACACACCAACGAGGAATTCATGAGGCCCTCAGGTGTGCAGGTTTCCTCACGATGATTTCCTTTCACCGTTATCGCAGTGATAATCAAATTGCGACTCGCACATAAATTCGAAAGGTCAGAGGTGCGGGCCGGGTTCGAACTCAGACCCTCCTGCATCGAAAGCAAGTGTTCAACTGCTAGGCTATCACTGCACTCTCCCAGTACCAGTGGTACTGAGAGATTACGGTACTAGAACTGGGTACTGAGTACTGGGGTATGAGCGACGGTTGGGCGCAGCGCAAAGTGCCCACTTCCTCAGCCCCCGATTCCTCGGAACTCACGCGTGGACTATAATTATCTACTTGCAAAAATATTGCAAGCCTCCGAGTCGTAATTCTGCTTGTGGCGATCCTGTGCAGATAGAAGGGCCGATCACTCGCCCATCGACTGCTCTTGACGAAGATGCGGACTTTGTCACCAACGCACTAGACAAATGTGTGCTAAGTGCAATATCGGTTTGCATCTAAAGTGTCGGTACAGCTTTCACAATAAATTAGTGTTATATTTTTTTCACATAAATAAATATTTTTATAAAAACTGGCGTTTTATTCCTACCGAAAGAATAATAAAAATAGTATGTGTTCTTTAGAGTCTTAACTTTACACAATGCCCAGTGTCACCTGTAGGTGACCCCCCCGTAAATAAAAAGGGGGAGTAGTTAATTTTTTTTATTCATGTATTTTTATCATAACTAAATGTATCTAAGCTATTTTATGTAAGAAATAGGAAAAAAAAAAAATAACTTGGACATGGGAATTGAAGAGTATTACAGCATGATTGCATCTCTTTTCAGATGAATCGATACGTCAAATCAGAGCAGAGCTGGAGGATGCTCTCGGGCAGAGAGCAGAGCTCGAGTCACGCGTGCTCGCGCTCGAGCGAGACAAGGACAGACTCGAGCAGGAGAAGATCATACAGGAGCAGAAGGCGCAGGAGGTAAGCTCTTTGAGTATAATGGGCGGCATTTATAGTAACGATAGTATTAGTACTAATAACACCCGCGCGAAGCCCAAGGCGCTAGTAGTCCATAAAAGATAACCTAACCGTCAAAAACCCTCGACTCCAACTAGAAAAAGAGCTGTAACTTTTGAACAGCTAACAGATTTACATGAAACATAGCTAAGATGAATCCGATTAAATTAACTCTCAAATTAAAAATAATTGCATTGAAATCGGTCCATCCGTTTTGGAGCTACGATGCCACAGACAGATACACCACTACAAACAAACAACTCTTTTTGTTGGGGGTTAAAAAAGGACTTTAAAACGAACTCGTTCTTTGGTTTCCAGGCGTTAGCCGCAGCAGAAGCCACCACATCAAAATGGCGGGCTGCGCACGAGGCGGCGCGGTCGCAAGCTGCCGCGCGCGCAGAACGAATGTTATCCGACTGCGAGTGGAAGATGAGGGAACTGGAAAAACGCGCCAGAGAGGCTGACAAACATAATAAAGAAGTGAGTCCTAATATCACACCCTCCAAACACACTAAGGCTGACATTCAGAGACGACAGAAATGAGTCTAAGCGTGAACTTACGCTTCCATCTGTCAAAATCAACTTGATTTGTTCGTAAGTTTGACAGATGGAAGCGTAAGTTCACGCTTAGACTCGTTTCTGAATGTCAGCCTTATACTTTACACCAATTACTATCGCTTGAGTGCATGATAATATTGTACTTTCTTCTTTTTTTTTGTATGTCAATGCTTTGTCACTTGCGATAACGGTGAAGGAAAACATCGTGAGGAAACCTGCACATCTGAGAGGGCCTCATAAAGTTCTCGATGGTGTGTGTAGTCCGCCAACCCGCACTAGGCCAGCGTGGTGGATTAAGGCCTAACCCTTCTCATTCTGAGAAGAGGCCCGTGCCCAGCAGTGGGACAGAAATGGGCTGGATTTATTATTTATTAATGCTTTGTCGTCGCCTTATATGGCTTATAATGTACCAAACTTTATAATAGGCTATATAACTTTGTAGTCAAAAGATTATGTTTTCGAACTTAAAAGCTGTAAAGTTTGCTATAAAATAAAATAAAAATAAATCCAGCCCATTACTGTCCCACTGCTTGGCACGGGCCTCTTCTCGGAATGAGAAGGGTTAGGCCTTAGTCCACCACGCTGGCATAGTGCAGGCAGACTACACACACCATCGAGAACTTTATGAGGTCCTCTCAGGTGTGCAGGTTTCCTCACAATGTTTTTCCTTCACTGTTAACGCAAGTGATAATCATATTGAGATCCGCACATAGATTCGAAAAGTCAGAGGTGCGGGCCGGGTTCGATCTCAGACCCTCCTGCATGGAAGGCAAGCGTTCAACCGCTAGGCTATCACTGCTACTGCTAAGTTTGCAATATAAAAAAAAACATCTTTTGTGCTTCCAGCTCGTTGCGACAGTAGAGCAGATGAAATCGGACCCTAAACCCTCAGCAGCGCACGTGGCGGAACTCCAGCAGTTGCGAGCAGTTGTCACTGAACAGCAGCGGTCCGTCCAGTCTCTTACTC
Organism: Allophyes oxyacanthae; assembly: GCA_932294325.1. NCBI lineage: Eukaryota > Metazoa > Arthropoda > Insecta > Lepidoptera > Noctuidae > Allophyes > Allophyes oxyacanthae. The sequence continues at coordinate 5,495,704 of OW028638.1, forward strand.
TTCAGCTGCAGAGAGTAGAGACAAGAGAAGAGGCTCTTAAGCTTGAGGTGCATAGGTTGAAAGAGCTGCTGGAAAGGGAGACGCTAAGTGGGAAAGAGAAGGAAGAGAGGCATCATAAGGTATGTGGAAACTTGTTATACGAGTAAGTTGGAACAGAATAAATACATATATTCTATACAGTACAAATGGAACCTACCCGGCAAAATACCCCGACTCCAATTAGAAAAAGAGCTGTAACTTTTGAACGGCTGAACGGATTTTCATGAAATATAGCTAAGATGACACCCGATTAAACAAGCTTTCAATAAAAAAACTGAATTTAAATCGGTCCGTCCGTTTTTGAGCTACGATGCGACAGACAGATACACAGATACACACTACAAACTTATAACACCCTTTTTTGTCGGGAGTTAAAAATAGTAACTTAAAAAGATCACAACGAAATAAAAATAACAAACACGAACAAAAAATAAACATGAGAGCTCAGCATTTGCTGGGAGTGGAACACCCAGCGCTGATTTTCAGTTCTGAGCTTCCATGGAGTTTCTTGCCGGTTCTTCTCCATAGGGTCTACTATTTGGAACCGCGCACCTAGAGTCTCGACATTTCATAAGTGCCTGTATCTGATTTATATGAAATAACAGATCTATTCTATTCTATTACAGGCACCAAGCAAGTTTAAAATCACAAGAATAATGAGTCCTTTCTTAAATTTCCAGGAAGTCGAACGCTTACAACAGCAGCACACAAAAGCAATTGAAACGCTTCGCTCAGAACATAATGCTACGGCCGCGTCAACTCGAGCGGCGCTAGAACGGAGCCACGCTGAGCGAACGAGGAATGCGCTCGCGCAGCTACGAGCGGAAGCCGATCAGGATGCTAGAAACGCTGATAGGAAGCTGAGAGAGGTTACTACAAGGGTAAGTAAAGATTTAATAGTAAATATGGACGTATCTATTTCAGGGATTCTCTTGTTGTAGTAATCGCATTTCTCTGTTTCCTCCGCCTATGTTTTGGATCTCTTGGTATATATTACGTCAGAACGTAACTTCTGAACAGTAATTACTGAATTTGTGGGAATATTGCCATAATCACCACGTCTGGCAAAGTCAAAGTCAAAGTCAAAGTCAAAGATTTTTATTTCAACTGGGCCTTTGCAGGCACTTTCAAAACGTCGTGATTCTAGGCGCACGGTTCCAAGTGGGTTGGTCCTGGAGAAGATACCGGCAAGAAACTCCATGGATACTCTTTTCATAAATCAAGCTTAGGTACTACACAACAAATGTGGGGCCGCAGGAGCGGCCCCGGCTAAAATTCGACCTCAATTTACACAATATTACAATAAAAAAAATAAAAATAAAAAAGCAAAGATCATAAGTACCACTATAATATTATAATTATACAATACTAGTAGGTGCGTACTTAACACTCAAGTCAGTCACCCAATTAAGAATAGGACAAGGCAAACGAATGGCTTCCATTGATATGATAAAAAGCCATCGGCGAGGTTTTTAACGGGGCTGAATGCCCAGATGTAGACCCAGGATAGATGTCCTAATACCCAATATCCTAACAAATCCCTTAAACACCTTTTCTCCCACGGGAAGGGAGATAAGTTGCCATTTACTAACCAGGAATCACACGCCCCAAAAGAAGACGGCTGACCCATACTTTACCTTTCAGTTTGAAAACCTGAAAGAAGTTCTAGCAACGAAAGAAAGACAGTTCGAGCATGCGATCGTAGAAGCTCACAGTAAGGCTGACTGGGACATTATGCAGCTTCGACACATGTTGGACAAGGCGGACATCAACTATGCCAACAAGATTGAAGAGATGAGCGAGAGATTTGAAAATGAAAAAGGTTTGTCCACGCACGGCTACATAGCAAGCTATATAATTCTAGTATTAGCTGACCTCTCATTATACGGAATGCCTATAAAATTCGAGGTCAGTTTATACTGGAAATATCTAGCTTGATATGCAGCCGTGTGTTCCTCCGTATCGACTAATTGCCGACGCTGTAGCATTACTCTGATAAACATCTTTACCGAGGCTATATTGTAATTTTTTTATACTGCATCTATTGTTATAAAAATGTACATATTAGGAATTATGGACTGGTATGAAAAGTATTATTATTGACAGTATTTCTTGTATAACTTGCGCAGCCAAAATAACCAAAACCAAATCTCATTATAATGTAATTGTTTTAATCTACAGAAAGTCTAATAGAAGAATGGACAGAGAAGCTAAAAGAAACAGAGGATCAGGCAGCAACAGCGGCAGACGAGGCGAAGGAACTTCTGGAATCAACCAGACTGAAGCTTCTAGCAGAACGAATGGAACAAGTTAATAAGCTGAAGGAACAACATCGACAGGAAATGGGTAAAAAGGCTCAAAGAACCTACTTTTAGACCGTTACAACAAATTACCTTGTTCAGAATTGTAATTGCTAGTCTAGTCAAAAGACGCAGCTCAGACAGGATAAAGTCCAATAAATGTAATTGGCATTGACGGTATATCTACAGACAGGATTGTGAACTGTGGATATTCCGTTGTTCACCTAGCTATTACAGACTTGTATTTTATATAGGTACATGTTACCAAAATAAAACGTTTTACAGATGACCAATGGGAGCAATTTATGGAAGACAAAGAGAATTGCCTCGCCAGAATGAAGACAGAGTGTCGACAGGAGGGAGAAGAAGACAGAGTTAAAAGAGAGAAGGAATTGCTAGAAGAAATAGATGGTAAGAGTTTTTCTAATTCTAAAAGACATAGTTTTAGACTTAAATAGACTTTGATAACGCAGCCTACATGTAAGTATCAAAGGCAGTTTCAGTAATAAACAATTGCTAATTTGTTATGGACGTTGCATCCGGCTACTATCAAATGCCTCTTTCAGAATTGAAATCTCAACTCCAGTCACAATCTAGCGAATACGACCATTTAGCAGGACAAGCAGCAGCTTGTGGACGCACATTAGCAGTGACTGACCAAGAACTGAGGTAAGTGCTCATTTGAAACTAAAAACAATTGATCCATAATATTCGTCTATGTAGACGATGTGTATGCATGTCGCATTGATCCTAAAAAGTAAAAAGATCCGTATTCAAAGATAACGATAATTTATAAGGAGCGTCGGCCATGGACTTTCTTAACTAGATATCAATCTTTGAATACGGGTATATTTATTTCTGATATAAAAAAAAAAATCATTAATTCAACCAAACACAATTGGTAGCGAAATTTGTTCCTATAAACCTTTTATTTTTTTATTAGAACTAATGATTTTAACACTAATTTTATTAAAATATAGTCTTTTGGACAAATTTGGCTACCATGATCGCATGTCAAAATTCACCCATGGAGTGTTAACTACCATTTTATTTATATTTCATGGTTAATATAAACCCATATTGAAAGGTGCCTATAATATTACAATTCAGAAAGTTGAAATATCATTTAGAAAGAAAGAAAAAGCATTTATTTGCCACTAAACAAAGAAAATTATTGGTGGAACTGAGAATAGATTTAAAAGCTACAAAAGTGTATTATTTATCAAGAGATACAACCAATCGAACAGTAACATCTGTCTATACAGTTTTCAGTATTGTGCTATTAATAATAGGCGTACAATTAATTCTTTTATTAATGTTTTTTCTGAATTTTTCAGCATACAAATGCATTGCATTGTACTTTTCTTGACACACGCCTTTCTTATCTTGAATTTAAATAAAAATGTTATTTCAACTTAGATTTAACTGCAACTTATAATTCAAGTACTTTTAAAAGGCACGTATCAATATATTTTTCATTTAATATTTCATTAGGTACACCTACACGTTTCACGTATTAACACCATACATCATCAGTCGATATTCATCTCGAATTAAAAATAAATGATGTCCAAAAGGCAGTATTTTAATAAAATTATGTTCACCATAAAATTGTTTAAATAAATTAGTTTCTAGGAACAAAGCTTTGTATGAATTAATACAAATAAGATGAGAGATTTTAATTATTTTATAGTTTTTAAGTTTAGTTTTGTCCCTAGCACGAATCAACCTTTATTCGGCTTTCAAACCCAATTTTCTGGTCCCATTCTGTGGCTTTCTTGTATAGCTTCCATCCATTTATTATCTTTTGACGAAGATTTTTGTTTTGGATTTTAATCCCAAAATCCATGCTTAGACTCCTGTTTTTAGATTTTATTTCCGATATCCAGCCTTTAGCCTATTTTTCATTTTGCTGCAATACTTTAATGGTTGAAGAATAAACTAAAGTAATAAATTAATTATAAGATGGTGGAAAGACAGCATCCACTTAAAAAACTGATAAAATCATACTGCAAAGATTATTGAAACCATAACCTCAATGAAGTAAGAGGTTAAGTCGCTCAATAATCTAAAATATAGCAGAAATTAGTTTTTTTACAAAGGATGATTATTATCTACGAGTTTTTGATCGAAAATGTGGCATCTATGAGAATTGTTCAGCTGCTCTTTAAAGAACCTTAGTCTATGAGGAAAGTGGGATATATTTGAGAAGGGAGGAATATCATTTTGTTTGCAATCAGGTATAAAGGTCCAAAAACGCATACTATGCAATCAACTTTGTTGGCACACAGTGTGGGTGTCCTGGTGTTGTTGCTGTGTGCGTGGTCCGGCTGTTCGCTACGTGTATCACTCGTCGCTACGCTTATAGCACTCATCGTGGCCTTCGCAGCGAGAGTCCTGCGTTATACCAGAAGGAGAAATAAATCATAGACTATATATAACCATAGATAATCCTAGCTGTGCAGCGCGTTACGTTGTGTTGTATGGTCGCGTTACGTAATTGTGTCCCTTACAGAACATTATAAAGTCCGTTGTTTATACCCTGTAGATTAAAACTTACATTTGACCAGCCTAACCCAATTCCTCATGGATAAATGTTTGTGCACAATGAGCTTGTCTTACGAACCCATATTAAGCATTGGGATTAGCTGGTGACATCTATAATATCAAAAGGTCGTCAAAATACATGTTGGTTCTATGTAGTTTCATCCCATGTTTGCCTCGGTTTCTATAATAATAATAACCGAGACAAGCAACACACCATTTTAAAACACACTCAAGGCAATGCAATTCGTTGCGCAGCTAGAATAAGGAGGGATGGCGAACCTATTTTTAACATCAACTTGCCAAAAACCCGAGCTTAAAGCACCAACAAAATAATAATTTTAAATTGAATTCCAAGAAAATGTAAACGTGTGCCATAGGTTCGCCAGATCTACCTTTACCAAAATCCATACAACCGCTTTGGAAAACTTGGTTTCAAAACGCCAAAGATATTTTTATAAACTTTGTAAATATCCTGGTTATGTCATATCATGGCGCAGTACCATCGTGTTTACGTTGCAACTAAAAGAATAAACAGCTCTTTGCAAATGACCGTTGTCAGGTGTTATAAAAGAGGCATCGATTCGATTTTGAAAAAATACATTATTAAAAATTTATGATCTTACCTTTCTGTACCGATCCTTATAAGGGCTTAGGTATTCATCATTATAATTAATTTTTATTATGGGACAAAACCTGAAATCGCGACAAAGAAATCTGCTGCTCCATACAAATAATTCAATAATAACCGACTTAATGTATGGAACAGCTGAATTTTTTTTCGCGATTTTATTGTTAGTCCCATAGTATAAGTTGTTCATAATAACATCCAGTCCCTTAAAGGGATCGGGACTAGAAAGGCAGAACCTTTTATAAGTTATCATAAACTAAGTTTAATTTCAAATATACTTGCACAATGCACATGTCGCAAGTTGTTATTGGGAAAAGAAGTTATTTAAAAAAAAACACTTTCGACGATCGGAGCGTCGTCGAGCGTCGTCCGCCGTAATAACTGAACACACCCTGGCAACACGGTTGGCGCAGTGGCTAAGCAATTAGCTTTCTGCGCTACGTGCCGCGGGTTCGATCCCCGCACGGAACAAATATTTGTATGATCTACAAATAGTGGTTTCGGGTCTGCGGGTCTACCGCGTAACTAAAATTGTATGAACATCGACATCGGTATTAAACTTCAATACGATCGTGAGAGCCTAAACTTTGAGCTAACTTGTATTTTTTTTACCGATCATGAAGATAAGTGTCCCAACTATATGATAGGTAATTTTTTTACAAGTTAGCTCAAAGTTTAGGCTCTCACTATCGTATTGAAGTTTAATACCGATGTCGATGTTCATACAATTTTAGTTACGCGGTAGGGGTGCGGGTTGTGTGTGCATGTGACTTGTATGTTTGTAAACTGTACCCTCGATACAGGAGAAATCCTAGTGAGGGGCAACGTTTTAAAAAAAAATAGAAACAAAACACCCATTACTATCATATCGCTATCAATCATTACTAACCTTTTCTTTTTCTATGTATAACTTTATTATAAATACTGCCAATTGGACTGAGTTCATTAAAATCATACATACATCATCATACACACAACCATACATGTTATTATATCTCATTAGTCGTTTATTATCTGGTCATCATTATTTAGGATCTTTATTTAGTAGCAACAGAGGGTGGAGCACGAATAGTTTGACGTATGGTAACGTAAACGTAAGCAAATTTTGATTATAAAATACAATGAATCTATCGCATTTTCGTTAAATTTTATGCAACATGACACAGTAGTTTCATGAAAATGTAAAAATACTGCATGTATTTTCAAAAAATATCATGGTGTTGGGGACCAGTGTGAGGAGATAAATGATGAACGCTCTCCCAACTCCAGTCGTATAAAAACGTATATTTGAAAATAATAAAAATTACAATAAGTATGTGCACAGTGAGATCGCAACGCTGAACTCGGACCGTGGCAATCGGTGAGTGAATAGATCGCGGTGCACGCCGCTCGGCTTGCGGTCCCCGTTCTCCCGCCTCTGTGTCTCTTTACTGGTCGCGGCGTCAACACATGGATTAAACGAGTAGGTATTTTTTATTCAAAATTTGCTTACGTTAACGTTACGTTACGTTACGTCAAAACATTCGTCCTCGACCCACAGCAATGTGATTAAGGGTATTCACAGACAGTGAAGTAGAAAATACTCCACCAATGCTAATAGGTAGATATAGAACTAAGAAGTAGCATCGTATAGCATCGATGTACCTGATCCAACAACCAATAGCAATCCCTCGCTTTGATAATTGTTCAACTTATTGCGTCAGCGTAAAGATCATGTTTTACTGCAGTACTAATAAACATTCATGGTCTTGAAGACGCGCGCAGTTCGGAAGTGATCGGTTTTACGAAACTTGCCGATGACTTCTTAGTTGTGTCGTGCTATTTAAGGGTTGATATTATGGAAAATAAAATATCCAACAATCTGACTGGTAATAACTTCGTTTAAAAATTAATATAGTAATTTTTTAAAAGAATATTTTTTGAGTTGGTAACTAACAGATATATAACGACACAACGCAAAATGTGTTTATTAAAAAAAATTGTCAATTTTTTACATGATAGCCAAGGGCCCAAAATTCTAAGTACCTACTTAACTATTTTCTGTTATAATATCACTTAATCACTACTGCTATAAAAATCATGATTAAATCTGTGGTGCCAAGGAAAAAGGGGACAAGTCACAAAAAAAATTTTTTTTCACTGCCGACTAAAAAAGAAAACACTTCTTTGTTTTATGGGATTAATCCCATATAAGTAAATTCCAAAATTAGTTATATTATACATAATATTTATTTATTAAGGATTTTTAATTACATGAATTTAATCTAATAAAACAAAGAAGTGTTTTATTTTTAGTGAAAAATTTAGTTTTTTTAACTTATCCCATTTTGCATTGACACCACAGAAATATTCATAATAAGTTCATCATTGCTCAAATTGTTATCATTTACTGTTTAAAGTTTCTCGTCATTTTTCTATTTTTATACGATTTTGAAAATTATTTAGTGTGACAAAATAAAATACGAAATAAACTTTTTTTTTCTTAATGTCGCCAACTATTTTATACACTACACTTTTTCAGCCCTAATGTTGCCAATTAAAAATGTCAAAAATCATAAAAAAATTACTAAGATTTTTTTGCTAACTTTTTCTTAACATATTAAAAAACGATACTTACCTATTTTCTTGAAATTTTACCTTTTCGTATTAATTTCCTTTTTGAAAAAACTGGCAACACAAAAACAAGGTGAAATACCCAACAATCGGCAATGCATAAAAATTTATAATAAAACACAATTTAACTGTATCCCCTTAACCAACTAACATAGAGAGGCACTGGCGAGGGAGAAAGAGTTGCGTGAGAAGAGATCGGAAGATGCGACGAAGATCAAGCAAGTGGAGAACGCTTCGAAAGATCAGATTGAGCATCTGACGAGGAAGTGCGCGTGTTTGAGGAAACTGTGAGTACATAGTAGGGTAAAACGCCCTAATGTCTGTCATCCGTCAATGTTTTTATTATTATTTTGTATCATGGAATTTTTATTAATTAATTCAAGTGACGGGGCTACCTCTTTCCTTTATACTCACTACATTTGATACTCAAAACAACATTTTTTGCTAGAAAACCAATCAATTCTTTCTTAAAAAAAATCTTATAAATACCTTAGATTATATTATTGATTGGTTTTCGAGGCCGCTCCAACTAGATACCACCGATGTACTAGTAAAAAGCGGCGAAATATACTACCCCGAAGTCGGCGTACTCCTGTCAGTCAGAGGACGATGACGTGTCACTTGCTTTTTTAAACTTCATTATACTTCACTCATGATCAGAGGGCCAAGCACGAATAGTTTGACGTATAGTAACGTAAACGTAAGCAAATTTTGATTATAAAATACAATGAATCTATCGCATTTTTGTTGAATTTTATGCAACATACACACTTGTTTCATAAAAATGTAAAAATACTGCATGTATTTTCAAAAAATATCATGGATTAAACGAGTATTTTTTATTCAAAATTTGCTTACGTTTACTTTACCAGACGTCAAAATATTCGTGCTTGGCCCACTGAAGTAAAAAGTTTTGCGTAGTAAAACTATGCTAAAACAATACTACAAAAAATAAAAAAGATGAAAATAGTCAATACACACTACGATATTGAGTTGCCGCATTCAAGGAGCCATTTCTGCTTTTATTTTCTGCTATCGCTTCTGTGGGTGCCGCCCGCTCGCACCAACCTGCTGCAGCACGCGCCGCTGACGCGCGCTGCATGCACTCAATATGGTGTCACAACTCAATTGTAGTCTGAGCGAATTCACACAGGCCGCATTTTTTAAAATTACCCTTATTATATAATATATGTAACCTCAAAACTATAACTATTGTATTAGGGAAACCTGTAATGATAGTTGTATGTGTTTTAAATAAATAAATAAAAAATTTCTTAGGTAGAGCGGCAGCGGAGACCAATTAATAATCTAAGTTAAATACATAATTTTTTTTGGAGCCAAGAAACATAAATTTTCCTACCGAAACCTAACCTAACGAACCTAATCAATCATTTATATCAACCGCAGTTTCGATGACATCCGCGCCCGGCTCACAGCCCGAGAGCGCGCCGCGGAGCAAGAGTCCAAAGCAAAAGACAAAGAGATCCATCAACTGAGGGGCGAAGTCGCCAGGCTCACCAAGATCCTCTTTGAGCAGAAGTAAGCATCACACTAGCATGTACACAGGGCCGCAAGTCTGCTAATTACTGCTATCTCAATGGACACTGAATCACTCTGCAAATTTTGCACATAACATAAAAAAATATCCTTATATGACATAACAATGTAGTAGCGCAGTTGACACAATTAAATACGCGGTTCTCTGGTGGTCTAATTGTTATCACTTCTGGGCCCTAATTCTGCTATTTCAATCGTGTCTCAATCGTGTCAGAATGGTATAGTAAATTTGTTGGTTTTTACAATGTCTTGCAACCGATTTTGACTTCTATTGCGTAGGTAATAGTAATCAAAATCTATAGAACGACAATAACTGACAAATAACCGATTCTGACTTCTGTTACTAACGCAATAGAAGTCAAAATAGGTTGAACGACACTGCAAAAACCAACAATTACGTGACCATTCTGACACGATTGATATAACAGAAATTAGCAGAATTGGGGCCCTGATCAATAACTTGTTAATTCATAATGGTGATGGTCATTTATTTCTACGCCAATAGCAAAGCAAAGCATGACGAGCTTGAACACAAACTCACACGCACAATTTGTCCAGCACGCCCAAGCTAGGAGCGCGCACGCGGGCGGACGGCTGCGAGACCCTGCCGCCCGAGGAGACGCCAGCGGAGCCCCGCCGCAAGGGTATGTCAGCCTGTATATAGGTGAGCACTCTTGTGGCTATATGTGTGGAATGTGCAGCGACTGAGGATCCTGTGGTGGCCAATGCTGGGCTGTTCTGACGACTTGATTCTGAAAATATCTGACGGCAATGGGGTCGCAAATTGTTGGACAAGAGTTAAAATACGGACGACATTTTGTTCCCAGCTTAAAACTTTAAACCATCAGTAACTCTACCATGAGTTGACAGTAAACGGTACCGTCCCCGTTAGCGTGGTCTACATCTAACTTCACGCCTAATATAGCTTTGTTTCCACGGCTTTCCAGACGTACCTGTTTTCTGGCACAAAAATCTAAATAATACAAGTCAATATTTGTACATTTCTGTGTGTGAGAATTGGGATAGGTACAAGCTTTGGCGGTTGTACACTTTGCCGACAAAATTCTTTGTACTGCTCCGCATAAGCTAGCCACGCCCACATTTTGCTTCTGGTGATTAGGGCCTAAAGCTAAGTGGCCTTAATTGGTGGAAGTAAAATACAATACAATACACTTTATTGCACACCAGTAATAGAAGAAAAGATACAGTAATTAGAAAAAGAAATGTACAAAGGGCGGTCTTATCGCTTAAAATGTGGGTGTACAAAGAATGTTGTCGGCAAAGTGTACAACCGGCAAAGTGTACATCCGCCAAAGTCCTTGATTGTACATACATCGCGCGTCATTGACTGGTTTTCCGTTCACCGCCATTGTAATTTATAAATCCTGACTAAAACTTTGGGAATTGATGGAAATAAGTCACAATTTAAAATATGACGTCGTGGTTTGCCCAGCATTGGCCAAACAGGTGCCGTGTTAACAAAGGTACTGGAGCTACATGTGTTAATGTTATGTGGAAAGTGTGTGTAGGCCTTCTCTCGATCAACAAGACCGTTACCATTTGGTTTAAAGATAGGTACTTACACAGTACGCGTATTGACGTTGTCTGTCTGCAGAGCTCGCACAGCTCGAGAAAAATCTGGGACTGTTTAGTTCAAAAAAATATTACTCGAAAATTAGACATGCTAGCTAAATGGGGATACGAAATCTTGCAATTAAATGATTATATCTAACAGCTATTTTAATAAAAATGGCATGTCCGAAAAATGGTCATCTTAAAACACTGTGCGACGGTCAGCCGCAGCGCGCAGTGCCCGCTTTCTCAGCCCTCGATTCCTCGGAGCTCACGTGCGGACTATAGTTTTGGTCGTGTACACCGAGAGTTGGCCTCCAGAATCTAAAAAGAGATGGAACTCTTCTGCTGTCTTACTAGAAATTTGGGTCACTACATTTCTATGCTAAAAATATAGATCAAATAGAATAGCGGCGCCGGCATGGGCAAGGTCATTTCCAACTTTTGAACCATGATAATGTCGGTGCAATTTATTACGGTCCAAAAGTTATGACCAAATTTTGTTTTTTTTCATCACTTTACAATTTCACACATCGATGTCTATAGATACGCTCTGACATACAAAGGGAAGCTAAAAAAATGAGACGTATTTTTTGAAGACGTCAAATTCTAAATTCAACAATGTTCGAATTATATTTAAATAAAACAGCGATACATGCACTAATGGAATAGCTACTGTTATTATATATTTTTTATTCAATACACAAATTAATAATTATGTTATAGGCATTTGACTGGTGATCAACCACTCCACTTTTCTGAAAATGGAGTATCTGACACGTCTCACTTTTTGAGTTCAATGAGCATATCTATAGACATCGATGATTTCACATAGTTTTCCAAGAAAAAGCTATCAAGGCTACGTCATAAATCAACCGACACTAAAAGTTTGATTCGAATCGAGATCGAAATGTTCTTACATAATAGCTCATAATTTATAGATTCGATTTTTAAATATCCGATGTTGTATCTCATTTGTCGTCCCTATGTGATTGGTAAATTGAGTGAGTACCTATCCCATCGATGTCTATAGATATGCTTAGTGAACTCAAAAAGTGAGACGTGTCAGGTACTCCATTTTCAGAAAAATGGAGTGGTTGATCACCAGTCAAATGCCGTTTACAAACATAATTATTAATTAATTTATTGAATAAAAAATATATAATAACAGTAGCTATTCCATTCGTGCATGTATCGCTGTTTAATAAATATAATTCGAACATTGTTGAATTTAGAATTTGACGTCTTCAAAAAATACGTCTCATTTTTTTAGCTTCCCTTTGTATGACAGAGCGTGTCTACAGATATCGATGACCTATACTCCATTTGAAATAAGATTAGACACGTTTAACAAACCCTTTTACAGTGTATTCAACCGTTTTTGACTTCTATTCCGTACGCATAAGGATGGCATTAAAAGCAAAAACGTATTGACTATAACAAATGTTTACTGCAGCTGTAATTTGTCAACGTAGTAGAAGTCAAAATCGGTTGAATAAAGTGTAAATGGAGTTATTTAAATTTCTAATGTTATTTCGAACGGAGTATAGTTACTAGTTAGGTCCTTTTATGTAAGCATTTGTTTTAGAATTGTGTGTTGTGTTATTGTGTAGGTATCTTGCCAAGTCCCCTGCTAGGTAAGTGTGTGGACTTTGTGTATTAAGTGTGTATGCTGATAGAAATAGTTCTTTTGTAAAATAATTGTCATTAAAACATAATCTGTGAATAACAGTTTTTTTTAATACTATTTATTTTCTTTTTACGTGTTAGTTTTGACAACAAACTTTTTGCTTCGTATTTTTTTATTCTTGAATTTGGAAGGAGTAATTTATTTTCAAAATTAACTTACCTAAGTAAGCACTTTTTCTGGCCATTTTTTCTGTACTTATGCTTTTTTGTAAACACACTTGAATTGTATTATCTCCATAGAAATAATAAGTAGGCTCCCCATTATCTCATAGAGATAATATATAGTACTTGTAATATTTCTATGTATTATCTACACAACTAGAGAAAGACTGTAATTTATATTAGGTACCTATTATCTACCTAATTACTTAGGTATTTAAGAGCTTGCGTCAGTCAGTGAAATGAGTGAAAATCTCAAAATACAGTGATCTTATTGGAAACGGAATGTTTTTTTTTAGGATTGGAACGGCTGAACCACACCGACATGGCGACAGCGTCATTTCTATACAAAATCTATTATATTGTAGCAAGGTTAGGCGTGGTGTGTAATCTTACTACAGGCTTTCTTAAAGTGAAATTCAGTTTTCCACTGTCTGACGCGAACATTCTGAAAACTAACTAATTTTACACCTACTACTCTCCACAGGTGGGACTCTCCGCACGCCCGAACCCGTCCGGAAACACTCGATGTTACCCGAACCCACACAAGCGCGGCCAACGCCCGTCGAAATTCAAAATGGTCGTCGACGAGCCAAAAGTGTGGATCTGCCGGCGGTACAAGTGCCAGTTAGAATTAAACAATTTGGAGGAGAGAAATAAAGAATAATTTAGTTTTAGTATGATTTTGGTTTTAGTAATTTTTGGTGGTTAGTCGATTTCGGAGTCGTTGTGATTACAATTTGGTGTAAAATTAAAATTTGGTCAAAATCTTTAGTAACTTTTGTACAAATCACATTGCCTAAGCCGATATATCTTAAATTTATGGCCTAAGTAACCGCACTTTAGGCTATGGTATCTCAACCTACCAGTAAAATGCTGGATATAAGCCTCTCCTAATATTTAAATATATTTTTTGTTTTTTAAATACGCTGTTGTTTTTAGTCACAATGACTCTCTCGACTAATCCGACTGACTAAATGAACTAAATCATATAATACTTTATACTCTTTTGTTAATTCGCGTCGGGTTTCGAAGAGAAAGGGTATCAAACGTATACTATATTATAATAAGTGCAATAACTGTTAGGTATTTATGTTTCTCATTATTATTTTTAGGAAATAATCAAATAACATCTCTTTGAAAGTTGTAAACTAGATTTTGTGTAACGAAACCTGAGTTATTTAGCCCGCGATATTCAAAAAGTTCGTCCGGGAAACCCACTTAACACTTCAATACAGAATATTTTCATACATTTCCAACATTTTTTAACGACAAATTAAAAAAAAAGAAATTAACAACACGACTTCTATCGGCGTCCTTATCAACACTCAAACGTCTCACGACGTCTACCATTGATGTGTTTTTATTCGCACTACGTTTTATAACGCGAGGTATACCCATAGTAAAGTCTATTATCAGATTTCCTGCGCAATAACATTATGATATTTTAGTCCTTTTTTTTAAATACCGCGGTTTTTAAGGAATCTCAGTTTTCGTTAGACAAACTTCTAAAAGAATCGGTGTAATATTAAAAATAATTGATGAAACGACTATGCTTGATGTGTATTTTTCATTTCTAACCGCCAAATACTCAAACGAATTTTAATTTGTAGCTGTCTCATGCTGGTAATACTAACAAATAATAAAAGTCACAGAATAATATCGTGTTGACTAGCTGACTCACACCTTTCACACTTTGAGTATTTAACGCCAATAATTGGTGTTAAATACTCAACGTCAACTTAAAATTGTACTTAGCCGTCCTCAGTAGATTAATTATTAATCTACTGAGGACGGCTAAGTTCAATTTTAAATTGAAATTCGATTGAGTATTAGTCGATAAATATCTTGTAACCTCTTTGAATATCTACACCTTTTCTTTTCTATCACTAAGTTAATATAAGCTTAAAATAATACTTTCCTATATCCTGAAAAACGGGACATAACCGGAAAAATCCACTACTCAAAATCAGGAATATAATTATTATTATCTAGCTAGAATCTAAAATAAATAAAATACCTAGCCTGAATGGCTCAGTTCTGTACCAAAAGCAAAAGTAGAGACAAATGAAGCCCACTGCTGGCAAAGGGTTGACCGTAGAGCCTTAAATGTAACCCATAATAAAATATAATATTAACAATGCCTCTCTAACTGACTAAATAAGCTCAAATCATTGTACTTATAAAAACAAATGACTTTGGGCCTACGTACATAATTATTTTTATAACCGTGTGTACAACTCCTTAAAACTTCGTAAAAGGAATTATGAATGCAAATTGATAAATGGATGAGAGATAATAAAGAATCTGAAAGCGTGTAGTGTTATGCATTAGTACTACCACATAACATAACCTTTCTCTATAAATGTATGTCTGCCACAAGCCTTCACTAGGTTACAAATATTAAGCATCACAGCTTGCAATATCCGTAGACATACGGGAATGTCCTTGGAATGTCGCATTAAACTAATACCAGAAAAAGTAAATAAAAATATGAGGATATTTTTTTAATCGTTTTTTTTTAAAGTTTGCATTTTATTTCTCCAATACGCCCCAAAATAGTTACATGTTAGGGCGTTTTGTGCATATCCTTGCTTAAATTCTGTCACCTAGTGAATAAATCGCTTTATTATCTCTGTGCAATGAGTAAGGTCAGTGAATAAATGCATTCTCTTTTATCTATTAAAGTTGTATTTACTCGTTCATCTGTACATATTACGATTTTTGTAATAAATATTTTGAAATTATGGTGTGTTTTATTTAATGCAAGTATACTTAATCCACATGTCATCTGGAGCGTTATCAAGCAATTCAAATGCTCTAAGAGCAATTCCAGCAAACCCCAAGTCCACATTGACCTCAGTTAAAAGAACCCGCTTACGCTGTATCAAATACCCTACCTACCCACCCCCTTAGCATCAACTCTTTGGCCGAATGATCAATAGGGTAAAGGCCCTACATACAGGCCCTACACGTTCGGCGAATTGAGGCGAACACGAATGTGTGGCAAATGCACGGTTCTAAAAAAGTTGGTCCTATGGAGGAGAACCGGCAAGAAACTCCATTGATGCTCTTTATAAAGTTACTACAATTTTGCATAGTAGATACATTTATGTAGGACAATATGAGAAAACGGATACGAAAATATTCTAATCTATTGAGAAAACAATGTAAGTTGAAAATTGAGATAAATAAAACGGTGTAGGTAGGTAGTTATGTATAGTTAACAATAACTAAAGAATCCATAGATAGCTAAGTATAAAATTATGTCTTTTTATGGAAAACAATCGTTATATTGCGCTGATTAAAAATATTAATTGAAATTATATTAAAATAATCAAATCGAAATATCTACGAACGAAACGTACGTGACAGCTATCACTTTAGACAGCTGTCATATGTCACAATAAAGAATATCCTAACCTCAAACCAAAACTGCTCTAAAAACTAAGTGGGTAATTTAGAGATTATTCAATAAAAATGTCTGCAAAGAACATGTTTTTAAACGCCGGCTTCGTCCGGGCGCCTTTGCAGAACGGTGTCGGTCGTTACGTGTGTCAGTTACAACGAGTTGTGCTCAAATTCTGTAAAAGCCATGGATCGAGTAGAGGAATGAGGTACATTTTGGTTTATTATTATTTATTTATTATATACTTTATTGTACACCTGAATTTAACAATTTTGTAAGAAAGGAGATTACAATATTAAAGTACAATGGGCGGCCTTATCGCATAAAGCGATTTCTTCCAGGCAACCATTGGATGGAATAAAGTGACAAACAAGTTATGGGGCAGACTGTGGTGCACATAAATATGATGTTGAAATAAATAATTATACTTCAAAATTTTAAAAAATAAATACAATATTATTATATTAGTCAAACATAATTTTGTTTGTACTATATCGGTACAACTGTACTATTTGCACCTTACCAGGCGTGGATACAGGATTTCGTTTAGGGGGGCAATTTTTGTGTGATTCTACCTAGGTATGTAGTATTTACCACAAAATTCATTCTAAACAAAAAAAAAAAAGTCTAGTTGTTACTCATTTTGAGCGGAAAGTTTTGCTATGCCCTAGCTCTTAAATACTTTAGTATCAACATGTTAACTGCCAGACAATAGAAAATTAATTATTCGAGGTTACCAGAGAGGCTGATAACCCATTTCATGTCCTTTTCCAGAGATTTCATAGAACAAGACCTTGTAGACTTTGCCAAAGTGAACCCGAGTGTGGTGGTCTACCTGAAGCCACGCCGACACCGCACAGCTGTTGTAGTTGCTGAGTATTGTAAGTTAAGACTTTGTATTATACTACTAGATATAAAAAATAAAATAAAAACATATTAAATTCCATAACTATTAGTTAATAATAATTTATAATAAACTACATACATATTAAGAATTTTTTTTATTAATAAATTAAAAATTATAATATGCTATCCATATTTATTAATAAATTAAAGCAATAAGTAAACATAAGTACCATCTTCCTCTCTCCTATATTTTGCTGTGCCCTACAGGGTCCATGATTGTAACCTACCAAATTTTATTTTTACCACCTTATGTACATTGTGGAATGCAAATAAAGAATATGAATATGAATACTAGCCCAAAAAACGGATATCTTATAGTTGTTGAGAACAGTGAAATAAGCAATACCTTTGTTCTCCTATTAAATGTTTTCTGTGTCTTTTCAGGTATGTACATAAATTATTATATAAATAAATATTAAAAACATCATTTTAACTTTCAGTGAATGGTGACCGAGTATGGATGAACATGGGCAACAAAACCCAATCAGAAATAACAAAATGGATCGAAGTATTACGCACTCAACAAGGTGACAACTCGAAGACTTATCTCCGTAAATACCAATACACTGATTACCCATCAGTCCAGGGACCGTGGACACCGTTCATTCACAAAAACCCAGAGTTGAATACTGCTCAGCTGCCAGACCCAGCGTTTGGTGCTAACAACAGGCTGCCAATGTCAGCAACGGAACAGTTGAGACTAATGTTTGAACAGCAAAAGTTGACGGACAAAACTGAAGACCTAAAAACGGCAGAGTGATTTTAGTTGTATTTTAGTAGAATTTAGTATAGGTTGTTTAATAAAGATTGTTATAGTAAGATTTTGTTATTGTTTTTGTTAATAACCTAACCGTCAAAAACCCCCGACTACAACTAGAAAAAGAGCTGTAACTTGTAGCTAAAACACTGATTTGTTTGAAAAATTTACTAGTAGAAGGCACCAATTGAGAATACGTTTTCCAAGAAGCAATACTCAATAACTGTATATTTTTTATGGCTCCCCGCATCTACAATAATTTACCAAATTCGATTCTAGAAATATCTGCATTGACATCGGACCATCCGTTTTGGAGCTACGATGCCACCGAGAGATACACAGATACACACTACAAACTTATAACACCCCTCTTTTTTGTCGGGGGTTAAAAATAGATTTAAAGAGAAAAAACTTAATGAAGGCCAATTTTATCGCATGTTGTTTCATACAACAGGCAATACACGAATCAATAAACATTAGGTTTTTTTTTTAAACCTTGCATCTCTGTACTTTCTCCTGTATCGAGGATACAGCTTACAAACATACATGTCACATGCACACATAACCAGACCCGGAACAACTATCTGTAGATCGAACCCGCGGTACGTAGCGTAGAAATCTAATCACTTAGCCACTGCGCTAAACGTGTCGTCAAGTATTTATACAGTACTTTAATTTTTCACCAAAATATCTATTTATTTCAGTCAATTTTAGACTTTATGTGACGCTATCTGCTATTATCATTCGATGATTGAAATGTATATATTTGATTTGTGTGTCTATTTGATCAAATATCGGTGTTGCTAGTAAATTGGCTAAAGTCATTCAATTTATTTGATGAAATGTACATTGGACAAAGTTGTCTGTGGGACAAAGATATTTGACGAGTGGAATGACAGCCTTAGGCCCTAATTGACGGAAGCAAAATATGGGGGTATCTCGGGGGGGATTAAGAATTGGAATGATAAAATAACAAAACTGCAATTATCGTCCAAATCATTTATTTAACAATAAAATCTATTTACAAAAATTTACAACGCTGGAACTGAAATATTTATAATTAAATAATTAATATAACAGACCTACAGGTGTTTTTTTATGTAATGCGCAAAATTTGCAGAGTAATTCAGTGTCCGTTCCCAAATGCAACCACAGTACTAAAATTCACTCCAAAACAAAATTAAAATTTAATTTTGTATGACTTGCGGTAATAAATTATGCGTGTCCCCCATACTAAGTCGAATTTTCGTTTTGTTTTAAAGTGTATCCCAATACTGCGGTTGCATTTAGGAATAGACTGAATCACTCTACAAATTATGCGTAATAAAAAAATATCCTGTATAATTAATATAACATATTTTAACGCCTGCATTCCCTTAAGGGTTAAAGCAGAGATGTACAGTTGTACATCCACACTTCGCGATGACGTTATTAAGAGGCAATGTGGGCGGAGAGACTATTGAAAATTAGGTATTTGCAGAAACTATCGCTGTCGCTCTGCGAGCAGTCCGCCCTCAAAGTCGTGCGATAAGGACAACTGCAGATCCGACTGAATAGCCTAAGTAAAAAGTCATAATTCGAGGTTTGGCTCTCGCCTATTTCCTGCTCCAATATTGGACCAATTTAAAAGATATTTCATAAACTTAATAAGAAGGATATATACTGTGTCCCTATGTTTTTAACATTAATAGTTGTCAAATTTGTACACTAGGAACACACTCTGTTGACAGCGATCTAAATAGGCAATTTTGAGCATTTTTTTTAGGGTTCTAGTCACAGACCTGCCTTCGCTAACGAGGTCTGTGGTTCTAGTGCTTATAAAAATAATGTATTATACAAAAGGAAAACATAGGGACATACCAAGTAATTCATATTTATTTTATTGTAAAAAATCATTGCTTTAAGATCAACAGGAAGAAAACAGGCGAGAGCGTTTGTATGGAGAAAAGACCACCCGCATGTCCTCTTATGTCCCAAGTATATACATATATAACTAAACATATATACATCACAATCACTGTCTTTCTTTACAGGAATCACAAAATAATAGACATTACTCCTTACTAGACGTGTGCGCCGATGCCCAGGGTTCCCAACTTAAGGGTTTTCCCCCCAAATTTAGGGGGTAAATAAGTGTGATGGGATTTTTAAGGTTTTTTTTACTCTTGACTTTTACTGCGAAGTTTATAATGATTGTGACGCAGCTGGCTGTAAATGTTTTGAAAATGTTTCAATTATTTTAAATTATTACATTTTTATTTTTAAAGCTTTTTTCACTTTTTGGGGGAGATTTTAGGGGTTTTTAACTTTCGTTTCGGGGATCAATATTTTTGAGAGTTGGTAACACTGCTGCTTCGGCGTCATCGGCGTGGATGGTCGGACGGATACGGTTGTTTTAGATACAATGCAGACATATACTAGTAAACTAAACACTAGAAATGTCTAAATATATGCTTATTGGTTTATTTCGACGTATTTGTTTACGCAAATTCAATAAAATACAAATTTTTATTTGACCATAATTTTAATAGCGCGTTTTGCCGATAACTTCGTCCGTCACAGTCATTTGGCGAATAAGTCTGCCATATTTTGTTTTTAATAAGATTTTCACCATCCACGCCGATGACGTCGCCGCGGGCTTCGGCGCACACATCTACTCCTTAACAACAATAACTTGTATTTTTTTTTAATTAAATTATTAAGCCTTCTTTCTACCCCAAACATTCCCTTTCCATCCCATTCTTGCTTCTTTTTTTTTGGACTTATCTAGTCCAACAACTTTTACTATCGGACCAACGCTGAAATCGCAAATAAAACTGCCGTCCCATACAAATAACTCAATAATAATAATAGTCGATTAAATGTCACCAGATTCTTACTAAAACACTTCTATTAGCTTCACCTGTAACTATGTAAAAAAAATCTTGGAAGTTAAATTTGACCCACTTCCCGGTTTCCAATTGCGCTGAAATTTTGCATACACGTTTAGTTTGGATGACAAAAGCGTTTTCTTTAGTTTATTTTTTAAACTATAATATTTATTATTTTTATTCACATTAAATTACATTATTCTCGCAGCTCTTACCACAACATTGTACTGATCAAGATTGTAATCTATTATTTTAAAAGAGTTTCCATAGAGTTTCTTGCCGGTTCTTCTCCATAGTACCTACAATTTGGAACCGCGCACCTAGAGTCTCGACATTTCATAAGTGCCTGTATCTGGTTTACATGAAATAAAGATCTATTCTATTTTATTGTTTTTATTTTTACGATTTCAGATTTGTGCACTTAGTAAAAGTTGTTCATATTGACGAGTACAATAACCCATTTTTTTTTTTGCTAAGGCTGAGATTTGCATTATGTCATCGTTAATGACGCTAGAAACCATAGTATCTGTCCACAGACAACTTAGCACAATATACTCTTAAAAATGCTGGGGCTACATTAGCGGGATACGGCGAATATTCGCGTTATCGCGACAAAAAATAAAAGTTTAACAATAAAGGTTTCAGTAAGTTACCTAAATCCCTAGGGATTTAGCTGAATAGATTAAAATAGATAAATTCTTTGCACATTATCAACTTATATAATCCACCTTTGGATTTAGAAGCTGAACTTAAAAAAGAAAAAAACGAGAATAATAATTATTAAGATTCTAAACTCAAAAAGAAATATCGACTTATTTTTATTTTACCCTAGCAATACTACCACGATTTATTTATTTGATAAGAGATGGCGCCACTTGCACATTAAAGTGCTATGCATAGTATCAACAATTTACACTCGAAGCAATTAATCCGGTTCAATAATCGGGGGGTCTACCGCGTAACTAAAATGGTAATGAACATCGACTCTGGTAATAAACTTCAATACGATCGTGAGAAACTAAACTTCGAGCTACCTTGTAAACACTTACCAATTATGAAGTTGGGACTCCTATTTTCATGATGGGTAGTAAATTTAGAAGGTTAACTTTTAAGTTAAGGTAGGTTTTACTTTGCAGGCTCCATCCGAACCAAGTACTCGGTTGTAAATACCAATAACTCGTTAATTTCTAGTTTTTCAATGTAGCTTTTTTAGTGCTCAGCTAACAGCATTGTGCGTTATCTATTTCCTAAAATTACTTTTTATCTACCAAAATTTATTTATTCGTCGTTACGACAACCGGCCTTAATGCAGCTAAGGGCTTATCTCACGACTAGGGCTAAGGCCTCATTAGTGCGTTGCGTTGCGTCGTCGCAGCGTCAACACTGCGTCATTTTACATATATTTTTTAGTGACATGCCACATTATGCGTTGCGTCGTTGCACGACGTTTCACCGGATCGACGGAGAGACGAAGCGGGGGGAGGGTGATGCGCTGCGATGTCGAAGCTCCGGTGCGACGACGGACAGTGTTCAACTGCTACAGGGGCAAACTAGATGTGCGTAGACGACATTTTTAACACGATCAATTTTAGAACACGATTGAACCGATCCATTGTCGAATGATGACTGAAATACACACTCGAGACGTTGCGCTGTGATAGTGTGCGTCGCCCTCTTGCGCTGTGACGTCGTGTGTCGTCGCAAAGCAGGTGTGGCATACAATGCGTCGATCCGTTGCGACGACGCAACGCAACGCACTAATGAGGCCTCAGCTTAACAGACAAAGTTTCCGATAGCAATCTAACAGATACAATATCTATTAGATAAAAATCACAACCAGTGTTCCGGCGGCGCACCACTACCCCGTCGATGCGCTGCCCTAGTTGCCCCGCCCGCGACCCCGCGCAGCCAGCCCAGCGGTGCGCGTCCGCCGCTTGACCATTATGGAGCAAGCAAGGTTCACGAAATGACGTAATTGATGTCGGTCGAACAATCATTGTGTAAATTTTATTTCTTTGTCTCATTATACATAGCTTTTAACGGAGTCAGATTTTCACTCACCCCAATCAAGCCCGAACAACCAGACTACCGTGGTTCTGTATCCAGCAGGCTAGGCGAGGGTGTCAAAAATGGCTAAATAATTCTATTTAAATAATATTAAAAATGAGCCTAAAAAAGGCCACATTGATTTAATAATAAAAAAAAGCAAGTCTCCGAAACTGTTATTGCTAAATATGAATTTTACATCAATGATACAGAATATTTTTTATGTAGTGCGCAAAATTTGCAGAGTGATTCAGTGTCCGTTCCCAAATGCAACCGCAGTACAAAAATTCACTCCAAAACAAAATAAAAATTTGATTTTGTATGGCTTGCGCTAGTAAATTATGCGTGTGTAAGTGTATTCTAAATCGAATTTTCGTTTTGTTTTAAAGTGTATAGAGATAAACTACGATAACATGGCGCGCCCCTCCAAACTACTGTTTCAACGTTTCTAGTCACATCTCCTTACCGAGCAACAAATCCTTGTATTTATATTTGTTTGCCGGCCATCTCAGTACGCACACATGCGTTGTGAGTCTTGGTGGCGCTTTGTAAATACTTTCAAACGTTTTGAATTTTGGAGGGGCGCGCTATGTTATCGTAGTTTATCTATAGGAGAATACCATTAGTCACATTTATGACATTGATACTAGATCGGGAACGAGATCGGAATTATTTTGAACATTTTTAATTACGAGAATTGAGCTTCTGGGGGCTTAAAAAGGCCACATTGAGCAATTCATCTAATGATCTGCATAATAACTGTCAAACATGATTACTGAATATGAACCTTATACGGATGACAATAAGAGACGACAATTAAGTAGATATTTTGACATTCGTAATATGAATCATATTGTGATTCATCTAAAGCGGCCTTTTTAGCCCCCCTGATAGGGCCCCGATTCTGTTTTTGCACCAGAACCTTTGTTAACCAGCTACGCCACTGCACTCACCGTAACTTTTAATAGTCATCCGCCATTATAAGTACTACTAGCGCCGTCCACCCGTTGAACGGTTTACACCCAGAACCTTTGCCATCCTCGCCGGAGTACTGCTCGAAGAGATACCCTGACCGCTTGTACTCCTTCAGAACGTTACCTGCAGAAGAGAAATATTAAATAAGGAATAGAATTAATGTTTCTTTCATGTAAACCAGATACAGACACTTATGAAATGTCGAGACTCTAGGTGCGCGGTTCCAAATACTACTATTTGGAACCGCGCACCTAGTCTCGACACGAGTCGATTTTAAAAGATTTTCCATGGAGGCATTTCTTGCCGGTTTTTCTCCATAGGACTCGAGACTCGATGTGAAATGACATGTTTTGACAGATGTCAGAATGATATATTTTGACAGATGTCAAAATGACACGTTTTGATGTCAACGGCTAATCAAATCAAATCAAATCAAAATAATTTATTTGTTATAAACATAGGTAAAAGTTACAAACTTGGTGGAAAATTAAAAGTTTTTCATGTACCACTATGTTTCACCTTGCAAGGCATACAAATATTTGGTTGTACCTAATTAAAGAATATATATAATTTTACAAAATATCTAAGTAATACTTAACAACTCATAGATAAAAACATTACATTAGAACAACAACACCATTAACTAGAAATAATTTTATCATCGAAGTATTCCTTTATGGCTACGTTCAGTAATTCATTTTTCGGATGAAAGTCACTTATGCGAATGTCGCTCGCTCATCGGGAATAATTGAACGAACCACAGCTGCGTTACGCGAGTGACCAATCCGGACCAATCGAACGATCTCAAATTATCTGCTGCTGTATCCTATCACTACAGTCATTGGTCGGTTGATAGCAGTGCGACCGAGTGCGACTTTCACCCTACTATTTCACGGAGTCTTCTTCGGAGAGATCTTCCGACGACGCTCGCTCAAATAACTGAACGGTCACCCGGACGATAATGCGTCGTCGAGCGTCGTCTGACCTAATAACTGAACACACCCATTGATCGCAATTCCGACCGCAGGGCAAAACATGTCATTTTGACATCAAAACATGTCATTCTGACATCTGTCAACACATGTCATTTGGACATCTGTCAAAACATGTCATTCTGACATCAAAACATGTCATTCTGCATCAAAACATGTCATTCTGACATCAGTCAACACATGTCATTTGGACATCTGTCAAAACATGTCTTCTTTCGATATGGCAAATGGCTACGTTCAGTAATTCAGTTTTCGGTGCGAAAGTCACTCGGGCGAATATCGCTCGCTCATCGGGAATAATTGAACGATCCACAACTGCGTTACGCGAGTGACCAATCCGGACCAATCGAACGATCTCAAATTATCTGCTGCTGTATCCTATCACTACAGTCATTGGTCGGTTGATAGCAGTGCGACCGAGTGCGACTTTCACCCTACTATTTCACGGAGTCTTCTTCGGAGAGATCTTCCGACGACGCTCGCTCAAATAACTGAACGGTCACCCGGACGATAATGCGTCGTCGAGCGTCGTCCGACCTAATAACTGAACACGATAACTGATTACGATGAGGTAAGATTGTTATAAATAAATAATAAATAAATAACACACCCATTGATCGCAATTCCGACCGCAGGGCAAAACATGTCATTTTGACATCTGTAAAAACATGTGTAATGTGTCAAAAGAAATACTTTATGACAGCTACCAAAATGACATGTTTTGTCAGCACAAAAATATCATTTTGACAGCTGTCAAAAAGTATTTCTTTTTAAAAAACTTTTTTGTAATATACTTACGAACAACGTTATCTCGCAGTCTCTTGTTCAGCTCGCCCGCTCGCGTGGCGTGAGGGCCGTCCGTGTTCGCGTAGTGCTTCAGTGCGGACAGCGCGAGGTAGTTCATGTTGATCCACACTTGACCGCGCCAGTAGGGGGGGTCGTGCTCTGTGTTGCGTTTCATATGTAGGGGAGAGGATTTTGAGAGGGATCTGTATGAAAAATATTATATCAGGTTTGCCATTTAATTTGAGAATCAAACCATGATATTTCTAAGACACCCAGAACAAAACTATCATATTTTTGTCGAAAAATATAATTCACAGCTATTTCGGACTCTTATGGGACCATCCATAAAGTACGTCACACGTTAAGGGGGGGAGGGGGTCGACGAAGTGTGACTTTATGTGTCAAGGGGTGGGAGGGGTCCTAAGTTTCGTGACGTCACATTTCAAAATCATATTAAAAAATCATTTAAATGGAAATAAAACTAATTTCGGAACTACTGTTTGAATTTAATAATTTCTAGATGTAAAATTGCAAAATATGTGAGGTCACACTATGGGGGTCTCACAAATGTGATCAACTGTGACAAGGACGGGGAGGGGTCATAAAATCACGAAATTAGTGTGACGTACTTTATGGATGACCCTTAAATAGTAAAATCGTTCAAGTGACTTTTTTTTTAACGTTGCGCCTAACTATGATTTCTCCTGTATCGAGGGTAGAGTTAACAAACATACATGTCACATGCACACACAACCAGACCCGAAACAACTATCTGTAGATCATACAAATATTTGTTCCATGCGGGGATCGAACCCGCGGCACGTAGCGCAGAAAGCTAATCGGTTAGCCACTGCGCCAACCGCGTCATCCAATATTAAGACTTACCTAAGACCGTAGGGCGACCACAGTAGCTCAGGTTTGTCCAGGTCTGCTAGAATCTTGCCTAGCTTTTCGCTGTCTGGTTTCAAGACTTTTAATAGCATCGGGAACAGGGACACATATCCTGCGGAGAGATATCACATAGTTGAAGTATAAGTTTTACACAATAAACGAATTTATGAATTTAAAAATCTAGAATGTATAATTATTATTACTTGATCACTATTACAATGAAATTGATATGAATCTGTATACAATTGACATTTACTACATAATTTTGGCTTAATTTATAAAAATGCGTTTTATACTTGATATGGTTATGTAAAAAGTTATTATGATGCTATAATGTAATAATATTAAAATCAAGATTTGTATGCATGTAATTTAATATTTGCCTGCCTTTTCTAAGGTGGAACATGATTCTATCGACCAATGACTGTAAGACCTTGTTAAACTACTGTTCCTGCAAATAAACGTTCTATTCTATTCTAAGAAATGATTTTTAACAACATTTTTTATATAATTTTCCACCTCCACAAATTGACCCCAAAATGAACATTTTATCCGATTATCGTGGTATGGACATGTAATGCGGAGAGATGAGAATCATGTTATAAGAAGAGTTGTAAGTATGAATGTTGATGGCTATCAGAGAAGAGGCAGATCAAAGAAGTCGTCAACTTGATTTTTAACCGTCGATAAAAAAGAGGGGTTTTATTATAAATTTGTAGTGTATATTTGTGTATCTGTGTGTATGTCTGTGGCATCGTAGCTCAAAAACAGATGGACCGATTTCAATGCAGTTTTTTTAAATTGAAAGCTAGTTTAATCGGGTATCATCTTAGCTATGTTTAATAAAAATCTCTTCAACCGTTCAAAAGTTACAGCTGTTTTTAAAATGCTTTTATTAGCTTCACCTGTAACTAAGTATGTAAAAATATCTTGGAAGTTTTTGACCCACTTCCCGGTTTCCGATTGAGCTGAAATTTTGCATACACGTTTAGTTTGGATGACAAAAGCGTTTTCTTTAGTTTTTTTTTTAAACTCTAATATTTATTTTTTACGGTTAGGTTATGGTGGGTTGAAATACAGATAACTTACCGAACGCAGAGGTAACGAGTCTTGGTTGTGGTGGTACAGTAATGCTGCGGACTACTCTGGCGCCTTCTGACGGATTCTTAGGTTGTTGACGAACTAGACGAACGCCGTCCGTATGAAGACCTGGAATAAATTGCACTTTCAAAGTCAAAGTCAACGCTTTTTATTTCAACTAGGCCTTTGGGACCATCCATAAAGTACGTCACACGTTAGAGGAGGGGGTCGACGAATTGTGACATTATGTGACAAGGGGTGGGAGGGGTCCTAAGTTACGTAACGTCATATTTCAAAATCTATCTATCTATACTCCGTTTGAAATAAGATTAGACACGTTTAACAAACCCTTTTACAGTGTATTCAACCGATTTTGACTTCTATTCCGTACGCATAAGGATCACATTAAAAGCAAAAACGTATTGACGATAACAAATGTTTACTGCAGCTGTAATTTGTCGTGTCACCAACGTAATAGAAGTCAAAATCGGTTGAATAAAGTGTAAATGGAGTTATTTAAATTTCTAATGTTATTTCGAACGGAGTATAAGTAGTAAGTATCTAAGTGTGAAAATGCCAAATTTTAACTATTAACGAAATTCATTTTTTTCTTATTTTTTTTTTATTATTAATTTATTCATTTATTTCAGATATTAAATCCATAATTACAAAATTACAATGATTTTAAAATTAATTATACATAAAAAAATAATTTAAATGAAAATAAAACTAATTTCGAAACTGCTGTTTTAATTTAATAATTTCTAGATGTAAAATTGCAAAATATGTGACGTCACACTAGGGAGGGTCTCACAAATGTGATCAACTGTGACAAGGACGGGAGAGGGGTCAAAATATCACGAAATTAGTGTGACGTACTTTATGGATGACCCCTTTGTAGGCACTTTCAAAACGTCGTACGTCTTACTGGACCGTAAAAATAAAATCTTTCTTTCTTTTTTAAAAGTAAAATCTAATCTCACCGTAATCAGCGTATGTCTGCGTGTGAGTTGACCAATGTAGTTCGTTCAGTAAGTCTTCATCGCCGAGCTGGTCCCGAGTGATTTCATATCTGGATCAAAATATACATGTTTACAATGTCGTATTTCTAGTCCCGATCCAATTAAGATGTACTCATCATTATGAACCCATTGACATACCTACTTAATATTCACAGTGACATTTGATGTAATATTATGACATTTTTATATTTATATTTATTGTGATTTGAACAATTTGAAATGAATTTTAATAATAATTTAACTGTTATCTAAGCCTAAATCAATTGATAATGATTTTGCATACCCATGTGACGGCAGAACAATGGAGAACTAACTTCCTTATCAACATCAATGCACCAATTTGTATACCCATGTTTGCAAAGAAATAATTTATCTAAGATCCTTGATAGGTCCTCTCAAAATTTCTTACTTTTGCTGTGCCCGACAGGGTCCATGATTGTTACTAAAAATGTTTACCACCTAAGCCTACATTGTGGAACGCAATAAAGAATTGAGTATTGAGTATTGAGTATGAACAACTTTTACTATGGGACCAAAACAGAAATCGCAAAAAAAAAACAGCTGTTCCACACATTTAGGGCCATTTTCACCGACGAAATAATAGTTATTTGTTATACAAGAGTGCAAAGTTGCTTTTTAACCGCGTGTTCAATTTTGATGACCGAGCAAGCGAGAGAATCAAAAGAGCACGAGGTGAAAAATCTTTGCACTCGAGTGCAACACGTAAC
Organism: Allophyes oxyacanthae; assembly: GCA_932294325.1. Lineage (NCBI taxonomy): Eukaryota > Metazoa > Arthropoda > Insecta > Lepidoptera > Noctuidae > Allophyes > Allophyes oxyacanthae. Next base: position 5,525,270 of record OW028638.1, read on the forward strand.
TTTTCATTCCACCTCAGCGAGGAAATGACTAAATGCAAAAAAAAAACGTTTAATTCACAAACTTAGTGCACACGATGTTCTAAATTCAATTTACTTTATCCTCTAGAGAATAAAAACGGCTTTTCCACTCAGATATTGAAGATTAAAAATACTCTTTCCGAGATGGTGGGATGAAAAAGATTTTTATTTATTTTATTTATTTATTATGGACCTCCAACAAAGGACATATCCTTAAAATCGCAAAACATCACAAATAGTACTAGGATTTCGTCTGTATCGAGGGTACGGTTTACAAACATACATGTCACACACACACCCAGACACGGAACAACTATCTGTTATTATTGTATTTACATACTTGCTGGAGTCCCTGTGCAGTACGTCTGCTATGGTCATCATGGCGTCTGCGGCCGCGTACATCCAGCAGCGCAAGTCCACATGCCGCTCGATGTCGGACGGGTGACTCGCCCTGCGATAACACGCAATATTTATAAGAAATAAGATTTATTGGTCAACACAATACATAGTTAAATCACATCATATACATACAATACACACAATAACCTAACCGTCAAAAACACGCTACTGCAACTAGAAAAAAATTAAGTTCAAAAACTAAAACCAGACTACTGAAAAAGTATGAAACAAAGGAAGTTCATTCTGGTATTAAGTAAGCACTAAAGGGGGGAGGGGGGGGGGGGTATTTGCTTTGCTTATTTTTGATGACATGCGGGACGGGGGGGTCTGGGTGGTGATTACGTCAGCAGTATTTATTTTTACGTTTTCGGATTTTCTACAAAAAGTCGTTTTTTTTTTTTTTTTTTTTTTTCTTACATAAATATTATTTGCGTTAAAATCCTCTATTCCAAGCCTATTCCTTATTTCTAGACTTATAACTGCTGCTCACAAATCAATAAAGAAACCAGAACACATTGAAAAATGCATGTACCAATGTTTACGTAAGCATGGGAGGGGATGACGGGGCCCCCCCCTGTAGAGGGCCGAAGCCTGCCGGGGTCGCGGGACTTATCTCATTACCGTGACCCCGGAACGTAAAGGGCTATTGAAGGAACACCGTGGATTTTAGTCAGTACAAGTCTGACAGTCCCTCCCGCCCTGCCCGGGGTGGGAGGACACATTTGATGATTTTACCAAGATAAAAAAAAAAAAAAAAAAAAAAACATGGGAGGGGGAAGAGCTTTGCTGACAAGGGGGATTATAATTGCAAAAAATCTGCTTACGTTATACTGAAACGACCCCAAAATAAACATATTATGGTGATGTTCAGAAGATAGCCGTGGGGATAAGTAGTTTAGAAGTTATGAGGGAACAGATGAACATACATACTTAATGGGCAAACATATAACAGTCTCCGTAGTCGGGTAAATAGTTACTTAAACAATAAGCCAGCAGTCTTAAATCACGACATTTTGAAAACAAACTATGTCGTACTGCACGCTTCGTTTAATTAGGAAGAGTCTGAATGATACGATATTATAACCAGCCCAGTTTCATTTCTAGAAGCTTTATTACCTGGGATAGTCATCGAGTCCTGACGTCAAAGTCTTGGGGTTCAGCTGTAGCCCGTCGTCCTCCCGCCCCCTCCAGCGGTACGACGTGGGTTCTTCGCCCTTCTGCGTCGTCTGGAACCATTGGTACCACGCCTGGAAAGTACCATATCAAGTGATATCAATTGTTACCTATTGTTTTGTTTTTGTCTATGGAACAATCAATGTTAATTCAATTGAATGACTGACGACACGGTTGGCGCAGTGGCTAAGCGATTAGCCTTCTGCGCTACGTGCCGCGGGTTCGATCCCCGCACGGAACAAATATTTGTATGATCTACAGATAGTTGTTTCGGGTCTGGTTGTGTGTGCATGTGACATGTATGTTTGTAAACTGTACCCTACGATACAAGAGAAATCCTAGAGAGGGGCAATGTTATTTAAAAAAAATAAAAATAAAAATCTTAAGTTTTATTTTTTGACTAGCTGTTCACGCGACTCCGTTCGCGTGGAATTTAGCAAAACAATTTTTTCTTTAAATTACATACATCCGCCAGTGAAAGTCTCAGCAAAATCGTTCCAACCATTTCGTAGATCAGCCGGAACAAACTGCTTTCTTATGCATTAAGTAAAAAGCTGTTATTTTGACATTACAAACAGACTTCAAATTTATTTATTTGTGTAAATTTTATTTGTGTTATGTTTAGATTTTTTTTTAATGTCTAATTTATTATAATAAACGTTATCTTTCATTAAACATTAATACAGAATGTGGAATAAAATCTCGTGTTTTTTTTTTGTTTTTTTTGATATCTTTGTTTCAAATTTTTTTTATGTTCTGCCAATGTCGAATAAATGCTTTCTATTCATAACTATCTATATCCCGCGGCTTTGCTCGCGTTGAAGTTAATATTGCGGATTTCATTGAAACATAACAGAATTTCAAACAAACTTTCGTCCCCTATTTTAACCCCTTAGGGGTGGAATTTCTAAAAATCCCTTCTTATTGCTTGCCTACAATACAAAAGGGACCTACTCTCCAAATTTCGTGACTCTAGCTTCAGTAGTTTCGGCTGTGCGTTGATGATAAGTCAGTCAGTCAGTCAATCAGGACTGCTCTCTTTAAAATATTACTATGATAGATAGATTATTACATTAAATTTTCTAGAAAATATAAAAATTGCCTGTTAATTATTACATCTTTGTACTAGGAGCACAGAACTCACCTGCAGTCTGCTAAACATTCTGTCGAGGGTGCTTCTATGCTTGGAGAGGCCTTCGAACAGCTCCGGCCGTATCCTCACGAAGTGCGCCAGCTGTATCAGCAAGATCGGAGGGTTTGCCGCCGCGTTGCTTTGTACTACGAACTCTTTTGGAACTCTTGCTAATGCCTCCGCTCCTGGTACCAAGTACAGAAAGCAACGCGAATTGAAATCGGTCCATTCGTTTTGGAGCTACGATGCCACAGACAGATACACACTACAAACTTATTACACCCGTCTTTTTTGTCGGGGGTTAAAAATATTATACGAAATAAAAAGACTTGAGCAGTGTTACCAACTCTCAAAAATATTTTCCCCCAAAGCTAAAGTTAAAAACCCCTAAAATCCCCCTAAAAAATAATACTCTGTAAAAATAATAAATAAATTGTAATATAAGTTTTTAAACTGTCATGGTCACTAACATTAGTATTAGAGTTCAAAACGGGGTATTTACCATGTTTATATCTTGTGTTGAGCTCCCGATATTTCGGCACTGTTGCAAGCGCCAGGTCACGGATAAACTAAAAGCATTTGCGGGTGGATGTTTATTGGCAGACAAAACGGTCTACCCTCCTTCTGTTACGTTTTGTGCGCTCGGCTCCGGTACCACTATCACTTAAGCGGAGCTCAATACAAGATATAAACATGGTTTATATCCGTATCCGTATCCCCGTTTTGAACTCTAATACTAAATTATAATAATATAAAATAATTGAAACATTTTCAAAACGTTTACAGCCAGCTGCGTCACAATCATTATAATCTTCCCAATAAAAGTCAAGGGTAAAAATACCCCTAAAAAAATCCCATCCCACTTATTTACCCCCTAAATTTGGGGAGAAAGCCCCTAAGTTGGGAACCCTTGAGTTACCTAATATCTGTTCCCTAGGAATCCAGCCCTCCACATTGATGAGGTCCATCCAATGTGCTGCTATGTCCATTTGTATGTCCGGAGACCAGCGCCCGATGAGGAGACCGTGGAAGCCTTCGTCCCAGAGGAAGCCGCGGGGGAAGAATGATCTGGACGAGGAGAATATAGAATAGAATAGATCCTTATTTCATGTAAACCAGATACAGGCACTTATGAAATGTCGAGACTCTAGGTGCGCGGTTCCAAATAGTTGACCCTATAGAGAAGAACCGGCAAGAAACTCCAGAAGAATACAGTAGTCTCTTGAGAAAATCTTGTTGGGAGCTGATTCCACCACCTGAGCGTTCGTGGCAGGAAATTCTTCTTAACCCGTATGAGACCAGAAGAGACCAGGGGGGCCTAAAAAGGCCACATTGAGCAATTCATCTAATGATCTGCTTAGTAACTGTCAAACAGATGATTACTGAATATGAACCTTATGCGGATGACATTAAGAGTCGTCAATTAAGTAGATATTTTGACATTCGTAATATGAATCATATTATGATTCACCTAAAGCGGCCTTTTTAGCCCCCCAGAGCAGAATTGTTGGGGCCGCTCCTGCGGCTTCGGATATTATTGTAAATTTGTTTTGTGAAAAGAGTATCCATGGAGTTCCTTGCCGGTATCTTCTCCAGGACCAACCCGCTTGGAACCGTGCGCCTAGAATCACCACGTTTTGAAAGTGCCTGCAAAGGCCCAGTTGAAATAAAAAAAGACTTTGAAGCCCAATTCAAGTAATTAAAATTTTTCAAAATAATTATAGTTCCGATAAACACACATACACACATTAATAAATAGATTATATTTATCAATGTTGTAAATATTACAAATGGTATTCTCCTACACTAACAAACAACGTCAAACGTGAAATTATATTATAATGAGGTCGAAAGTTGATTGAAATCAAATCGGTACCCATTCTGCTAACATTTTGAACCGACACAGATAATAAAATTGATATTCTCGTCCATACTTATATGTCAAAAATGAGATTGAAATGAGTCTGTAAGAAGATTGAATTCAAATCATACTAAAATTAGACTTAACTTTGAGGCTTACATTCAGAGACGACAGAAACGAGTCTAAGCGTGAACTTACGCTTCCATCTGTCAAAATTTGTTCGTAACTTTGACAGATGGAAGCGTAAGTTCACGCTTAGACTCGTTTCTGTCGTCTCTGACTGTAAGCCTAAGAGTAGAATACCGTTTTAAATTCGCAATATAATCTCAGTTCGGTCAACTTTCAGTCATAGTGAAAATTAATTACGAGAATTAGGCTTCAGTGTGGCTCTAGGCCCCTAGGGTATATGAAAAAGTTGCCGTTGGCATCATCATGTCTTGGCTATAAGGAATCGACGAGAAATTCTCACGCAAAAATAACTTTTAAAACTGAGACAATAAGGTTGCATCTCACCTGCTAGGCACTCCGGTATATAACGGTGCTCTCCAATAGGGAACTGGTTCCCTGGTATATTGAGACTGGACTCTGCCAGCCCCAAAGAAATAGCCCACACCGCCCACCATGTTGGACATCGCAGCACGAGCTATCGCCACGTCCTCTGGCGGATAACTGAGGAAAATTACTATTATTATTTTTACTATAACACTTTGTACCCCTTTTTAAGCATATTGCGCCGTGCGCGCATGAATGAGTGTGAGATTAGGTATAGTACGCGCAAATCTTTATGAGCCCTCGAACTCTCTACCTCTAGCCCCAATAGTACGCTTATTATAGGTACTAGAGAGAGAGAGAGAGAGAGAGAGAGAGAGAGAGAGAGAGAGAGAGAGTTCAGAGTTCAGTTCAGGGCTCATAAAGATTTGCGAGTACTATACCAAATCTCACACTCATTCGTGCGCGCAATATGCTTAAAAAGGGGTACAAAGTGTTCTCTTCACGTATTAATACATAGATTTGTTGTGAATTTCCCCTCCCCCCTTAAAGTGCCGCCCGAAGCGGAACGCCCCTGCCGCCTCCACTACGCTACGTCACTGCTATTAGGTGACCTATATTCAGCAGTTCATATTATCAGAGGGTTAATTCACGTAATTTTAATGACGCGCCGATCATATTGCAGTGGTGCTCGCAATTGACGCGAGCGTATACACTGCAGCTAAGGAACCATCCATAAAGTACGTCACACGTTAAGGGGGAGAGGGGGGGGGGTCGACGAAGTGTGACATTATGTGACAAGGGGTGGGAAGGGGCCTAAGTTTCGTGACGTCACATTTCAAAATCATATTAAAAAATAATTTTAATGGAAATAAAACTAATTACGGAACTGCTGTTTTAATTTAATAATTTCTATTTTTTTTTTTTTTTTTTTTTTACCTGAATTTGCCTACACTACAGGCATTTATGATAAACTTACCCCTTTTCACCCAACTTGAATTTATCTTCAAACTCCATGTTAAAAACTTTCTTCTTAGCTTGCAACGCCTTGGTATATTCATCCCCTTTCAAGGGAGCGGTCGGCAGATCTTCCGTCATATACACTATATCTATCACGAACGGAGTTTCTACTAGCAACTGGATCGGGACGAAATTTATGTCTTTTTCCTAGGAAAATAGAAAAAAAACTTTTCATAATGTGTATAATGGTATACAGGGCGGTCCAAGGAAAATCTTTGATTCCTCATACCAAGGGGTACTCGAATTATTTGCACGGATAATTTGTTGTAGAAAATTTGATGTATTTTGATTATTATTTATTTTTATTTATTTTATTTATTTATGTACACACAAGGAAACATGGTAATAAAAATGTTACAGACAAATGAGCACAATGGAACTACTTATTTCTAAAGAAATTTCTTCCAGTAGTCCCGCGATTGGAAATAAGGATGATAGACACGTAGACACAGTGTGTAAAAATTACAAAGTAACTACTTTAGACTACTTAAACTTATGGTATACTAAACTAAACAAATAACTAAATACCTATGACGCATAGGCTAAGCGATTAGCTTTCTGCGCTACATGCCGCGGGTTCGATCTCCGCACGGAACAAATATTTGTATGATCTACAGATAGTTGTTTCGGGTCTGGTTGTGTGTGCATGTGACATGTTTGTAAACTGTACCCTCGATATAGGAGAAATCCTAGTGAGGAGAAGTGTTTAAAAAAAAAAACATTATACAGTCCACACCTTTTATTCACAACCAGGATCCCTAACATTTTCTCCTACCTCTTGAAGAGTTACCTACCTTATCATTAAGCTCATCATCAGCGCCCAGCACCGCTAGTTTGCCGAACACTGAATGTCGTTCCACCTTCAGTAGCGCGTAGAACTTCTCTTTGAGAAGATGAAGCCCTGGTGCGTGACCCTCCGAATATGACTTGTGGAGGAGCTTGCCTGCAATAAAAATTAAGTGAAGCTGAGTCACCTGCGCCAAAAATCCAACAAAATATGTTAGTATAATAACCTAAAAAGACCTCCAACTAGAAAAAGAGCTGTAACTTTTAAACGGCTGAACAGATTTTCATGAAACATAGCTCAGATGATACCCGATTAAACTAGCTTTCAGTTAAAAAAAACTGCATTGAAATCGGTCTATCTGTTTTGGAGCTACGATGCCACAGACACCGATACACACTACAAACTTATGCCACAGATAGATATATAATATATACACACATTCACAGATCCACATGTACACAGATACACCGATACACAGATACACACTACGAACTTAAAAAACCCCTCTTTTTTGTTAAAAACATTGCGGTCTCCTGGGATTTTATGAACAAAAAAACCCCCCGACACAAAAAATAAACCCTAAAAACTAACAAATAATATTTTAAACCTATTATAATTATTATCGTCACATATATATTATTATGTAAGTTCAAATATTTATATTTTCCAAGCGTCATCGCGTCGGGGGACTTCACCTGTTTTTTCTCACTTTAGCGGTCCCCCAACGCGATGACGCTTGGAAAATATAAATATTTGAACTTACATAATAACACCCCTCTTTTTGCGTCGGGGGTTAAAAAGTCCACAAATGATACACATTGTATAAATTTAAATAAATTAAGTTAAATACATACCTTTGTGAGGCACTAAGTTAACTTTAAAGTTGTGAAGCTGCGGTGTGTGACCCAATATGGCTCCATCTTCGTACCACAACCGCGAGTGAGGGGCTGCGGGCCCCAGGGACTCGTCTAGGGCTCCGTACCAGACTAGGACGAATGGAACACGGGCATTACCCTGAAAAATAAAGAAAATCTGTCTTTTTGTCCATTCAAAAGTTGTTTATAACCTAACCGTCAAAAACCTCCGACTCCAACTATAAAAAGAACTGTAACTTTTGAACGGCTGGACAGATTTTCATGAAACATAGCTAAGATTCATCCAGATAAAACCAGCTATCAATTTTAAAAAAAAGGCTTTAATTTTTATTTATTTTTATTTATTTTAGTAATTCATCAGAATATTCACATACCTTATCTAATTTACTACATATTTTTATTAATGATCTATATCTATATTTATATTATATACTGTGAACCAATATTATATTTTATATCTACTTATTATCTGTTCACTTACCTACGTCCGTGTGTCACTGCAGGGGGTGCCAACTGAAAATCAGCGCTGGGTGTCTCACATCCAGCATATGCTGAGTTAGTAACCTTTTCGGTACGGGCATGCTCGACGGCATGTTTTCATTTTTTATTAGAATTAGTGAACCTATTTCTTTTTTATTGTGTTTTGTCTATTGTGAATGTGGCGCCGTCATTATCCCGTACGGAATAAAATTATTTTTCTTTCTTTCTTTCTTTTCTTTATTTTTGTCAGTTTTTATAATTGAAAGCTAGTTTAATCGGGTATCATCTTAGCTATGTTTCATGACAATCTGTTCAGCCGTTCAAAAGTTACAGCTCTTTTCGTAGTTGGAGTCGTGGGTGTTTTAGGGTTTGGTAATAATTGAATATTTACAGAAAATTTAAAAAAATCTTGGTTAAGTTTACACACATTTTAGTTTCAAGACTAAATAATAAATAAATTAAGAAAACTGTAAAAACATTATTCTAATTAATTGAATAATAAAATATGGTACCTTAGTGGTGACATTGATCCTCGCTGTCCAATGACCCCCATTTTGTCCCCCAGGGGTTTTGATGAAAGAGGTGGTGATATTGTGAGGGGGGTCCGATATTAATTGCTCCCCAAAAGTGACCCCATCATGCCGGAGCCACCCGTATGTCGCCAGGTGGTCGTTTTGATCACACCAGTGCCTGAAAATAATACATAATTATAAATAAGGTCTATTTTAATCATTCAAAATATTTTAAAGCTAGACTCTATGAATGGTATAAAAATACTCTTTCCGAGATGGTGGGATGAAAATTTACTTTATCCTCTAGAGAATAAAAACGGCTTTTCCACTCAGATATTGAAGATTAAAAATACTCTTTCCGAGATGGTGGGATGAAAATATTATTACATAATAGTACCTATCTATCGTTTACATGCACTACTGATACAAAATTCTATTAAAATTAACCTATAATAAACTAACATAGTTTAGCGCTAAATATAATCTAAAATAAAAAAGAAACATGTTCAACTGACAGGTGTCAGGAACGCATTCTCTCGGCGGCCGCACTATACCTAATTACCTAAATAATATGCTTATGCCTATACATATGTTTCACAAATAAATTATTCTATTCTATTCTATTCTTGTGAATGCTAAGATTCTTTCACAATCACAAATTCTTTAAATAATGCATACATTTTGGGATCAAAATTTGATTATCACTTGCTCACTGTACTCAAAATGAATAAAGACACAATAATTTTTTTTTCAAAATAGAGCTCTTCATTTTGTAACTTTGCATTTTATTTCTGATCTTAATTTAGTAAAAAAGAAATTGTGCTTTAGAATAGAATAGAATAGAATAGACTAGATCTTTATTTCATGTAAACCAGATACAGGCACTTATGAAATGTCGAGACTCTAGGTGCACGGTTCCAAATAGTAGATCCTATGGAGAAGAACCGGCAAGAAACTCCATGGAAACTCTTTTCAAATAAATAATAGATCTTGACAATCTTTATCAGTACAATGTTGTGGTAAGATCTGCGAGAATAATGCAATTCAATGCGAATACAAATAAAACTAGGATAATAATGAATTGCCTCTGAATAAGATTGCCATGGCAGTTACGAGCTGACCAGTTCCGACAGACGGCACCCGTTCACGAGCATGAGGGTACAAGAAGCCATATAACTGACCTGATCCCTTTATGTGATGCTGCAGCTAGTTCGTACCACATCAACCCAAATACCGGTGAACGTGGCTCTCGACTCTTCAAGCCCAAGTATACTCCGGGTCTATACGTACCCCAATAGCGGTCTGGCACTTGTAGGCCGCTGTCTTTTACCACCTACAATAAAGAAAAGTGTTGAGTTATTTTATGAAATGGAATAATCATATTTTATTGGCGACACGGTTGGCGCAGTGGCTAAGCGATTAGCCTTCTGCGCTACGTGCCGCGGGTTCGATCCCCGCACGGAACAAATATTTGTATGATCTACAGATAGTTGTTTCCGGTCTGGTTGTGTGTGCATGTGACTTGTATGTTTGTAAACTGTACCCTCGATACTGGAGAAATCCTAGTGACGGGCAATGTTGTAAAAAAAAAAGAAAAAAGATTTGATCATCCATTTTCATGGCACTACTCCAGAGTAACCTTGAGTAGTCCTGACTATACATATGGAGAATAATAAGTTGATCGAGATAATCTCCACAATAGAATAATTATATCTTTATTTCAGATGCAGGCACTTTTTTTTTTTTTTTTTTTTTAGCGTGGTAAAATCATCAAGTGAGTCCTCCCACCCCGGGCAGGGCGGGAGGGACTGTCAGACTTGTACTGACTAAAATCCACGGTGTTCCTTCAATAGCCCTTTACGTTCCGGGGTCACGGTAATGAGTTAAGTCCCACAACCAGATACAGGCACTTACAGAAAGTTGTTCAGTTTGACAGTCTGATCCACACCCTTAAATATAACCACGCATTTCTGATACACGTAGTAGATAAAAAAGAAAAATATTATAGTTTAAAAAAAAACTACAGAAAACGCTTTTGTCATCCAAACTAAACGTGTATGCAAAATTTCAGCTCAATCGGAAACCGGGAAGTGGGTCAAATTTAACTTCCAAGATTTTTTTACATAGTTACAGGTGAAGCTAATAAAAGTGTTTTAATAAAACTTAGGAAATGTTGAGACTCTAGGTGCGTGGTTCCAAATAGTAGGTCCTATGGAGACAAACGGGCGACAAAACCAATCGGCAATCAATTGGCTTTTAGAATATCGTTGGGGATCGTTCAATAGCATGTAAGTAGCATTGGTGGATAATGTGCACGACAGACCATCAAACCCGGGACACGATTGAGCCCAACTAATGTGATTATAGTGCTAAGTTAATATATCAATGTTTAAGTAGTATATAAATGTGTTAATGTTGTTATTTAAGTCTGATTATATACTCTTTTAGTAACACCAATGATGTATGATTGTATTTGAACTGTTCTACACCTTTGTTAACCTTTTATGTATACCTATGTGAGTAAATGTACTTAGACTATGTACATAGGATAGTACATAACAATAATAGAGCTGCAATAGTACATAGATGTGCCTCCTGCGCCGCTCGGGCGAGTAATGGTAGCTCTGCGGGAAAACGCGTGGTTATATTTATAACCTCGGTACGCGGCAGATAAGGAACAATGCCGTTACCACGCGTTATCCCGCAGTGACCGAGCGATGCAGGGGGACAATCTGCACATGACACAACTTTTAATAATTGTTAAATTAGGTCATGTGCAGGTGTAGAGTCATTATTAGCCAAAAGTGGCTCGGTAAGGGCTGGACCAATCCTGAGCATGTACGCGAGTTTGCTTTGGACCGCTGGCCAGCTCTTTCCGAGCCGACTATAAATATAGGAACAATAGAAATGATTATTCAGATTCCGCAACTGGCTGCCGCCCGAAGCAGTCGCTAGCACGCTGCCCAAGCGCCGTCCAACTGGAACCCCCACCCAAAAGGATTCAACAACGCCGAGTGCCGCCGACGAAGCCACGCCCCTCCCCGAGAGAGCGCCGCTCAGCCTGCCACTACACGTTGCCGTCCCATCGTTTACTCGTGGCCGACCACGCATCGCCGCGAAATAATAGTTGTTACTAGCCCGGTTAACAAAAGAGCGCACGTTACCGGTACGTGCCCGCGCAATAATAAATATTACCAGTTCGCGATAATCAATTCAGTGAACAGACATTGTGCATAGACATTGTGTTATCGAGTGTTAATAACTGACTTACGTAAGCAGAGACGCTGCGTTTATAATAATAAGTGATTGTGCTTCTCCCGGGATTTTTCTTCTGGGACTGAGTAGACGTGAGTACAGAGTTTATTACTCATACAAGTGTACCCGATCCATAACCCTTAGGGTTACTCAATACTCCCAATTACTGACTTACGTACGACCACACACCCGCCTCCCTGTCGCATAGGCAGGGAGGGTAGTCCTACCCTCTCACCCCCGGGCCCTCTGCCCAGGGGATAATATTTTTTCAACAAAAACGCACACGAACTCCACCAACATGGCGAACTTAACTCGCCAACAGTTGATGGAGATCATCAGGGACATCGTTCGCGAGGTCCCTCAACTCCGCGAACGTATTGTAAACAAGATGACTGCACTGAACCCGCAGTCAGCACCCGCCCCCCCCACCGCCCCCACCGCCCCCACCGCCCCCTCCGCTTTTAGCCCCGCTAGCCCTGAGCTACCCACTAGCCCACCAAGATCCCCGGCTATCGTAGTCACTCTACCCAGTGACGACGAGCACTCCCGCCCCCCTACCCCCGTCGACACAGAGATGACGGGCTACAGCTCTGCCGACTCTGTCGAGCACCCCCGCTCAGCGGCCTCCTCTTCCTCAGACGACTACATCACCGTAGGGAAGGGCAAAAAGAGAAGCCGCAAGCCCAAATCCACCGACACCGTTGGCGCCCCAGCCAAGAAGGCTGCTACCGCCCCCGCCACCCCCGCAGCGGGCGCTGCCCTGAGCAGTCGCCCATCCTCCCCCCAACCGACCTCCCAAACTGCGACCCCCGCAGCCCCCAAGATGCCCACACCCCCCCCGCTTTACATTCACGATAAGGCCCAATGGACCGCTGTGTCTAAGGCCTGCGCCGTCGAGCGCATCAACTACACCCACGCCCGCACTACGGCAGTGGGTATTAAAGTTCAAGTAGTGGCGACAGCGGACTTCCGTTCGCTGACAAAACTACTCAAAGAGCGCAAGGTGGCTTTCCACACGTACGCTCTAAAAGAGGACCGACAATTTCGCTGCGTAATTAAGCACGTGGCAAAGGAAATCGCAGTCGATGAGATTGCAGAGGACCTTAAATCCCAGGGCTTCCCAGTCCTCGAAGTGCATCGCATGCACCGAGGACGCAACGGCGCCCCTTTCGATATGATTATTGTCATCCTCGAAAACACCGTCGCCGGTAAGGCCATATGCGACATAAAGTCGGTATGTAGCCTCTCAGGCATTAAGGTCGAAAGACCTCACAAGACCTCCTCCCCCGGGCAATGTCATAATTGCCAACTCTACGGGCACGCGCAGCGCAACTGCTACGCGAAAGCCAGGTGCGTTAAGTGCCTCGGCGATCACGCGACAGCGGCCTGCACGCGACCCAAAGAAGTGGCGCTTTGCACAGAGCCCCCGAGCTGCGTTCTCTGCGGCGAGTCCGGTCACCCAGCGAGCTATCGCGGGTGTCCGAAAGCCCCACGCTCTAACCGCAAAGCGGCTACGAGCCAGCCAAAGCGGCAGCACTCAAAGCTGCCCCTTATCAACCCCACTCCCCCCATGGACCTTAGACCACAGAGGCCCTCACCGTGGAACGTGCTGAACCATCAGCAAGCGTTCCCGGCCCTCAGGCCAACACAGACTACCCCAGCGACTATCCCTCCGTTGATGGCGCTCCCCATCTCCCCCCCGACAGGCAAGATCGTCACCTCGACACCATCTCTGCCCCGCCCCCCCGTACCTGCACGCAAGCCGACCTCTCAGTCAGCTCAAGTGCCCCGCACCCCCCAACCTGTGCATACACCTCATACTGAGGCACCCTACGACCCTGCCACCATCATGGCCCTAGCTAGGTTCTTCGACCCCAACATCATTGCCCGCAGCAATGAATTGCACGCCAAATTAATAGCTTCCAAGGGCAACCTTCAAGCTAACATGGCCCTCATGGCAGAGTACTCAGACCTGTCGACTTTCTTCATCCACTACACACCATAATATGCATACACAAAACAGTAGCAGAGTTAAACTTAGATCCCTAAAATTAGGATTCTTCAATGCCAACAGCATTTCTGGTCAACGAGATGAGATCGCGACCTTCCTCCGCGACCATCAACTTGACATATTCCTAATCCAAGAATCTTTCTTAAAACCGTCATTACGTTCACCTAAAGTTGCCAACTACAAGTTAGTGCGCAACGATAGGACAGGTAGTAGAGGGGGTGGCACCCTCATCTATTACAAAAATTCCCTCCACTGCATGCCTTTAGACCCCCCTCCACTGTCACAAGTAGAGGCCTCCATATGTCGGCTGGGCATGACCGGCCACCCCTCCATCACCATCATATCGGCATACATCCCTCCTCCTAATAATAGTGTCAGTCCGACTCTCATGGAACCTGATATCACCTCACTCATGAATATGGACAGCTCAGTCATTCTGGCGGGCGACCTAAATGCGAAGCATCCCGTCTGGAACTCTCGCATCTCCAACCCTAGAGGAAACGTGCTATTGCGCTTATCCTCCAAACTCAACTTTGACATCATCGCACCGATGACACCCACCCATTATCCTAACATCATTAACCACCAACCCGACATTCTCGACGTAGCGCTGTTAAAGAACATAAACCTAAGTTTACGTTCAATAGCGACGCTGCAAGAACTAGATTCAGACCACAGACCAGTGATCCTAGAGTTAAATTCTCGTACAGCCCCCCCCGATCCTGGCCTACCCCCTCAAACTAAATTAATCACAGATTGGGATCAGTTAGAACGGCGTCTTAAGTCCACCACGTCAGTTCATCTAGACCAAATCCCAGATAAAGTAGAGTCAACCGCAGATGCCCTAGGTGCGCTCGACCTTCTTACCAGTCACGTGCAAACGGCGGTGAACGAAAGTTCACGGCAAGTTCCAATGGTGGACGACCACCGCTGGAAACTGCCAGCCGATGCGCGTGCACTGATAACTAGGAAGAATGCAGCTATCCGTGCCTATGATGCCTTCCCAGACGCCACCAACCGAGCTCGCATGCGAGGCTTACAGCGTGCTGTAAAGTCACGCATCAAGGAGTTGCGGGAGGAGCGTTGGGACAGGCTCATGAGCACAATCGAACCTTCCCATCAAGCTTTTTGGCAACTCACCAAAAAGCTCAAGTCCGATACAGTTACCGACCTCCCCCCCCTGATCCGTCCAAATCAAAGCCTAGCCTTTGAGGACGATGAAAAGGCCGAGTGCCTAGCCGACAGCCTGGAGACCCAATGCTCGCCAAGCTCACTACCGGTAGACCAAGCCCACCTCGACAATGTAGAAGCCGAGGTCGAACGCAGGTTCACCCTCCCCCCCCACGAGGATCCAGACGAACCCCTCCCCCCAGTAACCCCAGACGAAGTCCTCTCCATAGTGAGACAATTAAAACCCAGGAAAGCTCCTGGCGCAGACGGTATCACCAACAGGGTGATCAAACTCTTCCCAGCCCAACTCATAGTCTTAATGTCAGCCATCTTCAATGCGGCATTGAGTAACAACCTCTTTCCACAAGCATGGAAAGATGCCACTGTCATCGGCTTTCACAAGCCAGGCAAGCCCCCAGCTGAGCCGTCCAGCTACCGGCCCATAAGTCTACTCAGCTCCATGGGAAAGATTTATGAACGCCTCATTTTCAAAAGACTAATGGATTTTGCAGAATCCAATAGAATCATCCCCGATGAACAGTTTGGCTTTAGGTCCAAACATTACTGCGTACAGCAGGTTCATCGCATAGTCGAGCACATAAGTGCAGGATTTCAAAGAGGACGCATGACAGGCGCGCTCTTCTTCGATGTGGCGAAGGCATTTGACAAGGTATGGCACGACGGCTTAATATATAAGCTGTATACACTCAACGTGCCGGATCGTCTCGTGCTCATCATACGAGACTTCCTGTCAAATCGCACCTTTCGCTATCGTATTGGAAGCGCCCTCTCCTCTCCTCACCCTATACGAGCAGGAGTCCCGCAGGGCTCCGTGCTCTCCCCACTACTGTTTTCACTCTACACGAGCGACATCCCCAAACATAACAAGTGCCAACTAGCGCTTTTCGCTGACGACACTGCCATTTTTTACACAGGTTTTAGCCCAAAGTCAATAGCTCTAAACCTCCAATCCGCAGCTAATGCTCTCGAGCAATGGTTTAAGAAATGGAGGATCGAAATCAATCCCACCAAAAGCGCAGCAGTACTTTTTGTCAAGAAAGGCAAAAACTGCAACGCCCACACTCGCACCCGACCCATCACCATGTCAGACCAACCGATCCCATGGGACACCAAGGCCAAATACCTTGGGGTGACTCTGGACAATAGACTTAAATTCACAGAGCACATTAAAATTGTACGCAACCGCGCAGCCTTTGCGCTCGGTCGCCTCCACGGCCTCCTCAATGCACGCAGTAAACTAGCCCTTAAGTCCAAGGTGCGAATCTATACTGCGTGTATACGCCCTATTATGACATATGCTAGCGTCGTGTTCGCACACGTTGAGCCGTCTCGCTTAGCAAGGATGCAAACCCTCCAGAATCGATTCATGCGCCGTGCCACGGGCTCCCCCTGGTACGTACGCAATGAGCAATTACATGTCGATTTAAATATGCCGACCATCAGGCACTTTATGAAAAAAGCTTCTAAACGCTTCTTCGATTCTGCTACTACACACACTAACCCGTTAGTGGCAGCAGCCGCTCGTTACACACCCTCACAAATTTCACGTACACGACGCCCACGACACGCCCTCATCAACAAGGACGATGACATCACTCTCTATCAAGAGAGCTTAAAGTTAGCCTCAAAAACTGGCATCACTACACACGACAGACGCCCTTCTTACCGTACTCGACGGCGAGTACCTCCGCGGCATAGAGTAGCGTACCCAACCCCCCGACCCTTGACCCCGCCAGCCCGCGCTGTGCAAGTAGACCAAAACATGTCCCCAAATAATAATAACTCACCGATTTTGCAAGTCCCTTCTTGTTCAATTACCAATAGCGCCCTAAGCCTAGGTCCGAGCCCCATTATGGGGTGCCCTTAGCTGTGCTATTTTATTTTTAATACTTTACGGTGAGAGACCCTTCTGGTCCCACCAAAGCCCGGTTACGCAGATCTAGCTCACGGAGTTATCTGCAATAGGCCATTTCAAAAAAAAAAAAAAAAAAATGATTATTCAGTGTCTTCTTGTTCGCAATACTATGACGTAATGTCTTATTGACCGAAAAAGTATCTTCTTTTATTAATTAATTGTTTGATTGTTTACCTGTGTACTTTAATCTCTGTGTAATAATAAATAATGTGTCAAGAGAATAAATCGGTGTGATAAACAAGTCCGTGTCGTTTAACTTATCCTGAGTTCCCGATAGAACCGTTACGTCTCCGAGTGGAGAACCAGCTCTGCTGAGTATCTTTAACAGTGGTCCTTCGCGAGCCGAATCTTCAGAAAATGGTGGTCACACGGAGCCGCAGCGGAGACTCAGGACAGGAACAGGCCCAGCAAAATCCTTCGGTGGCCGTCAGACCGGGGTCTAGCGAACCAGCCCCGGCGTCTGGCACGAGTCAGGCCACTGAAACGGATACGGTTAGCGGGTCAGAAGGAACGACCGGCACCGGTACAACTCAGACTACGAGTGACACCACAGAGAGAGACGATGCCGAGGCTACCAGCTCGCATAAAACGCTGAAGCCCGGCAGCATCCGGTCACGCCGCACCACAGCCTCTAAGAAGAAGCTTCTGACAGAGCTCGAAGCTAGAGAGCGGCTAGCCGAGATGAAGGTGAAACAGGCACAGGCAGAACAAGAGCTACAAGAGCTCCGCCTGCGACGAATAAGAGCAGAAGCGGACTCCAGTGAAGAAGATGACCAAGAAGACCTCACCTCCGTACGAATAGGGACGTGGCTAGCGCGAACGGCGCCGCCACCGGAGGGCGAAGCCCCACCGCTGCCCCAGGACGCTGGCGGCGGGAGGCCTACGGCTGAGTCAACGAAGACTAACGTCGTCGAAAGTGTATATCCAGTGAATACGTTGAATACAGTGAATATGGTGCATACGGAAAATGAAAATGCAGTAAATAATAAGATGATCGACGTGAGTACGCTCGCTGCGGCGCTGGCGCAGGCCACGCGCAGCACGCGCGAGCCGCCTAAGTATATACAGCAGCTGCCATTCTTCGATGGAAAGCCCGGTGAGTGGATATCTTATAAGGCCGCGTATCGTGACTCACACATTTATTTTTCTAAAATAGAAAATGTTGCTAGGATTAGGATGAGTGTAAAAGGTGCTGCCAAAGAGGCGGCCGGCTGCCTGCTTTTCAGTCAGCCCGATCCCGAAGTCGTCATAAACGCATTAGAGAGACGTTTTGGTAGACCTGAATCCCTAATACTAGCAGAATTAGATAAAATAAAGTTGTTACCTAGATTAAATGATAATCCTAGGGATATATGTATATTCGCGAGTCGTATAGCGAACACGGTGGGTACGGTAGAGGCGTTAAAACGTGTGCATTATCTACATAGCCCCGAGATGTCAAGAGTTATAGTAGAAAAGTTAACGCCTATACTTAGAAATAAATGGTATGATTACGCCGCGAATAAAAAGGGTGAAGATATACCCGAACTTAAACGACTGTCTACCTTTTTGAATGACGAGGCGGACAAGTGCGGCGCGTACGCGCAGCCAGAGCGCAATTACGACGAACCCAGCGGGGTACGGCAGCGGCGCAAGACAGAGCGCACGTTTAATGTGCACAGGGAAGCGGCGACACAAAACGAGCGTTGTCCGGCGTGCAAACAATATGGGCACAAGCTACCCGACTGTGCTAAATTTAAACAGATGTCAGTAGAGTCTCGCTGGGAAATTGCTAAAACTAGTAACTTGTGTTTTAAATGTTTAATAAATAAACATAGGCGATATTTATGTAAGGCGCCCACATGTAATGTAAATGAATGCAAAATGAATCACCACAAGTTGCTACATCAGGAGCGGAAAATACAGGAGCCACTCAACGTCGCGACGTCTGTATCGACACATGAATCTGTGACGTCAGCGAGAGAGATAGTGACGGCGACCACCCCCCTCCAACGCCGAGCTTATCTGAAAATAGTGCCAGTAACACTTAGCGGACCGCATGCGACTATAGATACGTACGCTCTATTAGACGACGGTAGCACGGTAACACTATTAGATGCATCAATAGCCGACGTTCTAGGTGCAGACGGCCCAACCCAGGCTATGTGGATACAGGGCATCGGCGCAGAAGTCAAACACGAGCGCAGCCGAATGGTCAACTTATATGTGCGAGGCAAACATCAGTCCGACATATTTAAAATAGATGCGGCGCGCACAGTAGACAGACTCGAGATCACGTCACAAACAATAACAACCGAGAACATAGAAAGCTGCGAACATCTGAAAGATATAAGAGATGTGCTAATATATGAACACGCGCGGCCTATGATTCTGATCGGTCAGGACAACTGGCATTTGTTAATGTCTCAAGACACACGCGTCGGACAGCGAGATCAACCTGTAGCATCGTATACTAAACTAGGCTGGGTACTACATGGCTGCCAGTATTCAGCCAACAGAGTTATGACAGTGTTCTGTGGCCATATTAAAACTAAAGACCACGATGATTCAATAGAAGCGCAGATGAAGAATTTCTTCAAATTAGAATCATTAGGAATTGAACCTAGAACGCCTAAAGACGATCCTCAACAGAGAGCACTGCAGATATTGGAGCAGACAAGTCGCAGGTTACCTAATGGAAGCTTCGAAACGGGACTACTATGGAAGCAGGATGAACCTAGGATACCTAACAACTATCTAGGTGCCCTAAAAAGGCTAGATAATCTAGAAAAACGCCTAGACCGAGATCCTGACTTAAAAGTGAAATATGTAGAACGTTTAGATAACCTTTTCACTTCGGGGTATGCAGAGAAGGCGGACAGTACACCAACAAAGGACAAGACTTGGTATTTACCTCACTTTCCAGTGGTTAACCCATCTAAACCACATAAACCGCCACGTCTAGTGCACGACGCCGCAGCAAGAACAGCGGGTCTGTGCCTAAACGATCTACTTCTCTCTGGACCCGACCTGTTACAATCACTGCCCGGAGTATTGATGCGTTTCCGACAAGACAAGATAGCCGTGTCAGCCGACATCAAGGAAATGTTCATGAGGATTAAAATAAGGCAAGAAGATCGCGACGCGCTTAGGTTTTTATGGCGAGGAGACCGGCGGGAGGGAACGCCGGAAGAATATCGCATGACATCAGTTATCTTCGGTGCGACGTCGTCCCCATGTACAGCGTTGTACATAAAGGATCGCAACGCTAACGACTACGCCGATAGGTACCCAGCAGCGGTGTCAGCTATCAAACATAACCATTATATGGATGATTACCTTCAGAGCTTTCCCAGTGAAACAGAAGCTGAAAAGGTAATCGAGCAAGTCGATTATGTGCACAGTCAAGCTAATTTTCACCTGTGCGGATGGACATCGAACAACATGAACATCCTGAATGCCAGCGCAGCGCCTATCCGCGACACAAAAGTACTAGGCGGTAACGATGAAGAGAAGGCCTTGGGACTGCGTTGGAACACAAAAGATGACTGTTTTACATTTAGGATAAATAGTAACAAAACGCCTGACGAGTTACTAAGAAACACGCGCCCACCGACCAAACGTGAGGCGCTGAGCATTATCATGGCCATTTTTGACCCACTAGGATTGATATCACCTATCACTATCCCAGCCAAAAGGATACTGCAACACACGTGGCGATATAAAACCGAGTGGGACAAGCCACTACCTGAAGAACTACAACCGCAATGGAAACAATGGATGGAGTCGCTACGCAATATAGAGAAATTACGAATACCACGCTGTTACGATTATGGAGACGTCACCGCTCGCGAACTACATACGTTCGTGGACGCGAGCGAGGAGGCCTACGCAGCGGCGGTATATTGGCGAACAGAGCGACCGGATGGTACCATTCATGTAGCATTAGCAGCGGCTAAGAGTAGGGTGGCACCTCTGAAACCCATATCAGTGCCGAGGCTGGAACTTCAAGCGGCCTTGTTGGGAGCGCGACTCACAAGAACTGTCGCCCTCGAGCACGACTATGCGGTCGGAGACGAAACATACTGGAGCGACTCAACAACAGCGCTGGCGTGGATAAGGGCAGAGCCACGTACGTTCAAAACGTTCGTCGCCCATCGCATAGCCGAGATCGAGGAGCTCACTAAAAAGAACCAATGGCGATGGCTCCCTTCGCGTCACAACGTAGCTGATGACGCCACACGCGCTACACCCGATAATTTTGGATCGGATCACAGATGGTACCGCGGCCCGGAGTACCTGTACAAGGACCGGAGCGAGTGGCCAAAGGAAAAGTCAACAGCCGCGGCACGAGATACGGGAGAAGAGCGAGTAAAATGTAACGTACAAACAGCTCAAAACTCAAACGGCCATCTGCCGGACATAACGCGCTTTTCAAAATGGACAAGGTTAATAAGAACGACAGCGCGTGTCCTTCAATTTGTAAACAACTGTAGAAAAAATAAACAAACAGTAGAGTACAAGCGCACTAAGAAAAACGCGGATAGAAGAAAGACCCAACGTGGGTGAAAATTAAGAAGAAACCCGTAGACGAGATAAAAAAGCCGAGCAGTGAACAAAATAAAACCAAATATGTACCTCTGCCGGCCGAGTATACACTAAAAGCTGAACAACTATGGATAAAATGTGCGCAAAAAGATAGCTTTGTCAAGGAAATAAGCGCCATAAAATCCAACGTAGCGCCGCCGAGCGATAGCAAGCTAACCGCGCTAAGTATATACCTAGATAACGAAGGGACTCTACGTCTACGAGGTCGCGTAACAGCCGCCAAAGGAATAGGCGAAGAAACAAAAAATCCGCGTATACTTGACGGTGGGCACAAGTACACGAGAATGTACATAAGCTATGTACACGAAAGTCTGCACCACGGAGGCACGGAAATAACGGTGAACGAGTTAAGACAGCGGCTGTGGATAGTTAGACTACGCCCGTCCGTTAAAGACGCGATAAAAAACTGCTTACCGTGTAGATTGCGAAAGGCGAAGCCAGCCAACCCCTCCACCGGCAATTTACCGTACCCCCGTTTAGCTTATAACGAACGACCTTTCACTTTTACGGGACTCGATTATTTCGGACCAATGTCCATAACAGTAGGTAGACATAAAGAAAAGAGGTATGGGGCGCTATTTACTTGCTTAACTTGTAGGGCTGTACATATTGAGGTAGCACAATCACTGAGTGCGGACTCAGCCATTGCCGCACTCAGGCGATTTATAGCTAGAAGGGGTTGTCCAAAAGAAATATGGAGCGACAACGCTACTTGCTTTAAAGCGGCCGATAGGGAGTTAGGTGAGAGCGCCTTAAGCGCATTAGAGTGTGAGTCCGATGCGCGGTCCATAAGATGGAGATACATACCTCCCGCATCGCCATTCATGGGCGGAGCATGGGAGAGGATGGTGAGAGCAGTAAAGGAGGCGCTTCACATAACATTAAAGGAGGTTCACCCTACAGAAGAAACACTCTATACTTTGTTAGTAGAAGTGGAGAATACCGTCAACTCAAGACCGTTGACGCATGTAACTGTGGCACCAGACGAACCTGAAGCCCTCACGCCGAATCATATTTTGATCGGCCCCAACTCTCACGTGCCATCACCGGGCACATTCACCAGTGAAGACCTAACAGCTCGCCAGCAGTGGCGGCGCGCACAAGCCCTCGCCGACGTCTTTTGGCGACGATGGGTGCGCGAGTACCTGCCGCTACTGCAAAACCGGCGGGAGCCCCACGGGAGCGGTGTACCACCCAAGGTCGGCGACGTAGTCGTGATCTGCGACTCTAACCTCCCGCGCAATACCTGGCCCAAGGGACGCATAATCAAGGTGCTCCCGGGCGCGGACGGTGAGGTTAGGGTGGTCGACGTAGTCACCAAGGGTGGCCACATCCTGCGGAGGCCTACCAAGCGTGTCGTCGTGCTACCCACCGAGTCGCCTGAAGGCGACGGCGGGAGATGTGTGCACGACAGACCATCAAACCCGGGACACGATTGAGCCCAACTAATGTGATTATAGTGCTAAGTTAATATATCAATGTTTAAGTAGTATATAAATGTGTTAATGTTGTTATTTAAGTCTGATTATATACTCTTTTAGTAACACCAATGATGTATGATTGTATTTGAACTGTTCTACACCTTTGTTAACCTTTTATGTATACCTATGTGAGTAAATGTACTTAGACTATGTACATAGGATAGTACATAACAATAATAGAGCTGCAATAGTACATAGATGTGCCTCCTGCGCCGCTCGGGCGAGTAATGGTAGCTCTGCGGGAAAACGCGTGGTTATATTTATAACCTCGGTACGCGGCAGATAAGGAACAATGCCGTTACCACGCGTTATCCCGCAGTGACCGAGCGATGCAGGGGGACAATCTGCACATGACACAACTTTTAATAATTGTTAAATTAGGTCATGTGCAGGTGTAGAGTCATTATTAGCCAAAAGTGGCTCGGTAAGGGCTGGACCAATCCTGAGCATGTACGCGAGTTTGCTTTGGACCGCTGGCCAGCTCTTTCCGAGCCGACTATAAATATAGGAACAATAGAAATGATTATTCAGTGTCTTCTTGTTCGCAATACTATGACGTAATGTCTTATTGACCGAAAAAGTATCTTCTTTTATTAATTAATTGTTTGATTGTTTACCTGTGTACTTTAATCTCTGTGTAATAATAAATAATGTGTCAAGAGAATAAATCGGTGTGATAAACAAGTCCGTGTCGTTTAACTTATCCTGAGTTCCCGATAGAACCGTTACGTCTCCGAGTGGAGAACCAGCTCTGCTGAGTATCTCTAACAGATAATGTGTAAATTTCAGAAACCAATTTCTTCAGGAGAGAGATGCAATGGGTGCTAATCAGCGTCAGCGTACTAGCGTGAAATCTCAATTTGACTAATTTAGTCACTTATGCGGTATTATACAATCCCCGACAATATGACACTTTTATAAGGATGTTATCAGTAGCATTGCCAGATCTGTTTCTCCAAAATATCAGGGCTTAAATGAAAAAGAAGATGGACATAAAAAAATGCATAACATAGGTACTAATCTTTAAACCCGCTTGCCTAGTGTGCTTCTCCTTACGCTGACAGATGATTATTTTTAAAGTACGTACCTACCGCACCAAATTAGCTACTTAGATGAA
This sequence comes from Allophyes oxyacanthae, assembly GCA_932294325.1. Taxonomy (NCBI): domain Eukaryota; kingdom Metazoa; phylum Arthropoda; class Insecta; order Lepidoptera; family Noctuidae; genus Allophyes; species Allophyes oxyacanthae. The sequence goes on from OW028638.1 coordinate 5,549,573, forward strand.
AAAGCGGGATTTTGGGCGTCAAGTTCAGGGTGCTGACGGAACGCGTCCTGAAAGGACTGAGAAACGGGACATCCCGCCTAAAGCGGGACTTGTGACAACACTACTAGTGTTCATCAGTAACATCTGTACTAACTCAAACAGCTATGTAAATAAAAAGTCAAACTAATAATGTGACTGTAACACACGTTAAAACTTGCAGCAGAAATAAAAACAACATTAAACTGACATAGAACAAAATTTAAGACCATAAAAAAAATATCAAAAAAAATCTTTTGAAATTCTTACCTTATCATCGTCGAAAGGTGTGTTAACCCTGGTTTCAAGGTACCCTAAAGTGCTGATGTATACAGCGATTAAGAAACAAACGAAGCCGACACCGGTCTTCCACACGGAGAGGAGTTTAAATGTCTTACTACCTATCGAAGAGTCACTACTACCCGAACTACTACTGGTTTCATTGTTTATTGACTTATGTGTAACTACTTTCCTATGCCTAACCGTATTAGGTTTATACATTGTTAATTAATCTACAATATGCTTTGGGAATTGACACGTTTTCTTGTTAAATTTTAGCTAAATTCGTTTATTATTTATCTCAGCCACCGCGAATTGCAAAACGTCAATACGCGAACGTGTGACGTTTGGTTTTGATAGTGATGTGTAGTAATTATCGTCAACGTCGTAATCCGTGGCGACGTTCAGTAATTCAGTTTTCGGTGCGAAAGTCACTCGGGCGAATGTCGCTCGCTCATCGGGAATAATTGAACGATCCACAACTGCGTTACGCGAATGACCAATCCGGACCAATCGAACGATCTCAAATTATCTGCTGCTGTATCCTATGACTACAGTCATTGGTCGGTTGATAGCAGTGCGACCGAGTGCGACTTTCACCCTACTATTTCACGGAGTGACCAGAGCGATCGTCCGACGACGCTCGCTCAAATAACTGAACGGTTCAGTGTGATCGCCCGCGTCGTCGAGCGTCGTCCGGCGTAATAACTGAACACACCCCGTGTGGCAATTCCACACGGATTACGACGTTGACGATAATTACTAAAACTAAGTAGTAATGAAAATTATAATGCACAACCGGACGCCTGCGGCCGAGAACAATAATAATGACTGTTTCATTTGACTCATCAAGTGACGAGGCAGATACAGTATTATTCAAAGCCTCATTTGGCTCGTTGGGCTCGTTGCGATTAGAAAGGGTAGCCACTGAATTAAAAACAAGTAAATATTTGTTCAAAACAGTGTTCCAATAACTGACAAAAAGAGTCGAGACAACTAACTTGCATTTCAAAATGACCACAAAATTAAAACGCAATATGCCAATGAATGTTTCATTTACTATAAAGATCATATTAAAAAATAATACCATCGTTTTCTTTGATAGTAATCGCGTCTTTTAACGCGTTGATTTTTCACATTCTATGAAATTATAATATACTACAATTAACTACAATTAATAGTGATATTTATTTAAGTAGTTTATGTAACATCACTAAGAAACATCAATACTGCAATGCGTGGCCTGTCAAATTGACATTTGTAATTCGTTCGGAAATTTCTCTAGATATCTACTCAAAGCATAAATTATTATAATCCTTTTTGTAGCAAAAATTATTGAAGTCGTCGATTTCTTATTTCCGGTCATATTAAATTTCCTTGTTCGGTGTTCTTCGATCGGAAGACTCCATCAATCACCAATATCTAATGTTTAATACCTTCGATCATCGCCATCGCTTTTAGGTTTGGGGTTTGGTATCGTCGGCATAGGTATTGTTATTTGTTGTACATATTTGATTTTTTCAGGCAGCGTAAGCGGGTTCTTCTTCTGAGGCATACTGTCAGTGGTCAGTGCTTCATACAGCCTCATATGCCCGCATATGCCGCTATCTTTGAGTATTTATCGTATCACTATAAGGCCGATGTGCTAAAAACGCATGAGCTTAAAAAGCGAGTGTAAAAGGCCAAAGTTTTCTTATAATAAATAAATATACAAGTCATGATAATGTTTGTCGCAGTACACGATATCATTACTGTTCCTATAATTTTGACGATTGAAAAGGGGCAAAACGTGGGCAAAACCGGCAAAACCACGAAACTAATGCCATCTATCGGGCTGAATTCCAAACTTCGGTGTGCTAGGTAGGTACTGAGAATTTCGTAATATCAGAAATCCTACCTCGACTTGAGAATCAGATATTATGCTCCGTAGCCGTAGTAAAATATTAGAACCCCTGTTATTAATTATTGTTATTAATAATTTTATTTTTATTTCATCTTAATGTTTGAATGCCTAAAGTGTAGTGAGGATAAGAAACGCAGAAACGTCTTTATTTAATACGTCTAGCTTTATTTATTCTATCTACATTAAATCTATGCAAATAAATAAATATCTATTCTATTATAGTAAAAAAGGTTAATTCTTAAAAAAAAATCGCACTAATTGCACAAGTATCAGTCCCATTTTATTAATCAAGAAAGCAGAAGAAAATCGTCCAAAACAACAGCAGCGCCATCTATTCAATAAAAACGCGAATACACATTTTTCGTATCAAAATACTATTCTACAATATAATTTTTAATGATATTTCAATCTTTACGGCAATGAATTAAAGGTTGTAAGCAACTAAAGTCAGGTGTTTTAACGAAGCTTACAAAAGCTTATCATTTTTATTTTTCTCTTCGTGACAAGCGCATCGCTGTTTTTGACCATTCAGCGTATCAAGCGATTTTCTTTACCCGACTGCGCAAGCAAGGAGGGTTATGTTTTACATCGTAAGAATGTATATTCGGATCAATACGGATAAGTTAATACAAGAGATATATTGCATGTCCGCTAAACATAGACACTTTTTTAGTCATAAAAAAATACGAACAATTTTGGTTTTGATTATTTTTTCAACAACGCAAGGTGTAAGCGGCCTGGAAAAATGTAAAACTAGAACACTCCTCTAAACGTAGATCGACAAGTTTCAATCTACAATCGCTTGAGAATATTCTATTCTATTTTTCATTATGGCAATTATGACATATTATCCACAGGCCACAGCATTTATTATTATGACAAGCAACGCTCCCTACATTTTTCAGGCGTTTCTATTACTTTCGATTGTCTAGCCATTGTAGATTGTATACTTGATTTACGGCGGCTATTTTTTTTCTCGCTTCAATTGAAACAGAAAGAGATCGAGACAAACGAACTTAGGTAGTTTAGTCCTGTCAAAGTGCGCAACAGAATCGACACCACTATCAGTGTATAATCATTTATAGCTAAAAATACTCAACCAGTCTGTCGTTGGCCAAAGAGAATATAATTTAATCGTTAGCTAATGGAACACCATTATATTCCAGCCAATAGAAATTAGCTGATAAGTCGTAACTTCTGAAATTGCAATTAGTGACGTCATTTCCAACCAATGTTATACTGCCTTAAATGTAGATGTCGCTATTTTATTTATTTTATTTAGTTGTAGTTAGAGCATTTCCTAAAGTAGATGTCGCTATATTTATATGAAATGATTTAAAACTTAAGTGGAACTTTAAAACTTAGTTCATAAAAATAATAAATATTGTGAAACTCATTTTCCTAGTGGCAATTAAATAAAACAGCTATTACAACCCATAAAATTATGAAAAAATAAAATAATTAGTAATTGTATTGATTCATAAAGTTGTTAAGTCAATAACCTTCCATCTTATTAGTAAATATCTTACAATACTTTTTACCAAAATATGACTAAAACATGAAAATTAAACGAGATTAATAATGAAAAATGAACATGGCTTTAAACTCAAAAGAACAATCGCTGAAAGCGCTTTCCGGTTCTAAACCATCAACCGCGCCACCTGTCCGTTCCAAATGTTGATAAAACAGTCTCGCAACACTCCGCGTCGGTAAAACAGACGATCCCCCCGCGGCAGCGTACCCGACCCCCTCCGAGGGCGAACGAAACCAGTGCGATCGAGCGACACATACCGCGCGTACCTGCTACAAACAGAGAAACGCGCCACGCTACGCGATTATCATGAACCGAAAACAACATTACACGCATTTATTCAGTGAAATAATGTAATAAATAACGTTAAGTAACATTTAGTATAGTTTTAGTGTTGTGTAAAAACCGTGAGCATTGTTTACCGGCCGGCGAACGCACGCGACAACGCTCCCCGAATAAAAAAACTCCGATGTCGGTGAACGTGAGGATGGTTGTGTCAGTGTAGTGTATTAAAATAGGTAAATGTATAAACGGCGTGCTATGATCGTATGAGGAAGAAAAGCACAAGGAACATTGTAAGTGAAGAGCGTGTTAGCTCAGTGTTATTACTGTTGTGTTTGGGCAGAAATGCAGGGTTGCTCGCCCCAGTCCAAGAAGGTTTTATCCGAGTGGGGCGGCCGCCGCTGAACGAAATCGGAGGTACGGAGGTCTATCCCTCGTGTACTCAATGTTTTTTATACCGAAGCAGGTCCCACGTAACCCCTTTTTTGTGCGACGCGTTTTTTTTTTTGGAGGGAATGTTTACGAATCGATATATCCTTGTAGGTTATAAGCGCCTAGTACTCGTGTCTGAGTAACACGCGTCTCCGATAAATAAACACAAAAAATCGATCGGTTTGATAGTTCTTTTTTCGAAAACAAACTTTGTTTTTTTCTGTTGTCGGCTAACTTCGGGTTTTACCGTTCAGAAGTTTAGGATACTCGTGTTCGTTCGTTTTCGTTGATAATTATTACTTTTTTATCTGAATATACCTACTTACCTATTCTGTATCAGTACGACTGGATCTATGCGGAGTTTATTTGCTAATGATAACAACAAAACTTTGAAATATAATAATAAATCCTATGAGACGCTACCAGCTATTTACAATATATCTTCAAGCTATTTCGTTAGCAGTATAGACAGAGGCGATGAGTTGCTCTCTGCTGTTGATCATTGGACATCGCTCTGTGTAAAACGCCGATATTCAGCCGCTGACCATCTGGTTAGACAGACTCAGCCCTAAGATACTTTTGGATAGGCAAAAGCGTAGAGCAAATACCTCAGCTAGCTTCTCTAAATTTTTCTTTTTCGTACCAACCATTTCAAATTTCGAATTCACTACGACAAACCGAATTCTAAACGCATACCTTCTATTCAATCATGATACCTTAGTACTTGACAAGGTTCTGGATTCTTATTGTGCCCAATATTGGGGAGTTATGGGACCTAATACCAGCATATACCGCACCTTGAGTGCCAGAGTTTATAACGACTAAATCTGCAGGGGTCGTGGCTGTACTGGCTTTGTGGTCTTCTGAGGACCATAACTGGTTCAGACAACTCCTCATTGATGATTAGAGGTACATAATACACTGGGCATGCAAGCTGGGAGAAGCCATCGATGTCTATAGATACGCTCTGTCATACAAAGGGAAGCTAAAAAAATGAGACGTATTTTTTGAAGACGTCAAATTCAAAATTCGACAATTTTCAAATTATATTTAAATAGAACAGCGATACATGCACTAATGGAATAGCTACTGTTATTATATATTTTTTATTCAATACACAAATTAATAATTATGTTTGTAAACGGCATTTGACTGGTGATCAACTACTCCATTTTTCTGAAAATGGAGTACCTGACACGTCTCACTTTTTGAGTTCACTAAGCATATCTATAGACATCGATGGGAGAAGCTTGTAACAAATCTCGTACTGTTTGTGTACATAATATTATGCTGTAGTCGTGCTGCCGTATCCTAAACCTACCTACTTGCATAGCATGCTTAAAACAGCATTTTTTTGAGGATATTCGTTCTTTGCGTCTTCTACCGACCGTCTTTCTTCCTTCTTCTTCTTCTTCTTCTTTCTACCGTCTTTCTTCATGAGAATTGCTCCTGCTGTAATGAACAGATTAGCCAGTCGACATGGTTGTAAAGGGTTGACTGTCCAAGGTGCCAAATTCAGTGCCTAAATATTATTGTAAATGTATTATTTTAAAAGAGTATCCATGGAGTTTCTTGCCGGTATCTTCTCTATATTACCAACCCACTTGGAACCGTGCACCTAGAATCACGTTTTGGAACTTTGAAGTGCCTGTAAAGACCAAGTTGAAATAAAAAACGTTAAATTCGACTTTCGACGGGTATCTTTACTCGAGGCTCTTCCAATGCATAGCAGTTATCCGTCCCAATCCCAGCACATAGCTTGAAAGAACCGGTTCTGTACTCAAATTCAGTAGCTTGCCTATTTCCTTCTAACATTATAGAGTCGATTTTTTGAACAAAGGAACAGTCTCTTTAACCTCTGGTGGTGTCCGCATTCTTCTCATTATCGGCTCGCTAACGTCTACTGCCGAACATAGGCATCCAGATGGTCGATTGCTATAAATACTACACTTCTAACTCGCTCTCTCTAAATCTTGGTAGGGTACTGAGAGCTAAATCACGTAATTTTATGAAATTATGACGCACCGATCACATTGCAGTGACGCTCGAACTTGACGCGAGCGTATCTCACTGAAGCAAAGAGAATACCAAATATGTTGTTTTGATCAAAATTTTACTGCAACTGCGCGGCAACTGCACTTCTTTAGTTACGTGTAGCGTACAGGCATACGAATTGTTGTCTTCTGAGAAGTCAAATAATTACTCTTGTGGCCAAATTATGCTCTATTGTCAAATGAAGTGATTGCCAATCTAAGAATCGATTAGTTGAGTCGATTCTCGTCAGTACTTAGCGTCCTATGGGATTCCTATCCCATATTTTTGGACTGAACCAGTCTCTTCCACTCGCTTCCCGCCATAATGCATTCGTCGTCATACTAACAAGATTTGATGATAAAGGCATTGTATAAAAATGCATAATAATAGCCTTATATATTGCGAAAATGTAACAAATCAATAAATCGCTGAGTCAATAAAAAAACTGGATCGCCAGTGTAACCTAAAAACTTGTTTTACTTAGTACTGAGTTAGCACGTTGCAATGGCGAAATATAATATTATTCAGCCTTTAGTGTACCATATATACCTGCACACCTGAGAGGGCCTCAAAGAGTTGTCGATGGTGTGTGTAGTATACCGACCTGCGAGTCTACCGCGTAACTAAAATGGTAATGAACATCGACACTGGTAATAAACTTCAATACGATCGTGAGAGACTAATCTATGAGTTACTTTGTAAAAAAATTACCGATCATGAAGATAGGAGTCCCAAACTCCCAACTTTCATGATTGGTCTGTTTATGTAAGTAGCTAGAATTTTACTCTCTAACGATAGTATTGAAGTTTATTACCAGAGTTGATGTGAATAGAATAGAATAGATCTTTATTTCATGTAAACCAGATACAGGCACTTATGAAATGTCGAGACTCTAGGTGCACGGTTCCAAATAGTAGATCCTATGGAGAAGAACCGGCAAGAAACTCCATGGAAACTCTTTTCAAATAAATAATAGATCTTGACAATCTTTATCAGTACAATGTTGTGGTAAGATCTGCGAGAATAATGCAATTCAATGCGAATACAAATAAAACTAGGATAATAATGAATTGCCTCTGAATAAGATTGCCATGGCAGTTACGATGTTCATTACCATTTTAGTTACGCGATAGACCTGGGGGGTTACTCTCGTAAATAATTTCAATATCAATGCCCATTTCGTATGGGGTTTTGTCACAGTTTTGTTGACGATTTCAATCTCTAACGCACACCGTAGAATGTTATTTCTTTTTCTATTCTTCCAAGTACAGACAAAGCTCTTTCTTTATGATATTTTTTTATGTAGAGCGCAAAACAGTGATTCAGTGTCCGTTCCAAAATGCAACGGCAGCTCACTAAAAAACACTCAAAAAAGAAATATTTATTTTATTTTATATGCGCTAGTAAATTAAGCGTGTCCTCTGACGAATTTTTGATACTGCGGTTGCATTTAGGAACAGAGAACAAATCACTCTATAAATTATGTGCACTACATAAAAAAATATCCTTTACAGACGTGCGTATCTACGTAGACAAAAAAAAATTCTCTCGTGATTCTCTCCATAGCAACGGGGAAGTAGTTAGTAATGATTCTACGCATAGAAATAATATACTATCTCCATGATTCTACCAAATCCTACCGAAGAGTAGAAATATTCCTACAATTTTTCATTTTGTCTATTCTTCCGTAGACAAAACCCGTTTCTTTAGTGGTCATGCTACGCCTGTTGATGTGTGGATGCGGTGCGGTGCCAGCGTAGACAGAGGCACAAACGCGTGCTCGGCGTGCCCTGACAACTGCACGTCGGAAAAACTAATGGATGCTACTGATAGCGCCGTCCGTATGGCCACCTTGTAGGCTCGGACTTTTTAGATAGTTGCCATCCACTCGCTAAGAAGTTCAATAAGTTTCCGCTAATCCCTTCAAAATTCAACTATATCTGGCGCTAGTGAGGCTGCAAACTGACATCAATACCAATCCAATCAATCTAGTAAAGAAAGTAGAAAGCAAAGACACCGAGTGTAATTGAGAATTTCTGAACCGAAAAACCGAATGTCTTATTATAAAAGATGGTTTAAAGGAAGTCTTGTAAAACCCAGGTTTTAAGATAACCTCTTCTTTCAAGTTATATGACGTTAGAAAGTGACGGATGGATATTTTTTTATGTAGTGCGCAAAATTTGCTGTGTTTCAGTGTCCGTTCTAAATGCAGCCGCAGTATTAAAATTCACTCCAAAACAAAATAAAAAAATGATTTTGTATGGCTTGCGCTTGTAAATTATGCGTGTCATACTAAGTCGAATTTTTGTTTTGTTTTAAAGTATATCCCTATACTGCGGATGCATTCAGTACCTCTACCATGAGTTTTCCCTGCCGTCTAACGTTCACGTTCACATGCAATATTTGTATGGGAATTGACTGAATCACTACAAATTATGCTAACTACATAAAAAAAATCCTGTATTTAAAACCTGGATTTTACTAAGCTTGCAATAAGGGAGAATAACATATTTTTGTCTGTTGAATAATGAAACATTATCTAACTCTCCACAGCCGCGTTATCACTATACTCAGAAGGCGGTCCGTCATTACTCGTGTCTATTATACCAGGTTCCGCTTTTTTGGTGTTAGAAAATTGAGCGTTGCTCTTGGGTCAACGGTCGTAAGCGCTCTGGCGTACAGTTACACCGACTGCATGCCAGAGTTGCTGTTTAACTTATACTTTACAAAAAAAAAAAACAGACCATCCAAAAACAAAATAAAATACGTACATCGGGCACGTCATCAAATACCAATATACGATTTCCAGTGGGCAAGGGATGGATAATTATACGAATTGGAAATTCCTCATGAAAATGTACTTGATCCATGAAGATCTCTGGGATTACGTTGTAAAAGATGACTAGAGTGCCAGGGGGCCTACTACGTACGCTTATAGCAGGGCAGAAATTAAACTGCCCAGACATTTTCATTATGAACTGACCTCGCACTGTATTGGCTTTTAGTACAATGAAAGGTCAGCTTATACTGGAAATGTATGGGCAGTTAAATTTCAGCCCTGCTATAAGAGCTCGAAGTAAACCCCCAGAAACAAGTTCAAAAAGCTCTGGAAAAGATTTGTCTAGCAGTACAGTTTTCGGTATTTTTCGCATTTGCGAATTGCAGAAACAGCTTACGAAGCGCGGTCGACTCTTCGATAGGCTGAAGATACAGGATTGCGTCGACATTTGCATCTACTCTGGACATTATTTGCCATAAAGTTTGCTGAATGCGCGTACATGGATGAGTATGTTACAAAAATCAAAGATATCTCTCAACTGTTGAGAGATATACCACCGAATACTAAAACACAACTCAATTTTAAAACGCTCTTTAAAGTCGTTCTGTCGCTACTATCCACCTTGAAATGACAGTGACAGCACGAGAGATGTGTTTGGAGTATTCGGGGGATAGGGTCGCCTTTAGAAGATGACTTAGTTGCTCTCATCGATAAAGATTCAAACGGACTGTGTGTCGTCAGTTGCTTCCGAATTCTATTTCGAATATTATACATGAAAGTTGATGACTTCTGATGGACATAACATCACAGAAGCCGGGTTTCCACTGGTAAACTTCATAGAAGTGCTTCCACCAACAAAGAGTCTATCGGAGGCTTGTTCTTCATTTATCTTTTGCAATGGAAGGCAATTGTCAAAACTCTTTCATAATTGAAGGTAAAACCTATTTTAGCTAGTTGGGGTCCGTTCCGTCCAGCTATTACTTGCTCATTACCCTTTCGCAGTGGAAGCCTGGCTTCTGGCCTGGCCTCGCTGACGAAATCAGAAATAGTCACTCGTGGAGGCTCTTTGTACCCAAAAATGAGTATTTCTGCCTGTGAACGTATGTGGACATGATCTTCTTGAGGGCGTTATGTTTACATTCTCGTTATTAGCGTAATGTAAACGCTCTAAATTGGTGGTAGAGATAGTAATCGATACGGTTACACAACGATAACTAAGAGCGCATTCACTTAGGTAGAGTAAGTGAGTAGAGTTAGTGGCGTGCACAGACATTTCTTACAGGGCAGGCAAAAATACTTAGTGCCGTATTGTCAAGTTAAATGATGTTTGTAATTAGCCACCCTAAGACTTAAATTAACTGATATTACAGACATATTATAACGTCCATACTTCATTTATTAGAGTAGGCAGTGTCTTTTTAACCCCCAACAAAAAAGAGGAGTATTATAAGTTTGTAGTCTGTGGATCTGTCTGTGGTTTCGTAGCTCCAAAACGGATGGACCGATTTCAATACAGTTTTTCTTAATTGAAAGCTAGTTTAATCAGGTATCATCTTAGCTATGCTTCAAGAAAATCTGTGCAGCCGTTCAAAAGTTACAGCTCTTTTTCTAGTTGGAGTTGGGGTGTTTGACGGTTAGGTTATTGCTATGGGTTATTGTCTTTATGAAGTGCACGTAAATAGGTAGAGTACTGTTACTAGCGTAATTTAAGCTAGTGGCAGACGCTCAAACGTTAAAACAACGAAAACCACGAGAAATATAGTTAAAACCAACCTTTTTTCCTTTGTGGCTCTGAATGTAGCCGTTTATCTTTACCGCCCGCTTACTCTACAACGTACGTCCGTCCCGCTCGCACGCGTTCTGTGCATTGGTATGTGGCTACATTCAGAGCCTCCAAGAAAATTGGTTATAACTACAAGTGGCTAGTTTACACTTACTGCACTAATATGAACGCGCTTTATAGACAGCTAAATAGTCTCGAAATAGTCTTACTCACTAAGTTTGGAAAAATTGATTAGTGATCACAGAATGTTGTATAATAAATTGTATTTTGTCATATAAATTTAATACAGTAGCTACAACAAATCTAAGATAACTAAACTTAACTATGGACACTGCATTATTATCTAAAATAAAAATACAAAATATAAAACTATATACAAAATGAGCACTAAGGCGTCAAAGTACTCCTTCAGAGTTGGCAGCGTGCTCCAAAGACTGGCAGCATTGCCACGTTGAATGGCAATGCTTATTCTTTGACCAAAGAATAAGCCAGCCCTCGGGTCCCGCGTAGCGTCGAGCAACCGTTTTGCAAGGAGACGTGCATTCGGACCCCATGACTCAAGCGTTTCGACGTCAAACGGCTCAAATATATAACTACTGATAAAGTTATTATTATTTTATTGGATCTAAAAACGGGTAAGTTGTAAGTAGCTTATTGGCGCCCAAGAAATATATAAAAAAGTCCAAATATTGTAGCGGTAATATCACATAGCAACAGACAGCTCCCCGAAGGATATTTTATATACAACTAAGGTGGATAACAAGCATGCGCCTCGCCTGATGGTAAGCGGTTACCGTAACCTATGGACACTAGCAACACCAGGGGTATCACTCGCAATACCAGGGATATCACTCGCGCGTTGCCTACTCTATAACACAGCACTGGCGACCTAGCTCACCGTTAGGAACACAACCGCAAGATAGCAGTGTTATTTGGCTGCGATATTCTGCAAGGTGGAGGTACTTCTCCAGTCGGGCAGAAAAAAAAAGATCCGAATGTCCTGCTACCTGTGCTAAGCCATAAGAGGTAGGACTCTCTTAGGTAGGGCAGAGGTGTACTGTTGTACACCCACATTTCGTCGATGCTGTTATTGAGTCCCATGTAAGGAGCAATCCCATTGCCATTTACCGGGCACAATATCAAACAAACTCCGGGATGCTACGGAAATATAGATAAAACTCATAAACACTGTCTGGTCCGGGAAATCAAACCCAAGACTTTAAGGTCAGCATACCTCTTGACCAATGAAGCAAAAAATAGGTACTGTGGCAATAAATTGAAAATATTTAGTGTTTATATTTTGGCCGTTATATGGCCGTGTTAGTGTTAATCCCGTCTATCTTACCGAATTTGTCCTCAATTTGCACTTAAAACGACCAAATTGAGAGCCTACAAACCCCATTTCTGATAAGAAGCGTAGACATACCAAAATACTGTACCAAATCTAATAGAGTTCACATAAAAGAAAGTTGAACAATCAAGAGTCAATAAAATAAAAATAATTTTAAGTGAAATCACTTAAAATATAACGACGTCTTTACTATCAGAAAACCTATTAAAATAGTAAAAATTCAATCATAGCTTCTTTAATATAGCCGCGAATTAATTTGTATAATTAATTAATTGTATTAAAGAATAAAAAACCGGCTCGAATGGAGTACAATATACTATCTATATCACCCGCCATAGTAACTATGTGTAAGCGTAATCTGTTGTGATCCAGGTGTCCGGCAACATGTAAGAAAGAAAGAAAGAAAATACATTTATTCAGCACGGACATTGACAACACACGAGAGAGAAATAAAAAAAATTACTTAAACCTTTTAAGGTCGTGTCCGGCCACTTATTATTTACATGTCCGGCCGGTTCAGCTTCTTGGCATTTTTGACGTGTATTATGTCCGTTGACAAAACAAAGACTGGCGTGCGATTGTACGTCTTTTTTGGTTTTGGAACTCGTTTGGCTCGGACACTTGAGCGCGAACATATCCATCCATACATATTGCTACCGTTCTCTAGCAATCGGAGATCGCTTAAAGTGCCACAAACTTATCTGACCCGGTGACCAAAATTGGAACTAACGTCGCTACGGAACAAAAATGACATCGAAATGTCATTTTAGTACGAAGATGACATTGGTAAAAGCGACGGCAGCGACGCCACGACCGGGTCAGATAAGTTTGTAGCACTATACCATCAAGTGACCAGTAAGTTATTTTGTCTCTATTTCATACAGAATCGCGACTGTGAATCATGATTTAAATAATCGCAATGGTCTTGGGTGTTACCTATTCCTAGTGTTGCCATTCAAAGAAGAAAGAAAGAAAATACATTTACTAGACATCACAAAAACCAACACACTAAAATAAAATAAAAAATTACGCACACAGAAAGGAAAAGACATAAACAATAAAAGAAGTACAACAACAATAATCGACGGTATCAGGCTACCCTGATAGTTTGTGCGCTGCGTGGCATACTCTGTGTGGTAATGCGTGTCTAATAAGCATCAGCTCAGTATATTGCTGCATGTGACTGCAGCGCTGATTTTCAGCTGAAGCCTAGTATAGAGTATGAAGTAATGTATGAGTATGGCCTAATAGTAGGTGGTATTATGCTACAAGCCTAGCCTAGATAAGGTCAATAAAACATACGTATCGCCCTGGCAACAGATCTCCATTGCCTCACTTCATCGGCGACGGCTGCTAAACTAAAACCTGAGAAGGCCTCATAAAGTTCTCTATGGTATGTGTAGTCGGCCTGCACCAGGCCAGCGTGGTGGACTAAGCCCTTCTCGTTTTAAGGGACAATAATGGACTGTATTATTATATAGGATAATTTCTTATTTAATGCGCAAAATTTGCAGAGTGATTCAGTGTCCGTTCCCAAATGCAACCATTTTATGTGCCGAAGTAAGCCTCCTGCAATGTCACTCCCAGTTTTTGTGTTTCTTTATTGTATATGGTGTGATTTAATTATGGATTGTGTTGACGAATAAACCTTATTTCTTTCTTTTTTTCAACACTAATTTGACAGGACTAAACTTCCATCCTTTTCTCATGTATTTTGTTAGAAAGAGACATTAAATTAGTTATATGTAAACAACAAAATCGGCAGCAGTGAATGACGAATCGAACGAGTGTTTACATTAATTATATTGTTTTAAATTACCTAAGTACTTGTAATAATATCGCATTGTGTTAACCGCAAAAGAAAAATATACTTGGCTTCGCTTATCATCCCGTACGAGTTGTTACACTCCTGAATGAGGAAATATAACACAGTTTGACGACACGGTTGACGCAGTGGCTAAGCGATTAGCTTTCTACACTACGTGCTGCGAGTTCGATCCCCGCACGGGGCAATTATTTTTATGATCTATAGATAGTTGTTCCGGGTCTGGGTTCTGGGTCCGGGTGTGTGTGCATGTGACATGTATGTTTGTAAACTGTACCCTCGATACAGGAGAAATTTACTAGTGAGGGGCAAAGTTTAAAAAAGAAGAAAAAAATAAGCAGCATCACGCTTGTGTTCCGCGAAGGGTTAGGCAGATATAGTACTACCTATCACCCATATTTCCCTGATGCCGTTATTAAGTCCCATGTAATAGGCGGTGGGCCTATTGCCGTCTTATACCCCGATTCGTTTAATTTAGGAATCTTCAATGCGTGAATGAATAGGCATTATTTGGGCTTGCGTGATCCATCCTTGGTAGCATCTTCACTTACCGTCAGATGAGATGTTAGTAGCCAAACGCACTCAAATCTAAACAAATCACCGGGCTGCTTGCTGCTGAGAATTTACCGCGCACATCGATCCTTTCGGGGGGGGGGGGGGTGTCAGTCCCCCCCCCCCCCCCCCCCGAGCAAATGTCTCGACAGGCGTGCAACAATGGTGGGCTTCGGTGCCGTCTTCTAAGAGTACCCGAAGCCCATCTGTAGGTATTTAGCCAGTAGGAGTCAGGCACACCCTCCCCTCCCCCCCCAGGTGGGGGACAGCCAAGAAGGTTCTCCCCACACTAATAAAAAAAGAAGAAAAGTGTACCAATGTCAAGCCGGGTCTATATTACAGAACGACGCACAGCGGTAATCTTTACTTGAGAACAGTACCCCTCAGTGGCGAAGAGTCTATACAACCCGATTCCCATCGGCTTCCCTTTAAGAATTGGTTAGTGCATAGACCAACGTAATATTATATTATTTACTCATCCAACTAACAAAAGGCTTGTTATTCAGTTAGGTCGAGCTCTTCCAGACATGACTATATCATAGATTACAAGAGACGGTATGGATGTTTGTCTTGCAGCATAAATTGCAGCAATTTTTAGAGGGCATTTTTGGGACGGTTTCCCCTTTTATAACTGTCACCCTTCGCCACTGGTACCCCTATACCACAGATATAGATCTAAAGCCTGTACAGAGATTTTCTTAACCTCGACCGTAGTTACCGTAAAGCCAAAAACTAATGAAAACAGCGTGCGCGGGTTTCGGTAGAATTTCACTCCAATGATAAGAAGATAATTTATTCTAAACAACAATTTACACTGCTAATTAGCTAAAAATACAAATATAAAAACTATACAAACTGAGCACTTAGGTGTCAAAGTACTCTTCCACATCGCTATCAATTGGCAGCGTGCCCATAAGACTGGCAGCATTACCACGTTGAATGGCAATGCTTATTCTTTGACCAAAGAACGGGCCAGCCTTCTGGTCACGCGTAGTATCGACCAACCGTTTTGCAATGCCTCTTAAAAGGAGACGTGCATTCTGACACATGACCCGAGCGTTTCGACGCCAAACGGCCCAAATAACTGCTGATAAAGGTATTATTATTTTATAGGATCTAAAAACGGGATTTTTAAGTAGCTTATTGGCGCCCAATAAACTTATAAAAAATCTGTTAAAAAAGTTCATATATTGTAGCGGTAGGTAACATAACTTCAGCCATACAGCATCGGACTCAGCAGTGACATAGCATCGGACTGTACAGATCAAGGAATTTTTTATAGCACTAAAAGAAGACCTGCATACAGATATTGACTATTATTAATTAAATGATACATTACTCGAATACATCTATCATTTCTTAAAAATCTTCATCTAAATCGATTATCTAGTGTAAACTTTTGTTCCAATGTACGTTTGGCGTTGGTTTGACAGCAGCTACTATTGTTACAATCATTAGGAGATAGCTAATAGCCCTACCGGTTTCAAATGCTGATTAAATCTAAGCCGTCAAATATTATGTCAACTAATATGAGCTCGTTAAATTGATTGTTTATATTGCTCAACAGCTAACAAAACAACAGGGTTTGAAATGATCAGAATTCACTAGGCTTTCAGAAATAGGGGGAAGTTGCTCTTCACCAGAGAAGTGTTGCAAAGATTACACGAGGTAGGAAAAAACTGCCAATGGTCCTCATTCTGCTGTTTACAAACTAAACTTACTTAGGGACATTTTCACCAACAAAATAACAGACGTTTAAAATGAAATCATGTTTAAATAGCTGATTTTGCACTAATAGTCTGTTATTTTGTCGGTGAACTTGGGCCTTAGTCTCACTATGTCTCTTTCTAACAAAAACATGGGAAAGGGATGGAAGATATTTGGTCCTGTCAAATGTGTCCACTTGCGTGCTATCAACGAGAATTTAGTCGACATCGCGATAAGACCCGTCTAATTTTCCGTAAATGATAAATGCATCGACTACCAGAGACAACACTTTCTGCGCCACTTTACAGACCATCCTCAACACCTCAACATTCTCCTGTTTTACTCAACCTTGACATTGGCAGAATCATCGTAAAGTCACGATGGAGCCATTAAAATTGGAATCGGAAGTGCATCGACTAATTTAATAATTCTAAATATTTTCTGTCCTTTTTCAATAAACTTTGTAAGAAAGGGATGTAGTGCTTAGAGCATTTAACACATGTTCTAAGATGTAGGGAGATTAAAATTGATTTAGTGCGATGTGCAACAGAATCAGCATCAATGTAACAAAATGAAACGATCTTATTCGTGGATGATTTCTTAACTTGCTGCTTATCTGCGTCTTACAGCTCTGGTGGACAGTCGACCTTAGATAGTCAACTGTTCGACCTTCCCGGAGAGCACGTACCAACGACCCTGTTCGGCATTCAATTGTTTCTGAGAAATATGGTGACACATACGTAATAATTCGTTATAGAAGTTTTGTGCATCCGTCTGTTTGACTTATTTGAAAATTGGAGAGATTAAAGGGAAGAGAGAAGCAAGACCATTGACTCTGTCGGACTTTTGTATGGGTAAATAGCCTTTTTCATTTAAAACATCTGTTATATTGTTGAACAAAATATGGCTCACAGTCATTGCAATAAGCTCAGCCATGGGTTCCAATACTTCCAATACATGGAACTCAATAACGACATAGGGGAAATGTGGAGGTTCAATACACCTCTGCCTAATCCTTTGGGAAATACAGGTATGATGTATGCAGTGTTGCCAGTTGGCTCTGGTCAAAAGTTACCTGGTTCACTGGATATTCCTGAAAAGTTATATTTCTTAGAGAAAAGAAACATTTCATGTTTATTTATATAAATTATTAATAATATTGCGAAAAGTTCAATTTTGAGTCAAGGAAGTAACATGGTGGGGTCAAAAGTAACGTAAAATGTTACATTTTGGCAACGCTGGATGTTTGTAATCTTTCAATCATTTTAAGTATAGTTGATACCCTTTTATTCTCCGAAAATAGCTTACAACAAAAGGCAAATGTTTATTTTAAAACAAATTTTGCAAAATACAAGGCCGTTTTATCGTTTTAAATTATAAATTATCTGTATTTCACGGGACTAAGTTTTTGCAGCAGGTAGCAAGTGACTCACATTGACCTTCAAAGTGATACATTATTTGCGATTGTTTTAAGTTAGCTTGGTTACCAATTTTTTTAGATGCCCAGACGTCCGCTGCTATTCTTTGTCGCCATTGACGGACGATAGACAACTTTCCCTCAAAATAAATTGATTTTTGGAAGACAACGCAATTACGCAATGCTTGGCCGACCGTTTTTAAAGATGTTGTTGTCGTAGATCGTAGTGCACAGTTGGATTCAACCCTTTTCGTAGCTTACGACTTAAAAAATGTCGCATACAATTTCTCCTATGTGTTGGCAGGAACTGGATTTTGACAAAAAAGCGGGTTCTGCTTTTCAATTTCTTGGTACCATGGGATCAGGCAACATTGTTTGGTAACACTTCCAACTTCCATCAGATGATTGAGTTCAGTCGCATCTAATCTTTACCCGCACAGATCTTGGTAGGTATAGCTGTAACATCGGATGTAATATAACTGGATTTTCGACGTTTCCGCCTAGGCTAATGAACTAAAAAACTTAATAAATACATTTAGTACGAAAACCAACATTAATAAGCTTACCACAAAACTATCAATGGTGAAACCATAAAAAACATAATTACCCATAATCCCGCTGAAATCAATAAAAACACACCAAAAACACCATCAAAGGCTAACCCAATTTGTCGAACAACTTTGCACCTGTGCATCTGTTGAAAGTTCACGGCCTAATAATAGCACGCGATCACTTGGCACGCAAGACATCCTCGATGCAATCACCTCGCCTGTTATGAGGGCCTGGTATTTTAATTGCGAACTCCTGTTTGCGGAAGACGAACTTGCTTATAGTACGACGAGTAGTGGTGCCAGAGTTTCTGAAGAAGTTGCGTGGTGCGGGGGGGGGTGTGACGTGAGATGACAGTCACAGGCCCATGACACGCTCCATAAAGCTTAGCTTAGTCAATAGTACGCGGGTAGTGCGTTCCCCCCACCCACACCGCGAAACTACCTCGACGACCACAGTGGTCCGCGTTCGCACATTGTGGTTATATGTCGCCCTCCACAGCGAGGATAACTAGTCCCCAGCTCTGTAATGTATCCCCGGGGACGTGCCTGGGGGATGGACTTCTTTAATCCCTCCCGAGACGTGCCCTAACGGGCGTGGCACAGTGCGTGGTGTCCTTAAGAATTCCCCAAGTCCACATTCACTCAGACTGGGCACGCTTTGATTAAGGCTACACTTATGTTTATCCAGCATAATGTCGTCGTGTCCATAAAAGAATCGTCTAAGTATAGCATTTCTTATTTTGGCTAGAATGGAGACAGCCTAGATGCAATGACTACGTTAATTATTGTAAGGGTCTATCCATACTCGATGCTTTGAGCAGGTGGCCAGTATCACTGCCTCCTGACATTATGCTGAGCTGCGGCCTTTTGGCACAACAACTTTTTATTTTATATGTTTTCTTTGTTATTGGTTTTATTTATTTTTTGTTGTGCTAATAAAGTATTTTTCTTTCTTCTTTCTTCTTCTTTCTTTCAGAATTGTGCTTTTTCGCGTTCGTTATTCGCTTTTTGTAAGCAAAAGGCAGCCAACGAGTGTGAACGAACGCTTACATCTTTAGTTTTCGAGATAAGTGATAACGTGACTGCAACTGACAGGATCGCTGCAGCTTTGAATATTGCACCGCTATTGTCATGCTTATAAAAATGTCTCTATCTCTGCAAGTGTGAATGCTCATCAAGCTTTGATTCCTTCACGCAGAGTGTACTAACAAACTGTACTTGCACGACATACAGACAAACTACTGACCCTCCAGTAATCACTGGCGTGACCAGTTATGGTTATGCATCGTATAATATTATCTCCCCCGTTTCCTTTCGTAAACTTGAACTCCAAGCTGGAGCTTACATTGAAACGGCACATTTTCTTTCATCTCAAAAAGTATTGTTTCAATGCAGTTGACCAACTGCAGTTAGCTGACCTTTGAGAGCACGGAGTAGGTAGTAAACAAATAGAGTGTTAATATGTTTCTCCGGACTATCTAACATATTTAAATCGATACTAATATTATAAAGGGATAAGATTTGATTATAGCGTTGTTTGTAATGGATATACGCTAAAACTACTGGATCGATTTTAAAAATTCTTTAACCAGCCGATTGCTATATTATCACTGAGTAACATAGGCTATAATTTATAAAGATATCACGCGGGTGAAGCCGCTAGCGGAAGCTAGTAATCAAGTAAAGAGAGAAACAGACGTTTATTCCGCAATGGCGTTTGGCAGAGGCGATGTCAAATATCAAGTGGTCGGTCACTTATAAACAAATTAGGAACTTAAAATTAAAATGTAGTGTTTCTATAGACGCCACGAAGCGATGCAGCCGATCCAACTGCATACTTTTTGTTGCATTTGGCGTTCATTCCTTCATAGCCCATTCTTATTCATACTTCATTCCCCTACTTACTCCGCTAGGGCGTCAAAGTACCAGGATAGCAGAAGCACAAGCAGTGTAGATTGGGAGATAAACAACAGCAAACAAGTAGCGACAGGCCGACAGGTTCCTAGCTCATCGGTCCAAAACCTGTTTCTCTTAGTTTTACAACGCAGAAAGACGAGGTGCGGTCTGTCTATACATATATTAATCATATGTAAAACGGAATGGATGGGGGTTTGTTTACGTTTGATTATTATGAATTTTCTGAATTAATGTTCATACTGCTAAAACTAAAGCCAGTACACCACGTAGGCCTAGTAATGGCCAGTGCTCACCAAAGGAACAGCACGGGAAAGTATTTATTTCTAACTCGAAATAAACCTTATGGAATGGACTTAGAATTTAAATGCTACAGCGGCTTAAGAATTCCGCGGCATGCTTAAGCCCTCACGGCGTCGCAGAAATTTAGGTTCTAAGTTCATATGGTTTATTTTGAGTTGCTAGAAATAAATACGACATGGTTGGCGTAGTGGCTAAACTATTAGCTTTCTGAGCTACGTGCCGCTGGTTTGATCCCCGCACGGAACAAATATTTTTTTGATCTACAGATAGTTGTTTCGTGTCGGGGTGTGTGTGCATTTGAGTGTGCGTTTGTAAATTGTACCCTCGATACAGGAGAAGTTCTAAGGAGGTAAAAAAGATAAAAAAAAAAAAAAACCCGTGCCCTCCCTTTGGTGAGTGCCTCTAGGATTGATGATGCTGCTATCGGCTATAGTCTGATATTCGATTCTGATGGCAACATCCATTGCAACTCCTCACCGTCAAGACGAAGGTGGCTCATATAAAAAAAAAAACCACGTTTCGATCTGTGTGGAGCAGTCTTCGATATTTTTGTTTTATATTTTTTCTGAAAAGCAGTGTGCAATAATGCGTACATAAACCATGAATAAAGACCCATAGATGCTCCTGGATTTGTCTCATCTGGGGGCCACCATACCACCAAACTAAATCAGCATCTATCTGCATTTAACTAGATCTTGCTCCACTCGAGCGCAGTCTGAAGGATACGATAATTTAGCTTAGTTACGCTGTACGCAGCTGAGATAAATCGGATTTCAACGAATGCTAAGGACTTTAGAAATAAATGATGGTTGCATACCTGGATGATGTGATCATGTGATGTAGTCGAACAAAGAGATATCAGGGTCATCATCTCTTGGTTCGACTGTACGCACGACCACATACCGACGAAGAAGTGACAAAAACTTCTATCTACTAAAATTTAATTTTACAGGAAACGAAATATACGTTTCATTCTTTAGAACATAATGTATGAAAAAAGGAATCTTTGGTAATAATTACTCGCAAAAAAAATTGAAAATATAGTTAACTGTTTAGGTTACGCAAATGATTATTTAAAGTATATCGACGTAAAAGGCTTAAAATATCAGATAGGAGTTATTGTCACTTTATCGCCTATATGAAGCTAAGCTATACATGACTGGATGAACGAGGGAAATATTGAATTGACTCACTGAACTGACGTTTGTGGATAGATCTTTTGCAATGTATCAGTTATCACATGAGAATCGCTGGTGTAGTGGAATGATTAGCCAGCTAGCTATGGCGAGGCTCACTCTCCAAGGTGCACCAGATGATCTCAGGATTCGTCACTTGTAGATGTTATTTCCCTGCACACGATCTTGAGGAAAGATTGGCAACTGTCACAGTCACCATGAACATTATTTGTCGTAGATAAATGCTAGTAGACTAGTGAGAAAACGGAGTAAATAACAAATGGAATGATAATATTATTGGAATCAAATTCGTTGGTAAGATACTAGAGATTTATCATTGGACGATGGCGACGCGACAGGGCGCGTTAAAGATTACGGAGCATGAGTGTATAAAATCGCAAATATGACTTCTGAGTATATGGCAGTGCAATAACCAGCTTTGGCTACAAGGCGTAGTGTTTCTTTAGACGTCGTCACTCCTAACGTCAGGTCTTCATTAACTATAGCGACAATTCACAGTGCTTCTTTACACGTCGCCGTCGTCATAGGTCGAAATCGGTAGCTCTCCATTTACTATGAATAGAATAGAATAGATCTTTATTTCATGTAAACCAGATACAGGCACTTATGAAATGTCGAGACTCTAGGTGCACGGTTCCAAATAGTAGATCAACTAAATAGACTATGGAGCATGGCGCCAAGGTAGTGCTTTTGTAGACGATGTCAGTCGAAAACATTAGTTCTCCATTTACTAGTTTCTCCGTGCGCCATAATAGGGCATTCCATTGAAACTTACTTGTAATTTCCGAGAAAAATGATAAGATAAACATACTCAATGTACATAACCTATACAGTACAGAAGGATTCTATTCCAACAACATAATTGTCACGTGTGCGTTATTACATAATTATTACTCTTTGGTGTGGGTTTGCAGAAGCGTAATGTAGTATACAGGGTGACTGGAAGGACAATGGACATATTGAAAGAGAGTATTGTAGGTACTCATCATTATGAACAACTTTTACTATGGGAACAAGGATGAAATCGCGAAAAAATTACGAGAATTAGCCCTCTGACCATCCACCCCACTAAATGTCTCAAAATAGGAGAATAAGTATTCTCCGCTACGGTTACAGGGTTTACGCTATTTTCACAGACCCTCATTCTACCTAATAATGATGATTATATTTTTTCGAAAGAGCGCATGAAATCCATCTTTTCGATTCTGCGGAAATATCTCAGATGCACTACAGAAACGAGACAGTCTCAAAAGCATCCTGAAAAAAATATTATATTGTAGGTATACGTACGACATCCAGCGACCTTTTGGTGTAGCTGATCCACAGACAGAAATGGGTATTTTTTAAAATCTCAATTTGTTCTGGAATCAAAATCAGACCAAGGTCGACATGCTTTCTGCCAATAAAATCAACAAGGCGTACGCGTCCACAGTCACACATAAAAAAAAATCTATTGAAATAATTTAATAGACCGTACACTTTCTATATTTAGCAATATTAAACAATTTACTCGGTACGTGACGTAAGCATCTTGCGTGTACGCTGGTGCACTAAAGTTGTGTAACCGCTGTATAGAAATAGTTCAATAACCCAACATGTTCGGTCAATTGTATCGGCTGTCAGTGATGTTCGAATTTTGAACGTCTCTTTTTTCTCATTTCGAAAAATGAAGCTTTTCAATTCGTGAAGCCGTACGTGTGCGCTTGCGCATTGCTATGGTTTTTATTCATAACATTACGAAGCATCAGGCCTTATATTCCTTGAAGTGTTTTGCAGAGATCTACTGTTGACACAATGTAGGCTGCTTTATTTTTAATTTTTATGGTAAAAAATATACTGACATTAAACAAAAATATATTCGTTTTGATAGATTTAATAAATAGGCGCTGGACGGGGTTAGCGCGAACCGCGCAGGCGAGCGACAGACGTAGCCATAGCGCGAGGTGCGCGCGCGCACCTCACCGGTATTGCGCGGTTTCACGACCAAGATATATTAGTGTTCACGCTGCGTCGGCGGCGTGGCGTCGAGTATGTATACATTGTTTTAAAAATGCCGCGAAAATTCCCAACATGGCCGAATATTTTTAAATATACCAATTTTGAAATTTCCTAAGCATAAACCGTTTTATTATGTTTATGGTTTTACGTAAAGCGACTGTCGCCTGACTCCTACTCCTCAACCTTGAGATAGAGCAAATGGTTTTCGCAATTATTGTGTTACTGTGGATTCTGTTTTTGATGGATCATCTTGAGAACTTTCTTTGGACAAGAGCTTTAGTAAAATAGATTTAGCAGCATCATAGATGCTGATAGATCTACTGCCCATTCACCCTAGTCTTCAAATAGTGTGACCTCTTCCAGGACACACAACCTACCACCAAATCTATGCTATAAAGTGCAGGCCACACTGCGAGCTAAGCTAATTTAGCTAAGAAGTTGCAGCGTTTTTGTGGCGACACCAGGAATCACACAGCTAACAGCTTGTCACAGAAAGGACGCCAGCTTCGGAAACTAATTTAGCACGTGTGGCCTGCGCTTAACTGTTGTTATGTCTTAGGTAACCATGTTCCCCTGGTACCCAGATGTCGGTGGGGCTGCAGCGGCGCGTGCCAGCGCTGGACGAAGGCGGCGGCGGCGTGCCAGCGGCGTGGAAGAGCGGCAACAGCGAACCGCCCTTCGCGTCGTTCGCGCCGCCAGCCGGCTCCCCGGCGGGCCCGGCGTTCGCCGCGTCCCCAGCCCCGTCGACGCCCGGGCCGGGCTTCGCGGGCCCGCCGTACGCCGCGCCGGGTCCCTTCGGCTCGCCGTCGGCGCGGCCGGGCTCGGGCGGCGGCTTTCCCCCGGGCCCGCCGCAGCAGCCGCACTTTCCTGGGCCCGGGTTCGCGCCGCCAGGATCCCCCTTTCACCCGCACCCTCCTCACCCGCCTATGCCGCCGCACGCGCATATGATGGCGCCCTTGCCGCCGCCTGTTGACAGGTCAGTTGAGTTTCATATTAGAGCTAAGATTCTTATTGTTCTAAAACTTCTTATTAATCGGTATCGCCTGCCTGGGGGCTTACTTCTTGTATTGAACTGCCCAGACATTTCCAGTATGAGCTGACCTCGCACTGTATAGGCTTTTGGTACAATGAAAGGTCAGCTTATAAGTACTGGAAATGTCTGGGCAGTTCAATTTCTGCCCTGCCATAAGAGCTCGTAGTAAACCTCCTGTAGACAAGATAATAATCCGCGATCGCTAAAGAATACTTCAGAAACGCCAGTAGAATGTATGGAAATCACGTTTCCGAATCACGTGACTGTTTGTCAGCTTCTGTCAAGTTAGTACATTTTTCTGATGGTTCTATTCTTCTTTGATTGTTGATTAGTGCCACAAACTTATCTGACCCGGTCGTGGCGTCGCTGCCGTCGCTTTTACTAATGTCATTTTTGTTCCGTAGCGACGTTAGTTCCAATTTTGGTCACCGGGTCAGATAAGTTTGTGGCACTATAAGGCTGTTCTTAAGCGCAGTTACCAGTTCAGACATGCGCAAACTGAGGGCTAATTCACGTAGGTACTTAATTTTATGACGCGCCAATCTTATTGCAGTGACGCTCGAATAGTCGCGAGCGTATCTCACTGAAGCTAAAAGAATACCAAATGTTTACTGCAACTACGCGACAACTGCACTTATTTAGTTAACCTTAGCTTACTGTAGGCTCACGTAACTAAAGAAGAGCAGTTGCCGCACAGTTGCAGTAAAATTTTGATTTGGTATTCTCTTAGCTGCAGTGAGATACGCTGGCATCAACTTTGAGAATCATTGCAATATGATCGGTGCGTCATAAAATTACGTGAATTAGCCATTACTTCGTAGTTGTGTCGTACTGTACCAGTGTACTCACTATTAATATTTGTATACCTACCGTATTTAGTTTACTTGAATTTTCACAAACAATGGGTCACAGGCCATAAAGTCTGGTTAACGTCTGCTATTCGTTATCGTATTCTTATCAATGGCACAAAGTTCATATTATGTTTCTTTTACTTTTAATCTGGCTAACAGACGATGAATCGATGACTTGCGCCTTCGATGATTTATAATCTGTGAACCAAATACACGCACTTAAGAAATGTCGAGACTAGGTGCGCGGTTCCAAATACTAGATCCTATGGAGAAGAACCGGCAAGAAAGTCCACGGAAACTCTTTTAAAATAATAGATTACAATCTTGATTATTACAATGTTGTGGTAAGAGCTGCGAGAATAATGTAATTTAATGTGAATAAAAATAAATTAGGATACGATAATAATAATGATTTGAATAAACTTCAATATGAATTACGATCATGAAAGAATATACTTCGTACGACCACTTTTTTTTTTTTTTTTTTTAGCGTGGTAAAATCATCAAATGAGTCCTCCCACCCCGGGCAGGGCGGGAGGGACTGTCAGACTTGTACTGACTAAAATCCACGGTGTTCCTTCAATAGCCCTTTACGTTCCGGGGTCACGGTAATGAGATAAGTCCCGCGACCCCGGCAGGCTTCGGCCCTCTACAGGGCCCCCGTCATCTTGCTGACGTTCTTTGAGGCGCGCGTGGAACACAACGCGCCGTCGACCCGGGCATGGTCCATGGTCGGACAGCGAGTTGCCCTTTACTCGCTGTCCGCATGGCCCGTTACTTCGTACTACCGGGTAAAAAAAAAAAAAAAAAAATTACCGATCATGAAGATGGAAGTCTCAACTTTATGATTGGTAATTTTTTATAAGGTAGCTCGAAGTTTAGGCTCTCACGATCGTATTGAAGCTTATTACCGGAGTCTGATGTTCATTACCATTTTATTACGCGGTAGGGCCCATAGTTGCTTAGGGGCCCGGGGACCGAGAAAAATAAGCTTGTTTTAAAGTAAAAAAGCTAAAAACTACAGTAAAAAAGTTTACTATACTTTTAATTTTTCAAAATTCCATAAGCTATTGTGTTTTGAATAAAGAAAATTTTAAGAAGGATATTCTGTTGCCCTCTTTGTCTTTCCTAAACTAAACTAAGAGCATTTGTCTCTTTCTGTTACATTAGCAAAAAAAAAAGACATGCGTTTAGTCTAGTTTATGTCAAAATGCGCAACCGTATCGATACCATTACACGGTAGTTGGGTGCAACGGGCACAACAAATTTGAAATAAAAAATTTGGATGCAAAAGGCACCACATGCAAAAATAAAAAAACAAAACAAAACCAACAAGAAGAACAATTTTTTTAAAAAATATCACAAAATTAAGATTATCTCATAGATATTATAATACAATCATGTGGTCCTTACGGCTGCACCAAGAAAGAAGGTTCAGTTCAGCGTATGCCAGACATAGCCCGGCGCTGATTTTCAACTGAACTCGTTATTAGCACAAGTAGCCATAAAATTAAATAACACAGCATTATAAAACAGCAGTGATAGCCTAGCGGTTGAACGCTTGCCTTCCATGCAGGAAGGTCTGAGTTCGAAACAGTGTTACCAACTCTTAAAAATATTTATCCCCAAAACTAAAGTTAAAAACCCCTAAAATCCACCAAAAAAAAAACTCTGTAAAAATAATAAATAAATTTTAATAATATAAAATAATAATTGAAAAATTTTCAAAACATTAACAGCAAGCCGCGTCACAATCATTATAAACATCACAGTAAAATGAAAGGGTAAAAAAATCCCTAAAAATACCCCTAAAAAAATCCCATCACACTTATTTACCCCCTAAATTTGGGGGGAAAACCCCTAACTTGGGAACCCTAGTTCGAAACTTCGAACCCGGCTCGCACCTCTGACTTTTCTAAGTTATGTGCAGATCACAATTTGAAAAACATCGTGAGGAAACCTGCACACCGAGAGAGGGCCTCATACAGTCGATAATATGTGTAGTCCACCAACCAGCACTACACCAGCGTGGTGGACTAAGGCCTAACCCTACTCATCCGAGAAGAGGCCCGTGCCCAGCAGTGGGAGAGTAATTGTCTGGATTTATTTTGTTAAATTTTAGCCATAAAATTTGCTTTTTCCCAATCAAGTTTGGTCGGCTCCCAGTCTAACCAGCGGGTATACCGCGTAACGAAAATGGTAATGAACATCGATTATTACTTCAATACGGTCGTGAGAGACTCACCTTTGAGCTACCTTGTAATTTTTTTACTGAATTAAAAAGATGGGAGTTCTAACTTCATGATGGGTAAAATTTTACAAAGTTGCTCGAAGTTTAATCTATTGAAATTTATTACCAGAGTCGATGTTCATTACCATTTTAGTTACGCGGTAGACCCTTAGATGCGGCCGAATATCATCAGTTTTTTACGCCGAGCCACTGCCATCTGACCTCCGCCACACAATTACTGGGAGACACTGATACCCTAAGATTAGACCGATTGTCAGACTATTTGGGCTGCTGACTCCCGTAACGATTGTCATAGGTATTCGTATTATAACTGGAACCAACTGGATAACGTATTTTTCGAGGCACTACGGGGTCTCGACGTTCGATTTTAAGAAACGGTCACCCATACAAGGGTTGACCGCGGCAAGCGTTGCTTAACCTTGCTGATCGACTGATCGGCGCGGTAGCTATGCCAGCTTCGAGCCTCCGACAGTAAACTTAGATGTACTTATTATAAAAATCACAAAAATTACCTTCTCCGAGAGAATAAAATATGGCTGCGTATGTGTTTGTGATTCCAAGCCCGTTCGTGTTGGTGTGTCTGTGAACTGTGGTGGTGTGCGTGCGGCGACTCGAGCCATAAAACTGCGCCTGTGTGTGTGCACGAATAAATGTAGGTGAATGTAGTATGTACTTATAACTTGGTGTACCGACAGAATATTTGGTTTAATTAAATAATGTTTGATTAAGATTTTTTTTTGTTAGATAAGTAATCGATTTTTTAAATTATAGGCATATACTTACACTTACGTGTTTTAGATTTTTTTTCTAAAGTGACTTTTTTCAAAAAAAAAATTCTTTGCGTTATTATTTTTAATTGAAATACTTTACAGTTTCTTTTTAATAGTTCTTTTTTCTTCTTTATGTACTAATCTTGTTAAGACTTATGTTTAAAATAATTGGTTCGTTTGCCAAATTGCTAGCCGTAGTCACCGTAATTGATTCAATGTCTCGTACTTTTTGTACACAAAAAAGTTAACTCAAATTCTTCGAAATAGAAGCTTGTTCTCTTATTGCATTGATTGTTTATTTTTTATGTCGGTCATGATTACGATCTTTTTTTTTAATATATACCTAGCTATAGAACAGGTTAATGTCAGATTCTAAGAAACAAGAGAAACTTTTTTTTAGTTTGTAAGTAGTAGCTATAGCTATACTTACTAAGTTTACATAAATACTTACAATACTATATTTTAAAATCTTACTTAATATTTGAAGAAAAACAATATTTCCAAATATCTCAAAATTATTGAACCAAAACATACCTCATTTTCCAACCGTACTCGCCCACCCCGTACCAACATACCTAAGTATAACATCGGTACCGCTTCGCCCAGCTCAACTGGAGCTCCGTATTTACCGCGAGAGTTAACTTACAGAGGTCCCGTTAAACTGTTCGGTAATACATAGCTAGATTGAAACTCCACTCGGTTGGAGTGTCGTCTGCCGCGCTCCACGATCAAAACGATTCGAAATTCGAATGAATATTTTTTGGTGCATTTTTTTATTTTTATGTATTTTTTTTTTGTTTGTGAGGTAAAGATGTTTTGGAATGAGTTCGAAACTTCGATTATTGTTTTTTTTTTAATATTTCTAACAGTTAGTGAATTGAGTGTATTCCTGATTTTCTACCACTGAGCTGAATAATACAACGTACGCATTTCTGCCAAGTTACAGTTTAGATTTTTAAAAAAAAACGTGTATATTTAGAAAAATGAAAAATAAATCTTGCCAGTAACCTTTTTGATACTTGAAACAGAAATAGGTAGGAACTATTTTATGTAAATCTCTGTCATTGTGTCATATTAAATTATTATGTTTTATTATTACCCAATAAGATCTATAAATTGAATTTTGGTTAAATTATTTTGACATTTTACCATTAAGTCCAAAAAATATACACGAGGTCACACAAAAAGGATAAAAACACACATTTATTTACCTTACCTCCTGTTTAGAAAATTAACAAAAAAAAAACGTTTTTTTTACCTATCCTAAGTGGTTTAGATTTTAAATATAAATACATTGACAAATTAAAATAACAATGTAATTAATATTTATGTTACATCACGCTATAGAAATAATAAGTATCACGCTTATTGAAAAGGGTAAGCAGCTTTGAAAAAAACGGCAATCTTCGATCGCAGTCAGTGAAATGTATGGGAAAGACATCTACGGATCACGTGACCGTTCCAGAGCATAAGTTAATCCATTACAATATCAGTGAAGCTTCTATTCCATGACGATCTGAGATTTTTGTCTAGGAAGCTATTCTGTAAGCATCTCGATTCGAATCTCACGCTTAGTGTCGTTTGATATTTCACAAATTGGTACTGAACCACACAGGTTCGAGTCACGGTCGAATTTTTCTTTCCACAAAAAGAAAAAATAATTTACATACAAAAAGTAAAGGGTTTAAGTCGCGGGACTACTGGAAGAAATTTCATTAGAAAAAAGTAGTTCCATTGTGCTCATATGTCTGTAACAATTTTATTACCATGTTTCCTTGTGTGTACATAAATAAATAAATACAATAAATTGTCCGTCTAACGTCATAAAAATTGTCTTTCCATTACTGCATATAGACAGGCCCAATAGATTTTCCTAACAAACGATTCTGAGCTTGCATTCAATAGCTCATGACCTTGGCCAGGTCATCTGTCTGCCTCGCGATATAATACCTTTTTCACTGTGTCAAATAGCCTGTAGACAAGTGTACTTGACAATCTACAATCGGTAGAGAACACGATTTTTATATCCCAGCTGAAAGTTATTAATCACTGTTTATTTTGAAAGAGTTATCCCGAAAAATTTATAAAAATAATCTGTCACTTCTGATTTTAGAAATACCAAACATCAAACTAAAACCACCACGTAGGGTAGTTGAAAAAGATGATTTGACAGTAGAAAAAAAATAATACGTGTTAGAATATTTTTGCTAAAACTTTTAGATGTAAGGAAAGTAGGTTAACATATTTATACAACTTATCAATTAGTTGAGGGGTATAAAATTTGTAACCCTGTGGTATAGAAACGCCAGCAAGTACTGAATAACATAAGCTGTCAAATAGTCATGTCAAGTCACGTGATTCGTAAGTGTCAATCCAATACATTTCGCTGGCATTCCTATTCTCGTTGGCTCGGTTGGTTAGATTTGAAACCGACCACAACTTGACAAAAGTCTATGATGATGAATGCGCATCTAATTGACCCTCATTTTCAATTTTGGTCCTTCGGTACGCGTCTTTTCTTAACCCTTCAGATTCAGATCTGGAGAACCGCTTTCCCTCTAGTTGTTTGAGAAGGTCAAATGACAGTCGCTCTGTGCAAACTACTGAAATTCAGATGAAAGAAAGAAAGAAAGCTTTTAATAAACATCACATAACCACAAAAAACCCAAAAAGACTAACACTAATAAAAATAAAACTATTAAAAACATCAAATTCGTCAAAGCAAACTCGATGTGGTTTAGTGTATCTAATAGGCCTCTACTCTAATTTTTCTTAAATGACAAGGGCATAGACTAAATATTCTGTCCTTTTTCAATGATGTGTGTGAAAAAGAAATAGTGTGATTATCAATGCGATGTGCAACAGAATTGGCATTATCAGTGTCGATATCGAACGTACAAACACCTAGAGACCTGTCGATGCCGTCCTCAATGTAGAACAGGGATCCATATCTATAGTAACTTCAAAAACGTGGTTAGCAACTCCACACAGTGATAGACAGGCTAACCTATATTTAAGTATACTTACGGTGTATAGCTGTAGGTATGTACGCAAGGGTGGCGAGCACGTGGCGAACGAGGGGTGGTTGCAACCCCCTCGCTGTTCTGCGGTCTTGGTACTTTGACGGGGTGAAATTTTATATTTGGTATTTTTGTTGTATTGGCAACATTGAATAAAGGGGTCTTAAAGTTGTTTTCCGAGGGCGATATTAGGACCTGTCTTAGTGTGGTATGCTAGCAAAAGCCTGGAAAAGCATTTTTTTCTCTTGTAGCTCAATTTGGGGATTTTTCTAGTCAAGTCTAGCCTCACATATAACTAGAGAAAGGAACTTTCTGAAATAGTTTACACATAGAAAAGTAAATAAACAGTAACTTCACATTTTTTAAAACATATAATTATGTATTGAATCATGTAACTGCCTTAAACATGGCTAACACTGTCTTGACAGATTAGCTAAATTCACTCCTGCGCACGTATTTACCTAGTGCTCCGCGACTATCAGCCTGAGACATCTTTGAATTTTAAACAGTTCTATTTTTCACGCCTACTTGAATATGAAAACATACTAGAATAATAACTTGAGAATAATATACCTAAAGATAAAGATAAGTTTATTTGTTGAAATATAGTTTAAGGTCTTACAAAATAATTACGACCTCACATATTCTACCAATTCTGGTTTACAATTCTTTTATTGCTAAACAAAGTGCTTATGTATACGTGAAGAGAAAACTTTGCACCCCTTTTTAAGCATATTGCGCGCATGGAGGAGTGTGAGATTTAGCATAGTTAAAGTTTATATGGAGAAGGAGTGCAGAAAGCAAAAATTACGGTCGAATTTGGACCATAGGACGACCACTATTTCTATTAACAGAAAGAGAAAAATTTGGTACACAATTACATTTCATATTCTTTTATTATTGAGTTTTTTTTTAATGTTATTTTTTTAGTTTTTAGTAGCATTTATTAGTAGTTTGTTTGTTAAAAGTAGTTTTATTTTTTTATTATTATTATAAGTAATTTTTCTTACTAACACAATGGATCTTTTGTTGTCCTAAATAAAGAAATTTTGATTTGATTTTGATTAGTAAAGGATCTGAGCCTCCACGAGTGACGAATCATAAGATCGTCTGGCGCACCCTGGGTAGTCAGCCTCAATACCAATTACCAGCATTGCTGACTGGCTAATCTTTCCACTAAGGCATGAGTGATTCTCATGTGATAAGCTCGTTTATACTAAGCGACATTTTTTTAATGTTACAGGAAAAATATTTAGTTTAGGTTTTAAATAAAAAAGTTTTAAATTATCGTCTCGCAGGTCTGCTGGAAGAAATTTCTTTAGTGAAATAAGCAGTACCTTTGTACTTTGTTCTCCTGTTTAATGTTTTCATGTGTGTATATAAATTGGTAAATTAAAAAATTAAAAAAAAATTGTCCTTTAGTACAAAGCCTTTCAACCGTGGATATTTATATAAATTTTAAGTTTCTGCACTCCTTCTTCATATAAAGTTAAACTATGCCAAAGCTCACACTCCTCCGTGCGCGCAATACGCTTATAAAGGGGTTCAAAGTTTTCTCTTCATGTATTTAAAAAAGTTAATAACGTGAACAAAGTCATTAACAAAATTGTAACTTGAAAAACAATATATAGATAGTTTTCGTCCATAAAATTATCTATCTTATTTAAAAATATATGCGAAACTCCCACATCGTTATTACTAATTTGACAAGAATTTTAACATAAACTGTCACCAGATTACGTGTTAGAACACGTTCTGAATAATTTCTCATTTAAATCTTTAAATCATGCTGTTTTCTGTTAAATTTTATTGTATGTTTAATAATATTTGACAGTTTTATTATAATTTTATTAATTTTTGACAGTATTATTGGTTTTTAAATTCGTAACATAGATTATAACAATGTCCAAACAGTGATAAAATATTTGACAACTTTTATACATTTTGGAGCGAAATCTATAATAAAAATGTCTTTTTATAGCTCTTTCTACAACTTACTTATCAAACATTTTTTTCCCTAAAACTAAACGCGTCTATTAAATATTTTTTTTTGAGATCGCTAGTCCTGTCTATTGCTGTTTTGCAAATGTCTTGGTGGTCTAACTGTCAGCCTCTTTTCTTCCATCTGCAATAAATCTGTGGAAACTGATTTTATTACTACGTTTGATGCCTGATTTAATTAATTGTTATTTATAGTATAGACTAGCTGTATCCCGCGGCTTTGCTTGCGTTGAAATCGATATAATTTCAAACAAACTTTCATCTAATGAAATCCCCTTAGAGCTGCTAAAATGCTGAAACACACGTTTCTTTAATTTTAATTGAAACGCTAAATACCTAATTTTATGGATCTAACTTCAAAAATGACGGATTTTAATACAAACTTTCGACCCCTATATTACCCAATTAGGGGTAGAATTTCCCAAAATCTCTTCTTAGTGGATGCCTACGTCGTAAAAGAAACATACTGTATAAATTTCAAGTTCTTAGCCCCAGTGGTTTAGGCTGTGCGTTGATAGATCAGTCGGTCAGTCAGAACAAGTCTTTTTATAATTATGTATAGAAGACAGATGGATAATTGCCCAAAGAAGGATGCTACACTGCTACATCCTATTTTTACATACATTTTTTAACGAATATAATTTGAAAATCGACGATTTAATTACTCAAGTATCAAAACTGTTTCATCGCGGTATACGGAGCCCCTCGATGCCGTGCCCCCAGCGAGTACGGTGCGCAAAAATGCTGAGCTACACACAAAAAAAATTATCATCAGTGGCCCGAGTCAGCATCACCTGAGCATTACTGAGCTCCTGGTACTTCATGTCCGAATCGGTACTTTTTTTTTTGCACAGTCGGCCATATTGTTCGGCGTTTTTGGTGTACTTACGTAATTGGTCGATTGATTATTATTTATTTGATGGATGTCTTGTTACGATTGGCGCAGTGGCTGAGTGTGGGCCATTGTGTACAACTACCATCCTATCGGCTGTCATGCTCTGGTTTGTTATATGTTATATTATAGTGACAAGACCGAGAAAACATCGATGGAGTCCCCAATTAAACAACCTGGACACCTAGAATGTTTAACCCAATCAAAACTCAAAAGAGAAAGAAATATTTATATAATCGGAGACGAAAAAGTAAGAGGTCTAGCAGCACGATTAATTCACGCTAAGGCTGGTAAATGGAATGACAATTACAACATCGAGGGAAGAGTTCATCCATATGCTTCATCATGCGAGATTCTACGTAATCCAAATAATCTGTTACGCACCCTATCTAAAAACGACATCGTAATTCTTTCAGTTGGAAAATATGATAAAAATCCCTACATGTTATTAACTAATCTGTGTAGCACGTTGTGTAGACTGAGACACTGTACAATTTTGATGCTGAATGTTTCAGAAAACAGGTACCTAAATGTTTGCAAATTGAACCATGAACTTAAAATGTTTTCAAAAAACTTTGTAAATTGTAAGTTTGTCGAAGTTAATGAGTTGGATGTTAATTATATGAAGAAGCACTCAGACTTAGACTTAATTACGTATAAAGTTAACATAGAAATTGACTTTACGGAATATGAAAAATGTTTTATAAAACCAATATTAGGACAACGAAACTCACTTCATGATAATAGTAATAATACCAATACATTTTTTCGTTCCTAACTCCGCTAATAAAACTGCAATAATTAATGATGAGAACTCAAAACAGGATTGCCATCATAATAAACTGAGAATCTTGCATCAAAACATAGCCGGCATTTGTAACAAATTAGATGTATTAGAACTAACTTTATTAGAATTAGTGGAAAAAAACAAGGAAGTGGATATACTATGTTTTAGTGAAACTTTTGTTAAACAGGGGACGGAAGATAATATCAAACTTAATAATTTTAAATTGGCTGCAGTATTTAGTCGAGATAAATGTAGAGGAGGCACGTGTATATTAACCAATAAAGTATTAAACACCAAAACATTAAACATTCCATCAAATCTAGCAACAAAATTTTATTTTGAATGTTGTGGCACAGAGATTATTGGCCTGAGCGTGATAGTTATTAGCATTTATAGAATTCCCGATCAGAGAAAGGCGCAAATAGGTATATTTCTTCATAAGCTTGACAATCTTTTGAATTACTTAACGGACCAATTCAAGAGAAAGAAAATTATAATATGTGGTGACTGGAATATTGATATATTAAAGCAAAACTCAGCCACAAAAGAACTCATAAGTATACTCCATAATTATGATTTTGAAGCACATATAACATCACCGACTCGCGCAAACTCTTGCATTGACCAAATCGTCAGTAACATAAAAAATGTTCAGTCAGAAATTTATCACCTCGGCCTGTCAGATCATGAAACAGCACAAACGGTAACTATAAAAGCTAACAAACAAAAAACAATATCTTGTTGGACTGAACTGAAACGCGACTACTGTTCAGACAACCTTGAGAAATTTTGCGAATGTATGTCCTCTCTTTCATTTTCAGAAACATTTGACTCAGACACTCTAATAGACGCCTTCAATAATTTTTATGAGACATTTAAATTATACTATGATCTGTGTTTTCCGGTGCTGAAGGTTAAAGTTAATAATAAACCAGTGACACAAAACTGGATAACAAAAGGCATCAAGAAGTCTAGCAAAACTAAACGTCATTTATATCTAAAATTAAAAAATAGTAACATAAATAAAAAACAGAATGAGAAAAACTACAAACTCTATAACCATATCTTTAAGCGATGTGCACAGAGAGCACATAAACTTATTAATACAAGACGTATACAAAAGGTTAAGAATAAATGTAAAGCTACTTGGAATGCAATATCCTCAACTATATCTAATAACAGTCTCTACAAAAATGACATTGACGAAATAAATCTTAATAATGTGACATATAATGATCCCATAGACATCTGTAATATATTAAATGACTACTTTATTAATTTGACATCTAATCAGCCTATAAATTCCAATAATAATAAACTTAATCATAATAGTCATAATGTTTTAAAATGAAAACTACAAATAAGTAATAGATATCAGTCACCCAAAAGTTTTTTTTGAAATAGATACCTAATCAAAAATTCGCAATAAATAAAATGTCAAGATGACATATCAATATATTTCTGTGAGGAATGCTGTGATGTCAGTCAATGATAACTAGGAGTAAATCCAGATGCGCACCCATACCATCTTCGGCTTCGTCACTCAGCTCCGCCTCGCAGCTGCCGGAATCGGCCTCAATAGTGAGTGCTGACACAGCGGCCGCTGCAGTCGCGTCGAGCTCGAGTGACGAATACTTTTCCCCACCGACGAGCCCACCACCACAACGACGGCGAGGAAGAGGCCGACCGCCGACGAGCTTGGGACCTAGAGGCCCACCGGCCTCTGTCGGGATCCCCGCTTCCGGCGGACGTGTGCAGCGCATGCGATGGACCCGGTCAATCGACGAAAATGTCATGCGCGCATACTTTGGGGCTGCAGAGGGGGGAACTAACCTCACAGCGTACCGTGTTAGGATGCTCTCTCTTTTTCAGGTGCTCGAGCCAACTGTCAACGTATCGGCTCAACGACTGTCGGATCAGGTACGGGTCATCCAGCGTAATCACATGTTGGATGACACTGTGCTTGATCGCTTGCGATCTGAGATGCAAAGTAACCATGTCATTGCTACAATGTCACAGACTGTGATCCCACCACAGTCCAACCAAATAGTCAATCACGCTGACGAGGTGAGCAATGACATGGGTACTAATGTAAGTACCCAGTACAGTGAGGAAATGAGGAGTGCTTTGGAGGGTGCGATTCGGGAATATCGATTCATGACGCCTGAACTTAGGCCACGCTTACCTCGTTTGCCCATGCATAACAAAAATAGGGTGCTGGTGGCTGTTCTGGATTTGCAGTTGTCAAACTATTTTGATAGCTGCGAAGACCTTACTGATGCTCATTCAATCCTGTATTGTGCGGCTGTAGCGGCATGTCGTGTAGCTCACGTCAAATTTTCGGATGACAGAGCTACACGACCTAAACCAACCATACCGGCATGGCAATGCAGGATTGAACGACGTATTGGTGAGGCCAGAACACTCATCGGCAAACTAATCTGTTTCAGAGAGGGCAACACTCGTCCTAGAGTGATACGCTTTGTGAGACGGGCGTTCTCGGGGACTGATATCAGCCCTCGAGACTACTTTTCCCGTGTCACGGAGCGCATCGACTTCCTGAAACAGAAAGTGTATGCATGGGCAAACCGTATTCGTAGGTATAAGCGGCGTGTGGAGCGATACACTCAGAATCGCACGTTCCAAAGAGATGAAAGGTGGGTTTACAGGGCTTGGGAGCAACCAGACCAAAGTGTAACTGACATGCGCCTACCAGATGATAACACCATGTATTCATTTTGGCGTAGCATCTGGTCGGTGCCTGTCAGCCATACCGAGGGTGAATGGACTGGGGATGTCGAGCGAGCGTGCGGTCCAATACCAGAAATGGGGGCAATTACGATCAGCCCCCAAGACGTAACACGTGCAGTCCGTATGTTGCCTAACTGGAAATCTCCAGGACCGGACGGGCTGCACAACTTTTGGATTAAATGGTTTAAAAGATCGCACGCCCGCCTGGCGACTCTGTTCCAGTCAGCCTTAGAGTCTGGATTACTGCCCGAGTTTCTGACGACAGGAATAACCCACCTCCTCCATAAATCAGGTAGTACTGCGGAACCCAAAAATTATAGACCAATTACGTGTCTCCCTACAATTTATAAAGTTCTTACATCCATTTTGAGAGCTAAAATTAGCAAACACATTGATGACAATTCTATCATGTCCGCTTCTCAAAATGGATGTAGGAACGGGTCCCGCGGTACTAAGGAGTTGCTCCTCATTGATATGGCCATTAGCCAACAGGTTCGCCGTTCTCGAAAGGATCTGTCAACATGTTGGATAGACTATAAGAAGGCCTATGACTCGGTGCCACATACATGGCTCATGAGGGTGCTAGAGTTGTATAAAGTTGACGCAACTCTATGCACTTTCCTGATGTCATGTATGAGGCAATGGAGGACAGTCCTTCGCTATCCAGGATGTCGGCATATCCAGAGGATTAGCGAGCCGATAAGGATAGAGCGAGGTATATTCCAGGGTGACAGTCTGAGTCCACTTTGGTTCTGCTTAGCCCTGA
The DNA here is from genome assembly GCA_932294325.1 of Allophyes oxyacanthae. Classification (NCBI taxonomy): domain Eukaryota; kingdom Metazoa; phylum Arthropoda; class Insecta; order Lepidoptera; family Noctuidae; genus Allophyes; species Allophyes oxyacanthae. Next base: position 5,588,547 of record OW028638.1, read on the forward strand.
ATCCCCTTAGCACACTGCTGGAGGATTCAGGTCTAGGCCATCGGTTGAGGAGAGGCGGTCAGGTTATATCTCACCTCCTTTACATGGATGACCTGAAACTCTTTGCTCCCAACAATTTGCAGCTGATGAAACTACTGAAGGTAACTGAAACCTTCAGTAGCGCCATCAGGATGGAATTTGGTGTGGACAAATGTGCGGTCATGCATGTAAAGCGAGGGGAGATTGTGGAATCTGTGAGCACCCAACTCTCGGATTCCATAAACCTTAGATCCCTCTCAGCAACCGAAACCTATAAGTATTTGGGTATGTCCGAAGCGTTGGGCATCAATGTTGTTGACATGAAGCAGTCGTTGAGGGAACGCTTCTTTGGCCGACTGAAAAAAGTATTTAATAGTCTTTTATCAGGCGGTAATAAGGTGCGCGCCTTCAACGGCTGGGTCATGCCAGTTTTGATGTACTCTTTTGGCATACTCAAATGGACTCAAACAGAACTTGACGCCCTGGATAGGAAGGTCCGTACATTGCTGACGGCATATCGAATGCATCATCCACGGTCTTCGGTTATGAGATTGTATATCCCGCGGAGATGTGGAGGTCGAGGCTTTCTAAACGCTAAGACTATCCACAATCGCGAGATATGCAATCTCAGGGAATATTTCCTAGAAGCCAACGTGGGGATGCATCGAGATGTAGTAGCGGTGGACAAGGGCCTCACCCCGCTCTCCTTGGCTAAAGAGAACTGGCGCAAACCTGTAGTGCTTGACACTAACGATCGCAGGGAGGTATGGCAGAGCAAGGAGCTCCACGGACGCTTCTTCCGGGCCCTCCATGGGCCCGATGTAGACTTTTCAGCGTCCGTAGCCTGGTTACGTTCCGGGGACCTCTTTGGAGAAACCGAAGGTTTTGTTTGTGCAATTATGGATGAAGTTATGATGACAAATAACTACCGGAGATTTATTGTGAAGGACGGCACGGTTGACATATGTCGGGCATGCCACCGTCCAGGCGAATCAATCCGTCACATTATCTCCGGGTGTTCTCGTCTAGCTAACGGAGAGTATTTGCATAGACACAACCTTGTAGCCAGGATTATCCATCAGCAAATTGCTCTAAAATACAACCTTGTGGAATCGGAAGTGCCGTACTACAGGTATGTGCCCGACCCAGTTCTTGAAAAAGGCCATATCACACTATACTGGGATCAATCCATCATCACTGACAGGACTATTGTAGCCAATAGACCTGATATAGTGGTGGTGGATCGATCAGAGCGGCGCGCAATGATTGTCGACATAACGGTCCCGCATGACGAGAACCTCGTGAAAGCCGAGAAAGATAAACAGATCAAATATCTTGATTTGGCTCACGAGGTTGTCGACATGTGGGATGTGGACTCAGCAATCATAGTGCCGATAGTTGTGACGGCCAATGGCTTAATTGCCAAGAGCCTCGATCAACATCTTATGAGGCTCTCGTTGGGGGGCTGGATCAAGGGCTTGATACAGAAAGCGGTACTCCTCGACACGGCACGCATTGTGAGGAGGTTCCTTTCTCTGCAGCCCTAGCCGCCGGTGGCTTGGACCCTGTTCCCGATGCCGGTGGCCTACTACCTACTCTTTTGTATTTTTAAATGTTTTTATTTTTTTTTTATTTGTAAAATTATTTAAAAATATGAATGAATGTAAGTATAAAAATTGAATAAAGGTCATAATAACTTAATCAAAAAAACAAAAATCTAAATACTATTTTCCTAAATCCTGCAGATGCAGTAGAAGTTTATAAAATCATAATGTCTCTAAACAATAGCAAAACTAGTGGACAAGATGAGGTCACAACACAAACTTTGAAAGGTTGTGCTATTTGGATATGTCATCCACTGGCGCATATTATAAACTTGTCATTCCTAGAAGGTGTATTTCCTGAACAACTTAAAATATCTATTGTGAAACCACTTCTCAAAAAGGGAAATAAGTCAGACCCTAACAACTATCGGCCCATTACTATAGTTCCTATTTTGTCTAAAATTCTTGAAAGGGCAATGCTTATAAGGTTAAATAACTTTCTCTCTACACATGAGATATTATGTAAGGAGCAGTTTGGTTTCCGCAAGGGAAGTTCAACTGCTCTTGCAATCTTTAATTTGATAAAAATTGTAACAGAAAGCATAAATAATGGCAATCCAGTAGTGTCCCTATTTCTAGATATGAGTAAGGCCTTTGACTTTGTAAATCACTCTAAACTTTTACACAAATTAGACTTCTATGGCATAAGGGGTAAAGCATATGAATGGATATCTAGCTATCTACGAAACAGGAAACAGTGTACAGAGATATCAAAAGTTGTTAAAAAAGGCAGCAGAATATTTTCCAAAGAAAAATTTAAATCAATGGCAGTAATAAATAAAAATGGTGTGCCTCAGGGGAGCATTCTCGGGCCGTTACTTTTTTTGCTTTATATAAATGACCTTCCGGAAGCCACTATGCAAAAATGTATTCTTTTTGCAGATGATACTACAGTCGTTATAAAATGTCAGGATAAAAACGCGTATAAATCAGTTACCGAAAAGACTCTATCAGATATAGTAAGTTGGATGGAAAATAACAATTTAAATATAAATATAAGCAAAACAAAAGTAATCGAATTTAACTCTTACAATACAAAACAATTAACTTTAGATATTATTTATAAAGACAAACAAGTCGAACAAGTAGATGATTTAAAATTTCTGGGACTTATTGTAGATCAACATCTTAATTGGAAAAGCCACATAGAGTCAATTTGTCAGAAACTTGACAGGTTTGTGTTTGCATTAAAAAAATTAAGACAAAATGTTTCAGTGGAAGCTGCCATATCGGCTTACCATGGTTATGTGTCATCTGTACTGAGCTATGGATTAATAATGTGGGGCAACTCAACCGATACCGATAGAGTTTTAAAAATTCAAAAACGATGCATCCGGGTTATTAACAAGGCTTGGTTCCTAGATAGTTGTAAACCCTTATTTCAAAAATGTAAAATTCTTCCAGTTCCCTGTATGTATATAAAAGATATCTGCATCTTTACAAAAAAACACATGCATTACTTTAAACAACGTAGTGAGGTCCTGACTAGACAAAAAAGGGCAAAGTTTCGCAACCTACTGTATCAACCACCCTGTCATAAAGATATCTATAAGAAAAATGTGTTTAATATGTGTGTTTTAGTTTATAATAACTTACCAAATGACTTAAAATTATTACAGGGTAATGTATTCAAGACAAAATTGACAGCATGGCTTCTAAAGTGTTGTTTTTATAGTATTAAGGAATTTATGGAACATAAATGTGAAAATTAGTAATAGATATTTAAAAGCAGTAACAATATAAATTGGAAATTAAATAATGAATAATAATATAATAGCATGGTATTTGAATATAAGAATAATAGTAATATAATAAAAAATGTATTTAAACTCAATAAAAATTTGCACGCTTGCTTGCAGGCAGAATACAATGACACTTAGGTTATAAGATCTCACCCTTACCAAAACAATGTATTTCTGGCAAATAAACGATTTGATTTGATTTGATTTGATTTGATTTGTCTTTGTGATAGAAACCTAAAGAATTTTTGTTTTTACGTTGACTTATAGACCAGGGTATACCGCGTAACAAAATGGTAATGAACATCAGACACCAGAGTCTGATGTTCATTACAATTTTGTTACTATAAACTTCTGAAAATTAAATGTAAAAATTACTGATTATAAAGTTGGGACTCCCATCTTCATGATAGGTATTTTTTTTACAAGGTAGTTCGAAATTTAGGCTCTCACGATCGTATTGAAGTTTATTACCAGAGTCTGATCACTGATGTTCATTACCATTTTGTTACGCGGTAGACCCGCAGGGCAAAACCGATTTTAAATAACCTGAATTTAAAATAAAAATCTTAGTAGTATGTGGATGGTCGGATTTTTCTTAATTTACCTTTAATTTACCATAAATTTTCCGACCATCCATACAGCTAAGAAATTTAAAAAATCTCGATTTTTCATTTTTCTTCTGTCATGGAGATAAAGGGTAGAGAAAAAAGGTTTGTCTAAAGAAAAATCGAGGACAAAACCATTTCTTTACGGTTTCCTCTCTCGATTTTTCGTTTTTCTTCTGTCATGGAGACTACTAGTTCTGCTGGACAGACAGCCTGTCCTTAGAACTTTTTATTTACGCGGCCCTTCATTTTTCGCCTTGCCTGGTGCATTTTGCGACCATAAATAACATCCTAGGTCCTAAGAGCTAATTTCACCGAGAAGATCGCAGTTTAAGTATTAAATGGTTGTTGAACCATTTAATACTTAAACTGCTGATTAGCTAGGTTATGTTAAGACTAACGAGATCTTTTCTATTCCATTTTCTGGCCGTCACAAAATATATAAAATAAAAAAAAATCCGATTCGAATTTTGAAACGTGGTAGAACCATAGACTTAGAATATTTTCGGTACATCCTACATCTATGGGTAGAACAAACGTTGTTCAGGACAGACTTGGAGCCCTACTTATTATTTCTATGGTTTTGGATCATAATACGAAGTTCTAGGAGTGTTCTGTATTTCGTATTCGAGTGTATGACGTTTGGCGTCCATGTTACCTGTTACCCTAGTAGTTCAGGGCCAACGTGACAGGTGGCGGCAGGCGATACCTATCACCGTTATTACTGCCAGTAACTTATGTGTGCCTGGTACCCCCCGGTGATATCGATTAACTTTATAACGGGGGTGAGCAGGTATCTAGGCTGTACTCACAAATATATAGACCACTAGCTGTTCCCCGCGGCTTTTCTCGCGAGGAAGTCGATCCTACAGATTTAATGAAAACATAACAGAATTTCAAACAATCTTTCAGCCCGTATTTTACCCCTTTAAGGGTGGAATTTACGAAAATACTAAAACGTCTTTCTTTATTGGCCAAATTAACTTTAAATAAAATATTATAGTTTAAAAAAAACTATAGAACTCGCTTTATTCATCCAAACTGAACGTGTATGCAAAATTTCAGTTCAATCGGAAACCGGGAAGTGGGTCTTTAACTTCCAAGATTTTCTTACATAGTTAGACACTTAGCGCTTGCTTAGTTAGTTCCATAGTTAGTTAGTTGGGACTCCCATCTTCATGATCGGTATTTTTTTTACAAGGTAGCTTATAGTTTAGTCCCTCGCGATTGTATTGAAAGAAAGAAAAAGAAAGAAAGAAAATCAATTTATTTTTTGCACACAGGACACCAAGCATGCACACATAACAAACATAAAAAATAAAAAAACCAGGAAATTACAATAAAAACAATGAACAATAAAACATGGAAGTGTGTGTCCCTCATGTGCAAGAAAATGGGCACTGACTGATGGGTATTGAAGTTTATTACCAGTGTCGATGTTCATTACCATCTTAGCTACGCGGTAGACCCGCTGTATAAGTTTTTAATTTGTGTTGCAGTCGGTATAGTCACATAATTACAGTTCAGTGATTATATCACACATGTTGCAAGTGTAAATAGTGTTTGGTTTGGATGACTGCTATTTTTAATGTACCTGGGGCCCAATTATACAATTTAAATCGTGTCTCGTAATTGTTGGCTTTTACAATGTTTATGTATTACAATTATTATTCCATTCAAAAAAGAAAAAATAAATAAACTAAAAAAAAAAAAACGATTTCAAAAATCTAAAAAAAACTATAAAATTATTTTCTTAAAAACTTAACAGCTTCTGAAGTCGGGGCGTTTAATTCTTCAATGCACCTAGCTTGGCAACCGACTTCAGAAGCTGTTTAGTTTTAAAAAAAGAATACTTTTTAGTTTTTTGAAGTCGATTTCTACTTTTTTATTAAACTTTCATTATAAAATGTGACACTCGGAATCGTTCGCGCTAACGATATGAACAGTACACTTGTGGTAATTTTATTGAAAGAAAAATAATTAAGGTTGTATTTTACGACGATTTCTTACTTTTGAGGGGGTGAAGTATCAGCCTAAGCCCCACCCACTAGGGGAGCTCCATTCTCGCAATTACGCAATTGACGTATCAGACTGTGTGACACACGTGTCACAGAATAGCAATATTAATTAGCAACATGCAGTATGACACCAGCAAATACTTGAAAAATATAAATCCATAATATCGTATACCCAGTGTCCTATATTACGCTAGAAAATCTGTTCCTCCGTTTTGTATTTGTAGATTTTATACCTATTTACTCGTAACTATCTACTTATAAACTATCAGTCATACCTATTGTGTATGAGTTTATGCAAGTGTACATAATTGTCTCGACCAACATTGGGCATTTTCACACTAAGCCAATAATGCCGTAACGAAACCGATATATCGGCATGACAAACCTGATGACACTGCCAATGTGTGTGTAATGTTAGAAGAATAAGCCAACTCAAATCCATGCCTTGAGATAATAACCTACTCTCACCCACACCTGTAGGAGTCGTCCATTTCCGTAGTCATACCTACTTAAGTATGTTCACAGGGTTGCTTTTTTACCAAAAAAGAAATTGCATATTCATAGATCAAAACCATATTCCTAGTTCAGATTCCTCGCTATGTATGCAGATGAAGAGCTTCAAAATTGAAAGAAAGAAAGAAAAAACATTTAAATCGGACTCGCACACGAAATTACATAAACACACAAAAATTCAAATAATGATAACAATAACCTAACCGTCTAAAACCCTCGACTCTAACTAGAAAAAGAGGTGTAACTTTTGAACAGCTGAACAGATTTTAAGAACCATCCCGATTAAACTAGCTTTCAATTAAAAAAAACTGCATTGAAATTGGTCCATCCGCTTTGAAACTTCATTTTCATGCCACAGACAGACACACAGATTCACAGACACATAGATACACAGATACACATTATAAACTTATATCACCCCTCTATTTCGTCGGGGGTTAAAAAAGTCCTGCAAGAGGCCAAAGAAAGTCCCTATCTCAGCATATCCTGACAGTTAATCCTGACAGATAAAATAAATACCGCAGCGCTGGTTTTCGGATAGGACCGTGGTGATGCCACGGACAACCACGATAACTAAAAATAAATATAATTTTTAAAAACGTTTTCTTTCCTTCTTTACATACTATCTATCTATCTCTCTCTAACTTCTAAATTTTATTAACTACGGACATGTATCATTCAAATTCGACGAATTTACAACAAAAAACCACATAGTAAAAGTTATGAAATTTGGTTCTTGTTCAGAAATAGTACGCATTTCTTTTTTTTGTGGCTAGTTTTCCTAGATTATTATACCATTTTGGAATCTTGGATAGTTGCGTCAATTTTTAAAAAAACTTGCCATGGTAGTGTCTGTACTTTTTTTTTACACCACGATGAGTGAAAGTGGACCAAAAGTAAAAATCTTTCAAAATTTTAGGGTGAAAAATAATTTTGATTGATTTTTGTGTCAAATCTACAGGCATTCTGGGATTTTTAACGATTGTGGTGGATAGCAGTGCTACTTAGGTTGCCGGTACAAAAAGAAATTCAGAAATATCTGAAACATTATGGTCATGGTAATTAAAAATATCTTAAGGGGTGTAAATTTTTGAAGGATTTCAATTATTTTATGTAACTTCTTAAAAATTGAGATTTTTTTAAATTTTCTTTTTGTTCTCGAGCAGTCATGAGCTGGTCAACCCTCTGGTGCCCGCTTATCATTGAATTTTGGGACATGGTGTATATAAAACTTCATACTCTTTGTTCTCAACACTACAAATTGTCGTACTGATTTTTCTATACTACATCCTATAAAATGAATTCTTGACGGAGATGTCAAGAAATTATTTTAGCATATTGATTTTTATAAACGAAATACTTAGATTTTCTGAATAAAAGGCAAGTTACTTATACTTCCTGTTGCTTTTTAATAATTTTTTTAATGATTTTACTGTCATTCTTTCTTTTGGCTTTGAATAAAGTGTAAGCGCAGGAAAGTCAAAAAAAATTGCACAGGTCCGACCTCGATGCGCGCCGAAACGCGACTGATTGATGGCAGAGATGACAGAAATCACGAATTTTGTGGTTTTTATCAAATTGTGACCAATATACGTAATATTATAAAAAAATAACAACCGATTTTGGTTGGTATATTTGCGACCAATATTGTGATGTAAAAATTATTTGAAATAATATCATGTTTTAGAAATAATCTTGTAAACACTTTTTTAAAAGGGGTAACTTTGCGAATTTTTTTTATCGAGCCAACTTCATCCAATCATGTATCGGACAACCGTGCAGAGATTGTCACATCTTCAAGTTTGATATATATTTTTTTCAGGACAAAGAAATAAGAATTTCTATTCAAAAAATTGTAAATACAAATCGGTTTTTGCGGCATTCCTGTAAAATACCCCCTTAAGAAGATCTTGCTGTATACACAGTGGTCCATGCTGGCCACTTGCTATCCGCAGTTCCGTTTGTTTACTAAGTTCAGGAAGTGTTAGTCTCATCAATGGAAGTCAAATAGAGGTCAACATCTCTAACTTCCTTCCTCATCTATAGCATTGTAAACAGAATGCATATTTAGCGTCAGTCTTGAAGAGTAACAGGGTTGCCATACTCCTGGAAAATCTGGAAAATTTATGAAATTTCATTCACCTTTAAAATAACTTAGAAATATTATGGACTTTCAAAAACTTTCTGGAAAAAGCAAAGAACAGTTTTAATACTTTGATTTTCAAATTAATTTTAATAAATCAAATATTGCACGAATGTTTTAACAAGATCATTTGATCAGTAATCAAACTATTTTCAGCAACATAACCTAACCTAATTAACCTAACCTAACCGTCAAAAACTTCCGACTCCAACTAGAAAAAGAGCTGTAACTTTTGAACGGCTGAACAGATTTTTATGAAACATAGCTAAGATGATACCCAATTAAACTAGCTTTCAATAAAAAAATACTGCATTGAAATCGGTCCATCCGTTTTGGAGCTACGATGCGACAAACTTTAACACTCCTCTTTTTGTCGGGGGTTAAAAAAGGCATTCGAGGAAATGTTGAAGTTACCCAATATTTGAGTTCTTCGTCGGTTCTTAGGTTTTCAGCCCGGTTTTCCATTTAATATTTATCTTAGCATGGCCACTACGGGCCCCACTCTTGGTTTTTGCAAACAATTTGTTAATTGTTGGCGTGTTCACATAAAAATAATTTTGTAGTTATATTTCGTCAGAAACAGCTGTGAACATTTTAATTTTTCGCCTGGAAAAGCTATTAATTATTATTAATTTTTTTTTTAATTTTTTTTGTACTTTTGTAATTTTATTTGTTCCTGGCGAGTCCAGAATAAAACTGTTTTATTTATTTCCTTCTTTTAATTTTTTCCTGAAAAACCTAATGGATTTTAGTTTTTAAAATTATGTGGCAACCCTGAGTAAACAGAGGCTAATTACATTTCGCTAATGACGATATTAGGTCCATCCTATGGCCATTTATAGGACTAATTTTCAGTTTTTCGGATTGTTAACTCGAAGATTCCTAACAGAAAACCTAATTAGGCACAGTTTGGCTGGACTTTGCGCTGGACCCTAAGAATTTTCATTTTAAATATTTTTATACTTTACTAGCGACCCGTCCCCGGCTTCGCAAGAATGCAGTTTCTCTACTATCCTTACATTAAATATCAAAGTATTATACATACAGGGTGTAAGTGACATCGTAACGAAAACTCATACCATGGGTTCAGTACATGATACTGGATCATTCAGCGTTAGAATTTTGCGTCGGTCTTATCAAAAATTTAACGATTTTGTTCGCAGATTTTTTAGTTAGGTATAAAAACTGCGAACAAAATCGTAAAACTTTTGAAAAGACCGACGCAAAATTCTTTTGCTTAGTCTTTCAGTATCATGTACTGAACCTATGGTATGAGTTTTCATTACGATGTCACTTACACCCTGTATAACCTTCCTCTTGAATCAGTCTATCTATTAAAAAAAACCGTATCAAAATCCGTTACGTAGTTTTAAAGATGTAAGCATACATAGGGACAGACAGACAGCGGGAAGCGACTTTGTTTTATACTATATGTAGTGATACATAATTAATTTAATACTTATTATTAAACTTACATTATAATTTGAATTTTTACATATTGATACATAATTTAATTTGTAAGTAAGTATATAATTTGATTTTGGAATTGAATTATTATTTAATTTTTTTGATTTGAATTATATATTTTGTTTTTTTTAATGTTTTTTTTTAAATTATTTATCACGTTTAATATTAAATAATTATTGAGTATTTAACTATTGCGTGTTTCTGAAAGAAAGAAATAAAATTATTTTTATAGTTTTATCAAGTTTCAAATAATTTTCAAATAAATATTGATTTCAAAAATCGACATCAAGTGACTGAATGAAGGGTGCGTAAAGTCACCCCTATTAATATAATAAATTCGCTATCTCTTTCGCACACTGCGGTCTATCATATATAACTGTCTCATTCGACATGTAAATGAAAAATCAATGGTTGCATTTAGTAAATGGGGATTATTTTTGGTGAAAATCTACATAATATGTTTACTTATTTTCTTTTCATGTGTATGTGTGTACATAAATAATAAATAAATAAATGTCCGACTATTAGGTCAGATGTCAATTGCTTCAGCGGGTCTACCGCGTAACTAAAATGGTAATGAACATCGTCTCTGGTAATAAACTTCAATACGATCGTGAGAGACTTATCTTCGAGCTATTTTATAAAAAAAATACCGTTCATGAAGATGGGAGACCAAACATCATGATTGGTAAAATTAAGGTAGCTCGATGTTTCTAGTCTCTCACGATCATATTGAAGTTTATTACCTGAGTCGATGTTCATTACCATTTTAGTTACGCGGGTGACCCCCAGAGTCGATGTTTTTTTTTTTTAATCATTGCCCCTCGCTTTGATATCTCCTGTATCGACGGTACAGTTTACAAACATACATGTCACATGCACACACACCCAGACCCGAAACAACTATTTGTAGATCATACAAATAATTGCTCCGTGCGGGGATCGAACCTGCGGCACGTAGCGCAGGGAGCTAACCGCTTAGCCACTGCGCCAACCGTGTCAAACGTTTTGGTTCTAGGATGCGATTATCTCACGATTTTCTGTTTAACTCCTAAAGCATAATATGCATTTTAATCATTAATAAATCGGGCGAATGGTAATGAACATCAGACTCTGGTAATAAAGTTCAATACGATCGTGAGAGAATAAACTTCGAACTACCTTGTAAAAAAATACCGATCATGAAGATAGGACTCCCAACTTCATGATTGGTCAGCGGGTCTACTGTGTAACTAAAATGGTAATGAACATTGACTCTGGTAATAAACTTCAATACGATCGTGAGAGGCTAAACTTTGAGCTACCTTGTAAATATGTTACCGATCATGAAGATGTTGCAACTTTATGATCGATAATTTTTTTATAAGTTTAGTCTCTCGCGATCGTATTGAAGTTTATTGCCAGTGTCGATGTTCATTACCATTTTAGTTACGCGGTAGATCCCTAGGACCACGAAGTACGACTCCAAAGTCGGAGCCGCAACCACTGTCACAGCTACCCACAATTTTTTACTGAGGGTAAAATGAAGTTGAACGAATCAATCTTGATATACGCAAGGTCACGCCGTCAATCAAAGGTCGCCTAAATAAATAAAAAATACAGTAATTTTTTTTAATCTTCCACCATCATTGTCAAGTACTTACTCTAAAGGTTACCTAGTCTTCTGCTCACCCATCGAGACATGTCATGAAGATACGTTACATACAAAATCTTCAACTCTTAAACTAAGACACGCAGACAGAAGCACGTCAATTTTCAATATTTTATGCATGTGTGTGTTTATTTATATACAGTATACTAATTATATATGTATTTATGTAGTTCTGTATGATAGTGCAGCTCGGCGATTTTGATTCTTTACTGTTTTTTATCATTACTAGTAATAATAGTGTAGTGCGACTCGGAATTGCCTGATTAAAATATTGATCGTTTTTTTTTTATTCAAATTGCCATTTCATTGTAGTTTGATATGGTGCGCTAAGTAATTATTTAAGTTTTTGGTGTATTGGTATACTTTGTAAACTTAACTATATTACATTCCATTATTATTACCACAGTGTTTGATAAAAACCTCTAAGTATAGAAAACAAGAATTTTCCTGTACTTTACATAAATAATACAGTTACTAATTTTAAAATGGCATCACACCAAGTAATAAATATCTTAAAAAATTGTTGGCACTCTTTTCCTTAATAAATTAAATTACTCTAGTTAACTAACAAATACTAGTTACTATAGCTGTTACCAGGAAAATATAACCCGAAGGACGTATAGGACCGTAGAATTATTGTGTCCAAAAAGTTTTGCCCATTACTATTAAAATAGATATTCCACCTGCAAGTACCATAACCGCGCAGTCGCCGTATACATCTAGACAGCGCACACACACATACATGTTTTATTGTCTTCACGGACACGTTGATACGAGATGTTTGCACCTGTGTGCGTGAGTTCAACCGAGCACGACGCATCGCGGTAAGGTGACAAGTGTGTTTTCTGATTTTTGATATTCCTATCGGTAAGGCGGCAAAAATTTGAATTATAAATAAAAAAAAACTGCATTGTGTTACCTTCGATGCGATTTGAAGATCGTGCTTTTAATAAATCTTACACCTGTCGTTGTATTATTTAACCCCCGACAAAAAAGAGGGATGGTATAAGTTTGTAGTGTGTATCTATCTGTGGTATCGTAGCTCCAAAACGGATGGACCGATTTCAATGCAGTTTTGTCATAGTTAAATCGGGTATCATCTGAGCTATGTTTCATGAAAATCTATTCTAGTTACAGCTCTTTTTCGAGTTGGATTCGGGGGTTTTTGACGGTTAGGTTATTGGTTGTAAACAACTTGTTTACATTTAAATTTATCACATCAATGTTTAACATTGTAAGTAAAGTAAGTAGTCACCTATTTGTAATGTCATCTAATTGATTGGAGCGGAATTAATTTAGTACCTAGTTGCGAAATGTTATATCTTTTGTTAAGGTTGTTCTTAAGTTATGTAAATGTTAATAGGGTTTTTTTATACATTTTAGTTGCCCGTTAAAATAACCAAACATACAACTAACTTTTATTAAGTACTACACGAACTTATTGATGAAACATAATTTATACTCCGATTTTTTTGCTAATAAGACTGTCAGTTTCAAAATGTCAATTTTATTCTTCAAAATGCGAAGCTTCCTTGACCAGAGAAGACACCTCCTGCGCCACTTTACCGACCATCCTCAACATTCTCCTGTTTTACTCAACCTCGACATTGGCAGAATCATCGCAAAGTAACGATGGAGCCATTAACTTAAAATTTGAATTGAATTGAAGCTTCCTTGAAATTGTTTATAATTTTATTTTATTCCCGTTACATTTGAGACTGTAATTTATGAATTATCGTTAATATAAACATTGCATTTTTAAGAACAACTAGTAACAACATGCTAAGTACAAACTGACTACTAATAGCAAAGAAATCGGGTTATAGCTATCAATAACTACTTAAGTAAAGGTATACTTAATTATAATATTAAGTATTATTTATTTCACGGCCAAATGCAACTTAAGATAAGAGGCATTGACCAGCTGGTAAAATTGCAAAAAGAAAATATTTATTTTACTTTTGTTTCCTGCAAGCACCTTTAACAATACAGTATTTTTTAAACAGTTTGCATTACATTAAAATAAAGCACACACAAACGATTCGTAAGAAAACATTTTTCATTTACAGCATTATCTATCTGTCGTGTCGTGTAATAATAATAATTCGCGTCTGTGTGCGTGCGACGTAACGTTTGTTAGTGTGCGTGCGGCTCGTGCCGCGTTTGCATCTTGTCATTGTTGGAGGCAAGTCGTTAGGCGAGCGGTCGGGCTAGTGGAATGTGTAACTGTTTCAAGTTCATCGTAGGCTCGTAGCCCATTGCTTGTCAGTCACGTCACAAAAGATGTTAGAAGGAGAATTGATAGTGATATTAGTAGCGAATGTATCAGATAGGTGTGTAAGTGTATCACTGTAGTCGTTTGGTTCCCGGCAAAGAATAAGCCATATCTTCTCAACCCGTGTGTGACGTAAAAAGCGAGTGCTTTGAAATATTAGCAGTTTAGAATTGTATTCTGAGCCTAAAATTATGGAGACAGAACAAAGAAATCTTTATAAAAAGAACGTCAATAATAATGTTCCTTTTTTTCAGAAGGAATATTCCTTTTTTCAAATTTTAAGCGGTGAGTAAGGAGTAATGTCAAAAATAAAGTCGGTTTTTACTTTTTTTAAAGTTTATTTTATTTTTCTATTTTGAGTGGCATAAACAATACATAAACCGCGATTACAGCAATCGCGAGTGATTTGCTGTTATTCATTCAAAAGTTCCATTGTATATCTCCGAAGGTCTTCATCAGATCTGCACCAAATTTAAATGGGATCATTTTGAAAGAAACCCCTTTCGAACATATATATATGACGGAGTTATGCACGAAGATACATAAAAATAAAATATAAACATCCGAATTGAGAAACTCCTCCTCTTTTGGAAGTCGGTTCAAAAGATAGACCGGAGCTTCCTTCTGAGTAGTCCTGAGCTAATAATACGGAGCTGCAGTCACCAACCAGTCGGCCATTCGCGGTGATTAGTGGCATTATCTCAATTGTATCCGTAACAGAAAGACCTATGTTGGCAAATTATTACGTTAAATTCTAAAACTCACTTTTGATTTTCTCTTTGTGGATATTTTTGAAGCATGTATTTCCACTAAAAGGTAAGGATGTTGTAAATCACCTGAGTTTCTTTGGTACTACAGAAAGTTCAATACATAGTTCGTTTTTAATTAATCCACTCTCTAATCTCTCAGAATATAATTATCATCACATTTTTATAAAATCCAAACTGCAATGAATATGTATTTATTTTGCCATTTTTAATCTCTTACTGGGGGCCTTACTACGAACTCTTATAACAGGGCAGAAATTGAACTGCCCAGAGTATCCAGTATAAGCTGACCTTTCATTGTACGAAAAGCGTATACAGTGCGAGGTCAGCTCATACTGGAATTGTCTGGGCAGTTGCTATAAGAGTTCGTAGTAAGCCCCCTGGTTGCTTATTTTTTTTTATTTTTTTTTATTGTATTTTTCTTGTGTTAATTCTTGTGCGAGTCAAAAATAATACTTCTTTCTTTCTGTTTACTGTGTTGATTGATTCAATTTCTTCAAAGGCTATACAATAGGATATCGGACTGTTAATTTTTGATCAGGAAAATTTTTGCTATTCCAAAAAACTGAAACAATAGTGTGAAAATAAATTAAATATTTTAAAATATACCTGAGTTATATAAGCATTTCAAATTGCTTAATAGACAGAGGTGGCACTACTAGCTTGCAGTGGCGAAGGGTGACAGTTTTAAAAGGGGAAGCCGTCCCAAAAATGAGAATTTTAAAAATTGCTGCAATTAATGCTGCAAGACAAAAATCCATACCGTCACTTGTAATCTATATAATATAGTCCTGTCTGGAAGAGCTCGACCTAACTGAATAACAAGTCATATTACGTTGGTCTATGCACTAACCAATTCCTAAAGGGAAGCCGATGGGAATCGGGTTGTATGGACTCTTCGCCACTGCTAGCTTGTGACATCATAAGTAATGTCATAATAAATTGTGACAGTTTCATAAATATTCAGATCGGCAACGCGTCGGTGACTCCTCTGGTGTTGCGGATGTTCATGGGCGGCGGTGATCACATGCCATCAGTAGAACTGAATGATCGTTTATCGTAAAAAAAAAATATTTTTGAAGGATGGATAGTGCTTCATATATGTAGAAATTTCAAAGCTCTAAAGTCACAGATTTCAATTTTCTTTTTTATTGTGGTGATTTTTTTCTTACTATAAAAAAATAAAAAACCAGCCCATTACTGTCCCACTGCTGAACACGGGCCTCTTCTCAGAATGGGAAGGATTAGGTATTAGTACACCACGCTGGCCTAGTGCGGGTTGGCGGATCTTACTATAATTGAATATAAAATATTTGTCCATTTCTAATAGTAGTCCACTGCCCAATAGCAAAACAAATCCTTAAATATAATTACAAATAATCTAAATTCCCTTTTCAGTCGATTTCGTAACTTAAAAAACAAGATTCCCATGCACTTGTTACAAAAAGCTGTCACAAAAGTAGTCGAGTAAAAAAAACTGTTCGAACGCGCACCAAACTGCTGATAGCCCCTTATCTCATCTACTACTACGTCAACAGACTCGCTGTCTCTCTCTAGCGCGTGGCACTGAGGTATGTGCGTCTCGCTCGCACGCCGGTGCCTTTCACTCATTCAGTGTAAAGAGCCTAATTCACTGTCGGGTTTGACGTCGAGACTAAGCGAGAAATGGTTGCGTTTTTTTTTAAATGTTTTTATTGTCATGCTTCGTTATTTTGGGTCAATCTGCGCTTTGTGCAGTATGTGGGTATTGTTGACATTGATATTTAGGATTCTTTTTTTTTTTAATTTAAGCTGTTTGTTTTTGGGTACAGGACATTTTTAATGTAGTGCGAATAATTTGTAGATTGATTCAGTCCCTGTTCCTAAATGCAACCGCAGTACTGGGATACACTTTAAAACAAAACGTAAATTCGACTTAGTATGGGGGACACGCATAATTTACTATCGCAAGCCATACAAAATCATTTTTTTATTTTATTTTGGAGTGAATTCTAGTACTGCGGTTGCATTTGGGAACGGACACTGAATAATTCTGCAAAACTTTTCACACTTCATAAAAAAAATCCTGTATACTCAATGAACTTGATATCATTTTCTGTTTTTTTTAATTTTTTTTTTATGAAAGGCATGATCGAAGTGGGTAACTCTTCTAATATCGCCTTAGTAAATGCATGGGATTAGCATCACCCCTACCGCGTGACTAAAATGGTAATGAATGGGAGTCCCAACTTCATGATCGATATTTTTTTTATGAAATAGCTCGAAGTTTAGCCTCTCACGATCGGATTGAAGTTCATTACCAGAGTCGATGTTCATTACCATTTTTATTACGCGGTAGACCCCTTGGAACATTTTAAATTTCGAGCGTTATTTATTTTTAATTTAAATTATTTATGACATTTTATTCCCTAGTTTTGATACCAGTAAAGCTTTTTAAATATGTTATATTCATGGTATAACCCGCTCGAGCATACTTAATGTTCCCACCTGTGTAACGTTATTTGACTATTTTATCCCGCATGACCTTAGGTCTTCGAGCCATTTCTAAGAAATTGACCTTACAGGTCACGTGAACCTGCGAAAGGCCAGCGACTTGACCGGACAGTGTAAAATCCACTTAATGCTTCGTTATGTCGCTATCTCTCTTGCACGCCGCTATCACTATCTCGCTCCCGCTAATGAATTAAATCAACAACCTCGCTCGCTCCCTCTCGATAGATGATCGTTCCATATTTGAATTTATTTCAAAATAGGAATTCGATTTTTAAATACTGTGTTTTGGAGTAATTTCGTGCTCATATGGTGGTAATTTGGCCATGTGGTCCGATGATCAAAATAGGCCCTCTCTTCGATGGGGTGTCATTCGGTCGAGTATTGAAGTTGAAGCAGGTGTATCAATTGAAAATCTTCAATGGCCTAATCGTCATAAGACCTTGAACATCCTACTTAGAACCTTGTCATTTGAGATCATTGATTTATCTGTCAATCTCATTAAAAAAATAACGCGTCAACGACGCGACGTTACTCTAGTGATAAAAGACAGGCACATCAATTAACAAGGTCAACTTGTTTCGTTAATTGAAATACATACCGGTCAAACATATAACCCTCTCCGTAGTCGGTTAAAAATATAGTATCCATGTAATTTCTTGCCGGTATCTTCTCCAGGACCAACCCACTTGGAACCGTGCACCTAGAATCACGACGTTTTGAAAGTGCCGGCTAAGGCCCACTTAAAATACAAATCTTTGAATTTGACTTTGACTTTGACAACGTTTCTTAACGTGATTCACGATAGTACAGAGATAACTAGGTAGTACTTTCTAAAGGACTTTTTTTAAATTAGGGTTTTAAATCAATATAACTCAGCTATCTATCAATTAAATGATAATTACTCAAATGCATTCTTAATTTCCTGAGAAAACTTTCATCGATTCTAGTGACCTATAACGAAATCTTCATTCGAATGTACCAGGCTATCATGGCCGAATAGAAGATGTCATTTAAATTTACGTCAGTAGTTCCCGCGTTTATGTCTACCAAAGACAAATTGTTTTAAGTTTGACACTATTAGTGATGTCAAGGTGAAAACGATAAACGTATAAACGTCCACAATATTTATTATTGTCATTTATTATCAAATTGACTTGACAGTGTGAAAAATCTTGTCTCAATTATCGTATTTGTCATGCATTTATTATTATTGTTGGATGGGGCAGACAGCGTGATAAAAATAAGTAGTAGGTAACGAAAATGTATGCAACAGTGGTGTTGGTAGCGCAAGCGCGGCTATGGAGTCCTGCGGTCCCATCGATGTCTATAGATATGCTTAGTGAACTCAAAAAGTGAGACGTGTCAGGTACTCCATTTTCAGAAAAATGGAGTAGGTAGTTGATCACCAGTCAAATGCCGTTTACAAACGTTTAATTATTAATTTGTGTATTGAATAAAGAATATATAATAACAGTAGCTATTCCATTAGTGCATGTATCGCTGTTCTATAATTCTATTTAAATATAATTGGAAAATTCTCGAATTCAGAATTTGACGTCTTCAAAAAATACGTCTCATTTTTTTAGCTTCCCTTTGTATGACAAAGCGTATCTATAGACATCGATGTGCGGTCCTGGATCACTTTGCCTTTAAACACGTCGTAGTCGAACCGAATACCAGTTAGTGTGTACAAACTTTGATCGAAGCTTACAATATGTATAGGTACAGACTACAGCCCTTTAGACATGATGACAATCGTCAAGGAATAACAATGGAATATCAACAAAGAGTAACATCAGTGAAATGTATGGGAATGGTTTTGACGGATCAAGTGACATTTGACAGCTTATGTCAATCAAATTTTCTTTTCTTTGACGGTGAAGATAGGAGGGAACTTTATGATCTGTAATTTTTTTACAAGGTAAAATTATGTTTCTTTCTTTTCTTTACTGACGACACGGTTGGCGCAGTGGCTAAGCGATTAGCTTTCTGCGCTACGTGCCGCGGGTTCGATCCCCGCACGGAACAAATATTTGTATGATCTACAGATAGTTGTTTCGGGTCTGGTTGTGTGTGCATGTGACATGTATGTTTGTAAACGGCACCCTCGATACAGGAGAAATCCTAGTGAGGGGCAAAGTTTTAAAAAAAAAAACCTTTTACGCGTGACGTGAGTAAAGTATGCAATATTAAAGACTCTTGAAATACAGAGCACAAATGATTGGCTCACAATACTGTGAAAGCGGAGAAAGTTAGTCTTCGCCGTATTGTTTGACGCTTCAGTGACGCTGTCGCTCTGTTTTCAGATACATACATATTTTATATTCGCGGCGCTTGTAGTTTGCTTAACGATAGCTGAGACTGAATTAACCCGCGAAAGTTTTATCAGGGTCTACCGTGTAACGAAAATGATAATGAACATCGACACTGGTAATAAACTTCAATACGATCGCGAGAGACTACACTTTGAGCTACCTTGTAAAAAAAATACCGATCATGACGAAAAAAAATACAATCATGAACTTGGAACTCCTGTTCCAAGTTCATGATTGTATTTTTTTTACAAGGTAGCTCGAAGCTTAGTCTTTCACGATCGTTACTGTTACTGTTAGCCTATATCACCCCACTGCTGGGCAAAGGCCTCCCCCCTTGATTTCCATGCTGTTCTATCATGTGCCAGTGATGACCAGTCCTTGCTGAATGTGTCTAGTTTGTCCTGCCATCTCTTTCGCGGTTTGCCACGTCGCCGTTTTGCTGTGTCAGGGCTTTCACGATCGTATTGAAGTTTATTACCAGTGTCGATGTTCATTACCATTTTAGTTACGCGGCAAACCCGCGCCTTTATTGCTCAACAGCTAGTCTATCGTCTTCGTTAGTTTACTAAAAACTTGTTTTGTCTTAAAAAATGCATCGTTCAATATATATTTATCAATCGTTATCAGCCGACCTTAGATCGCAGAACCACTTGACCGCCGCCAAAACTAGTCAGCCATTTATATTGTAACCGAACGAAGTGATTGACCTAACTATAACCGGTTTATATTAATCATTTTGACATAATCTAATCGTGTATCCGAACTCACGGCTTGCCGACGCTGCCCGACAGCGACCGAGCGCTCACGGAAACGCCCGACGCTTGACAGTCCGTCACCCGTCAGAGCGGCACACTTCTGCTATGTACTTTACATAGGTGCAGTACGCTGTCGCGCCGGTAACTGGCTAGTGTGCATTCAAATTTGGAATCGCATTGTATTACTTTTTTTTTTCAATCGATCCATTTGATAATGTTTACGCGTAATATTATTAGTGTTGTAGCCGTCGCGTGCATCGCACGTCGCGATGTTCGATCGTTCTCGTTTTTCCACCCCGATTTTCTTCCCGGCACACGTGTATAAGTTTACGTGTTAGTCAGTACTAAAGTGAAGTCATTGACTCGTCGTGACATACATTCTATTTGACGGAACTGCACGTCGGCGGTTTCTTGCGGTCGTTTTTTTTGTCGAATGTATTGTTTTATAAACGCTATAGCTTCTTGTGCATTGCGCGTTGTTTAGTGTCGTTATCAGTGTATCTAGATAACGCGTCAAGGCAACATCCTTGGGT
Source organism: Allophyes oxyacanthae (assembly GCA_932294325.1). Taxonomy (NCBI): domain Eukaryota; kingdom Metazoa; phylum Arthropoda; class Insecta; order Lepidoptera; family Noctuidae; genus Allophyes; species Allophyes oxyacanthae. The sequence goes on from OW028638.1 coordinate 5,609,446, forward strand.
TCGCGATTCGTATTGTGTGAATTGTTTTTTACGTTTCGGTCTTACAATGTGTTTTTTGTTGTATATAGTAATTGTTTGAGAGACGTCCTTGTCAGTTTAAACGCTCTTTTATTTATTTTTTAACGAGAATGACTGAATTAGATGAACACTGTTGTTTAACATAATGATTTCTAAAGACTAAGTATCTATGTAAATTCCAAAATTTCTCGATTATAGGTACCTACATAAATGATGATAAATAAAATAGAAAAAATTGTAGATTGAAACGGAGGACAACTGAAAAAAAAAAATGGAACAGCGGTCCACGTTCCATTTTTCAAAATTAGATATTCCAATTCGAATTTCAAAATTTTCCCATGCGTTCACACTCTAAACAGCGTCGTTTTACGAAATAAATCCGCACACGTCACTATGACGTTCCAGGCGCCATTTTCAAATTTCATCATTTTCCCAAACAATCGAAGATGCGCGTTTCATGGACACGTCTGCATTTTATTTATAGACACGAATGTTTGATTTGTACAGCGACGTAGTTTACCTACATATCTACCGTCGCGGAATGTACATTATATACCATCTTGCACTATGTACTGCGGATACAACAATATAAGTGCTGTCTGTGTGCGTGCCAGCGTAATGAGCGTTTCTATGTGCTAAGAAACAGTAAAAAGTATGGCGCGAACGGTATGAGCGGCAACGTCGCGTGCGTTCCGAGGCCTTGCCGCGGTGAAAACAATAGACATTTATTATTTAATTTTTCTTGAATAAATTATTTTTATATCATTATTTTGAGCTGATGAATAATATTTTGATAATTAGCCTCATTTTACTATTGGAAACAGGTTTTTCGGCGATATCAATAAATTGAACGAAACAATACGCGCGGATTCCGCGGTGTGCAGTCTATTATAAAATAAAATACCTACACTTGTGCCTACACTACACATTCTTGAATTAAAATCGATACACAACGTGTCAACCGGAACTCTATTCTAATGTTTTTATACTAAAATCTCCAATCCACATTCCGAACGAAAAAAAAATCAATATATCAATGATAAAAAAACAAACAAAGCCATCGAAAATAGCCGGTGGGATGAAAAAAAAAATAGTAACCGATGTTGACCTTTTCGAACGCGTCTCGCTAGTACCACGGCCAGCTGACGCGACGTTGCCGCTCTTCTTGCCGTGCCCCGAACCGTTCACGCTTATCGCCTCTACGTCCACGCGATTAGACCTATATTCGCGTAGCAACACAAAGTATATAAAGGATTTAGGACGTTTCACGGTACTATGACACTTCCCGCGCGAAAAATTTGAAATGCTTTATCAGTCGTACTTTGTGATGCGTCGCGCGTAGTAAATTCTTGAACCGTTTCGGCTAATAATAGTTATTTTTTTCTTCGTTTAGTCAATTTCTGGTGTGAAAAAGTGGTAAATTAATAGTGTTACAAAAACCAAAGTGCCCAAAGTTAGTGTGTTTATAATTGTTATACAAATTATTTATGAATTAGAAGTAATAAAAATTTAAATATTTAATTAAGTACTTATAAAACAAAATAATATTTATAAAATAAGAGAGACCGTCTATTAATTAGTGAAAAATATAAAAGTGCAATCAAAATAAAGTGGAAATTGAAGAAAATATCCGCGCGGTACCAGGAGCGCAAAGCTACCAAGAGTCGTTCTAACGTTGACCATCTACGCAAATGACGCGATGATGGCGCGGTGACAAAGTGGCCTACATGCCGGTGGCGCTGGGCTCGCTCGGCGGCGAGGGCGAGTACCGCGAGTACGGCCACCATCTCTCGCCGCACCACCCGTCGCACATCCAGTACCATGAGTACGCGCCGCCGCCGCCGCCGCCGATATACCACCCCATACCGGACCCCTACTTTAGGTAAATTGATGAACTTCCTAGTTTGTTATGAGAGCCTAGTACTTTATGCTCTCACGATCGTATTGAAGCTTATTACCAGAGTCTGATGTTCATTAGGTACCATTTTGTTACGCGGTAGACCCGCAGATCGTTTTGACACTGAAGCTATTAAACTTTCCCATGATCATAAATGACAATCTTATTAGATTCAGTGACTTTTATCTGTACTAATTGTCACTTCGTCGACGGCTGTGGCTTCAATGGATCCCGAATTTTTAAGAATTCACTCATTCCTTGTATTTTATCTGAACGAGGCAATGGTGAATTCTTAGAAAGTCTACTGGAATGATCGTCAGATATGGTTGAGCTTAGACAGCAATTTTTCCATAGTAAATACTGATTATTTAGTAGAAACTCTGAACCAAAAATGATTGACTGGCAAACAGATTCGCAACCAAGCAACAAAATTAGGAAACAAATAATAAGGTAAAAGAAGACCCTACCAATTTCAAAGAAAGCTTTAAATAATTCATACTGGGAATAGAAATTTCTTACTAATTTAACATTTAAAAATAACTTACGGTTAGTCAGTATTTCGAGCTTGCAAAAAGGCGTTCTAATATTTGACTATGGAGCCGTATGATCAAACAGGACTTCATTCTGCTTTTATTATAGAAAGGGGTTCTAACCTTTGTAACATACCTACTTATGTAAAAAGTCGCAGCTGGTCAAACCACAACCCAATGGAGACAGGATTTCAATACACACAGAAATATCCTGATAGTAGTTCCTATGGAGAAGAACCGGCAAGAAACTCCATGGAAAGTTTTTTAGAATAATACTTATTACAATATTGTGGTAAGTGTTGCGAGAACTGTAATTTAATGTAAACAAAAATAAGAATAGGATAATAATGATTTGCCTTTAAATACGATTACCATGGCAGTAACAAGCTGATCAGTCCCGACAGCATCGCTAAGGAACTCAACACAGTATACAAGCTTGAATTATTCTGCTTGTATACATTGATGACATTTTAGTAGTGTGCATTAATAAAGATCAATAAATCTGCGAAATTATGCTGCGTTGCGGTTGTGCCTTGGATGGGTGGGTGATTGTTCCTAACAGTTCCATTGAGACTCTTACGTGGCTCGAAGATGTTCCATCGGTTCTGGTTGTCATACACACGTGGAAGCTGTAAGGAATCCAAAATCTGACAACTGGGGGTAATTACGATGAGCAAGCATCGTAATTACCCATGATCTGATTCGATTTGCGTGGTTCCAATTGTCAAGCAGAATGGTTTTAAAAGCATATTGCGCAATGTAGATTATATACTCGTCAAAACAAAATAAGGGCCACTTGCAAATTTCGACATTATGGGTGATTTAATGATCATTTACTATATCCATGTGGTAAATTGTACAGCGTTGTATTATCTTAAGTGTTTGCGAACACTTTAACAGCATTCCGCTTGAAAAACTGTTAAAATGGGTAGATTTTATCAATTTTTTTGAAAACAATTAATTTTACCCTGTTTTTAACATGAACTTTAAGCTCATTTAACATTTGTATTGTACTGAGAACAGTTTAGTGTGTCGAGTTAGTGCGTACATCGGCATTTTAAGAACGTAATTCCACAGGTTCGACTTCAAATAGACTTGACTACAACGACCAGGACCATAACACTCATCCAAGAAGGCTACTCGTAGCGATCTGTAGTTTTACAGCCGAGATTTTCGTAGCGAGCAATTCAGAATGCCTGGAATTGCTTTTATGAGATCCAGAATTTTGTCAGAAGTCAGGAATTAGGCAGAGCCAGAGGAATCACCGCTCAGGAAGACCGCTACATAGACTTACATGCACGCAGAGAGAGCACCGTCACTTCCCGCTCTTTGCAAACCCGCTTGTGCCTGGCCACAGGCACGTGACTTAGTGACCAAACAATTAGAAACCAGTTTTATGAAGACCAGCGATTGTCCAGGACTCAAGTGGAGCGAATTCCATAGACCAGTATTCATCATGCAAATCAATAAACATCCGCAAGGCAACAATTGGACTGTAGTGTAAGTGACTGAAGCACATTGCTTTTTACAGATGAGAGCAAAGTAAAAGTTTTTAGTGTTGACCGTTGCATAAGGGTGTGGAGATGAAAAGGAAGCAACTTGCAGATGCCTGCATCCACAACAGTGATCGATATGGGGGGCCCAATGTTATGGTGTGGGGAGGCATAAGCCAAACTGGAAGAACTGAGCTTATAATTCAGAACCAGGGTACAGTAACAACTTAACGTGACATCCAGGAGGTCATAAGACTCTATGCGGTGCCATTTGCATAGCAAGTGGGTGCAGGTTTCCAGCTGTTGCACAGCACTGCACGCGCTTATACTGTTAGGGCCACCAGAGAGACACTAGAAGAGGCTTGTATACAAGTGTTGCCGAGGCCAGCGAACAGTTCGGGCTTGAACACAATTGAACACATGTGGGATCTGTTGAAAAGAAGAGTATGAGACACAAATTGATCACTGGACAATGAAAGACAGCCCTTAAACGTCCTAAAATCGAGCTAGGAATAAATCTCTCAAGAAACAATGCGGCATCTGATAGAAAATGCCCTCTAGGCTTCAAGAATATGTTCAGAAAAGAGGAGGTTACACCAGATATTGATTCAAAAAGGAAGAAGAATAAACGCCGTGGAATTTAATTTTTAATTGGATTTTTAGTCCAAGTGTACTTTTTGCTGAAATTGCACTTTTTCTCGAAAATGTTGTAAAATTGTTTTTCTTTCCTGTGGATTGTGTAAAATTTAAGCCCATTTCATTAAAAACAAATCATTACAATGAACTTTACAACTTACAAACCTAGGAACCTCATGATTTGCTCAGAAGATCAAAAATATAAGGTGGCCCTTATTTTGTTTTGACGAGTATAGAATAGTCAAAATTGAATGCTATGGGCTACTTTTTATCATAGCACGTCTCGCCATCGGCGGGGAGTTCATCCAGATACCCTGGAGCCGCACTGGTCTCGTACTGTGCGGTTTCAGAAAATTTTCTTCCCACACAGAATTAGGTTGTGGAATCGGCTCCCCACCAAGGTTTTCTCAAGATACTACCAAATCCATCATGGGCACCTCCAAAAAAGGAGTAAAAAGTTTTTTACCGGATCGGCAACTCGCGATTTATGCCACTGGTGTTGCAAGCGTCCATAGGTTACGGTTACCATCAGGCAGGCCCGGGGCTGTATTGCCACATGCATTGGTGGTATAAAAGAAATAAAAAATAAACACCAGCATATCAAAATAGTGTGACGCTTAGCAAAATTTTTTATTCGATGTGACGTAGATAATTTATGCAAAACCTCTACGCATGTTATGCTCGCCTAGTACCTTTATCTTGTCGAAACTCTTCCTGGGATTAGAATGCTTAATTAAATACAATAAAAAATATGGCGTCGCTTTTTAACAACAACCTTGGCTGAAACTAAACGTATCTTATCAAAATTTATTCTTCCTATATAATTTTCTTTGATAAAAAAGAAATTGTACCAGTATTTATAATGGCCCCATTTCACGACGTGGCTTATTTTTCTTCTTTTTATTTATCAGCTTGACGACCAAATGACCCAGTTAGCGCATACTAAGCGGCCAGTAGCGCTGGAACTTTATGCCAGCCGCGGGTTCGATTCCCGCATGAAATAAATATTTGTATGACCCACTTAATACGTAGTTGTCAGGTCAGTAGGGTATATTTGCATGTGAGATTTGTTCGTACGATCAAGTAGGTACTTATTTATTCAATGATAGGATACAGAAAAAAAACAAAAATATAAAAGAAGAATAGCTTACAAAAATTCAAATTACCGTTTTGCCGCCAAGTTTACTAGAATAGAATAGAATAGATCTTTATTTCATGTAAACCAGATACAGGCACTTATGAAATGTCGAGACTCTAGGTGCGCGGTTCCAAATAGTAGATCCTATGGAGAAGAACCGGAAAGAAACTCCATGGAAACTCTTTTAAAATAATAAATTATAATGTTGTGGTAAGAGCTGCGAGAATACTACTAATGTAAACTTTGCGTTCTGAAAGTGTATCTCAGTAAAATGGCTGGTGATTTCGGTATAGGCTTTCACAACATCCTGCCGGCAACGGTGTCACAGGGCATGCAACCTAACAGAAAATCAGATGCCCCTAGATCTCTTCGTGTGTTATGAGCGCCTGGTACTTTACTTATGCCTTCCGTGTTTATAGCATAGCATCTAACCTATATCCCGGAAGGTAGGCAGAGGTGTTCTGCCTACAAATAACTTCAGTCCATCATGGGCTATTTTTCGCCTGGAGGGGGGGGGGGAAGGGCGGCCGGCGGAGAAGTGTCCCGGACTCTTACCGGCTAATCTCGACATGGTGGTTGGTCCGCTTTCTGCATCTAATGGTGGACTTCGAGACTTCTTTAAGACCGCTCCGAAGCACACCACGGTGCCACGCCTGTTGGGCACCTTTGGGGGGGAGGGGGAGAAGGCTGTAAAAAGATTCCAGGTCCTCCCCCTGGCACGTCCCGGGTAGAGGTCCCCACGTTAAAATGAATACCTACATCTCACATGCACTCCACCCAGACGCGGAACAACTACTTACCTTGTAGGTCGGACAAATATTTGTTCCGTGCGGGAATCGAACCTGCTACACGTAGCGTAGAAAGCGCCAATCGCGCCGCCTCTATCCTATACTTTTCATAGAACATTGACCTCGGTTGACCTGTCGTTACTGTCGTAGTAAACTCTTGTATATAATGCACGCCTGGTACTTACTAAACGGCTGACCTATTCCTGTATTATGTTTGCCTAGTACCGTAACGAAAGTCGACACTTTTTTTTATGCCACAATGGTGGTTAAACTTACGCTTACGGCCCGCCTGAGGGCTAATTCACGTAATATTATGATGCGCCGATCATATTGCAGTGCCGCTAGAACTTGACGCGAGCGTATCTCACTGAAGCTAAGAGAATACCAAATGTGTTGTTTCGATCAAAATTTTACTACAACTGCGCGGCAACTGCACTTCTTTAGTTACGTGAATTAGCCTACTGATGGTAAGCGGTTACCCATCCTAAGGATGCTTGCAACACCAGGGGCCGACCTTGGACTCCAAGCCAGGACATCACACCAAGCAGCCGTGCTTTCGACAGTGAGTACGCCTAGTATACAGAAATTGGTGTGACGTACTTTATGGATGGTCCCATAACTGGGGTTTATTGTACTCATAATTATGAACAACTTTTATTATAGGACCAACTCTGAAATCGTAAAAAATCTGCTTTTCAATCCATTTATTTAGTATAGAAATATTGAAATATTTGTATGGAACAGCTGTATATTTTCCGCAATTTCGGGGTTGTTCCCGCTGTAAAAGTTGTTCATAATGATGAGTACAGTAACCTCCAGGTGTATTGTGTGTACAAAAATCAGTACAAGGTCATATTTTGAGCATTTGTGCAGTCAATTCCAATAGCAAAGAATGCACAGACAACGTAAACAGATTTTTAAACTGCAAACTTGTTACGTATTTGAGTCATATTTATCAACACTGCAAAGTTATGTGCAACAATAACACATAGTAACATAACATAACACACATACGCACACATAGTAACGTAACATATAGTTGTTAGTTGTTTTTAAGTATAATAGTTATACCTCTCATTTAATTATTTTTTTTTGGTGCATCTACCTTCATTATCTCTGCATCACCCTAAGGTTGTCTGGTAGAGAATGCCTACGGCATTAAGACCGCCTTTGTACATTGTACATGAAGCATTTTAAATAAATAATTAATAACACTAGAATGAATGCAGAGCTTTTCCTGACGATAATTACCTCTGAGGGCCGAACACGAATGTTTTTAACGTATCGTAACGATTCGTAACGTAAGCTATAACCTAAATGTCAAAAACTCCCGACTCCAACTAGAAAAAGAGCTGTAACTTTTGAACGCTTGAACAGATTTACATGAAACATAGCTCAGATGATACCCGATTAAACTTGCTTTCAATTAAAAAAACTGCATTAAAATAGGTCCATCCGTTTTGGAGCTATATGCCACAGACAAGATACACAGATAGATACACACTACAATCTTATAACATCCCACTTTTTTGTCGGGGGTTGAAAATACAATGAATTCATCGCATTTTTGTTTAATTTTACGCAACATACTTCTTTCAGAAAAAAACTCAAACATTTTTATGAAAGACTTGTTAAATAGGTACATGTTTTTTTTTTAAAAAGACTTTTTAATAAAATATCATGGAGTTAACGTGTATATTTGATTTCAATATGAAAATTTGCTTACGTTACACAAACAATGGCAACAGCTACAGAATTTTTAAATTGCCACCTTTTTTCTTGGACAGTTTTCGTTGGTCAGACTCTAACGCATCAGGGACAATTACGCTAGTATACAAATAGAGGACGGACATTTAATGCGCTGGCAACATTGAGTACTCATCGATCGTTATAACGAGGCTAGAACAACATTTACGTGCAGCCTTGGGTTGGGTAAACTGTTTACAATGTTTGACACTTCCACTCAAGGAGTAGGTATAATACGTTACAATAATTTTAGGAGGTAACTGTCCCTTTCTTTTAGGTTAGGCCTTAGGCCCTTAGCAGACTCGATACTTTAGCGTCAGCGCCTAGCGATAGCCACTTTTCGGAAGCTTAAGGCTGTATTTTTACCCGACTGCGCCAGGAGGGTTATTTTTTGAAATAAAGAATGAAAAGAAATAAAATACATTTATTCAGCACGGACATTGACAGCACACGAGAGAGAAATAAAATAAAAATAAAACAGTAAAAAAAAAAAAAAAAACAGACAACAAAATAAAAATTAAAAATTAAATTAAAATAGTCATCCTATCCTAGTGTATGTATGTATATTTCTTTGGCACGCTCTGTAGCCTAAAGGGGTTGATGCATGAGATGTGTGGTTAGATTAAGAGTGACACTGGTTATATGGGGGTTTTTAAAGGTTAGGTTAAATCAAAAGTATATAACCTAACTGTCAAAAACCCGCGACTCCAACTAGAAAAAGAGCTGTAGCTTTTGAACGGCTGAACAGATTTTCATGAGACATAGCTAAGATGATACCCGATTAAACTAGCTTTTAATTTAAAAAAAACTGCATTGAAATTGCTCCATCCGTTTTGGAGCTATATACAGACAGATACACAGATATACCTGCACTACAAAATTATAACACCCGTTTTTTGTCGGGGGTTAAAAAGAGATTATCTAGTTTTGATAACGATAGTACCCGAACAAATATTATACTCGTTTACGGGCGTTTAAAATAAACATCACTACATAGTATAAAACAAAGTCGCTTCCCGCTGTCTGTCTCTATATATGCTTAGATCTTTAAAACAACGCAACGGATTCTGATGCAGTTTTTTTTAATAGATAGAGTGATTCAAGAGGAAGGTTTATATGTATAATACTTTCATATTTAGTGAAAGGATAATAGAGAAATTGCACCCGGGCGTAGACGGGACGGGTCGCTAGTTGTATAATATTTTATCAAAACCCGTAGAAGTACTATTGTTTTCTCTCTCGATTGACTGGAGGCATGGAGGATTGGAGGCATTGACGTACGGCTTCGCGATGACGTCATTGTGACTGTTGACGTCATTACAGTAACTACACAGACGATGGTATATTTTTTGATATCATGTGGGAGGGAAGGGGCTGGTTTTTTCCGCGCACTTTTTTTTACATCTGCCTTCATTTGTTTTCACAAATAGATACAGGATTTAAATGAAATCGTAACAGACACTAATAACATGGATTCAGTACATGATTCTGAGCACAGCGATTTAATTTTGCGGTCTTTTCAAAATTTTTACGTTATTATTTGCATTTTTTTAGTTAGTGTTAAAAACTGCGAACAACATCGTAAAATTTTGAAAAGAAGAAATTTAAAAATGACGTCTTTTATTTAAAAAAATATATAGAATGGGTTTTTTTTTGTTTTTTTTTTTCTTCTTGCTTTGCACTATTCGTGCTTTTGCCACAGACAATATACTTTTAAATACTTCAAAATTCAATAAAACCAAAAAGAACTATACATATTTATTATGGAAATGGTAAGCCACCCTTAGGGCGCTTTCAATTTAGGCGTTTGGTATCGGACTGCTACCGTACTGCCGGTACTGCAGCGGCCCGGCATGGCATGCAGGGGGTTATAACCAGCGGCACGGTAAATGTCTAAATTGAAAGCGGCCAAATTTTTCGCCATTCTGTATAGTAGGAAAGATTGGCAGTAAAAATTCTTTAACCGATATGAATGATCGGAGGGTAGGCCTTTGCCCAGCAGTGGGGCCATCACGGCTGTATAATAAACTAGCGACCCGGGGCTTCGCACGGATGCAGTTTCTCAACTATCCTTACATTAAATATGAAAGTATACATATAAAACTTCTTCTTGAATCACTCTATCTATTAAAAAACCGCATCAAAATCCGTTGCGTAGTTTTAAAGATCTAAGCATACATAGGGACTGACAGACAGCGGGAAGTGACTTTGTTTTATACTATGTAGTGATAGTGATGTACCTAGTGATAATAATTTTCACAGCATTTTGTTTAAAATTCCTTTACTTTTTTAACAGATTTTTGTATGTTTTTTCCAGGCGGCACGCTCCATACTTCGGACAACCAGACTACAGAGTTTACGAGCTCAACAAACGGTTACAACAGAGGACAGAGGTTTGTACCCTTCATCACACCTTTTTTGGAGTAAACAGAACTCACAGAACATCCCGAGCAACGGTTTTGTTATGGTATAGGGGGCAAAAGAGCGTGCCTTTAACCCACAGATATATAATACCAGTAGCAGACCAAACATGAATCCATTAGATGGGTAGGTTGTCCCTTTTGTACTCAGCGACAACTGGATAATAGTATCTCGTTATTTTACTTGTCACACTGACTCACTCATAGACAAAATTTGGCGCGTAACTTGTTTATGGGTCCGCCGTCATAATAATAAGATACATAAGTTCAATGACATTTTATAGATTAAATCGCGTTTAAATGAAAAATATTACTTATTTGGGATGTAATAGATAGTAGAATATTATAATAAAATGGTGAAGTGCTGTGTGTACCGGTGTGATAGTGCTAGCTATCCGATTTTACTATACGTGACATTGTGCTCTGGCGCCGCGCTGCATGACACGCGCGACACCGCGGCGCCGTACTGGACTGTGTGTCATCGCCCTAAGAACCCTTTTATTTCATTCAACACAAAAGATGACAAGCAATGTGACGTGATCACGTGACGCCAAGTTACAACCCGTCACACACGTAGCTATCAGTGGCGAAGAGTCCATACAACCCGATTCCTATCGGCTTCCCTTTAGGAATTTGTTAGTGCATAGACCAACGTAATATTATATTATTTAGTCATCCAACTGAAGGAAAAAAAGGCTTGTTATTCAGTTAGGTAGATCTCTTCCACACATGACTATTTATAGATTACAAGAGACGGTATGGATTTTTGTCTTGCAGCATTAATTGCAGCAATTTTTAGAGGGCATTTTTGGGACGGCTTCCCCTTTTAAAACTGTCATCCTTCGCCACTGGTACCTATATAGAAAAAAACTCGAGAATTGACCTTTCCGAAGGAACTGAACAAGATACTGAAGTTTAAAACATCAAGGCTTCACGTACATTGATAATATCCACGAAACCTTTGGAATAAACTCGATATCTAAAAATATCTCTTCTCACGTACTTCACAATTCCACATATAATTTCGTATTAACCCTAAGATGCACTTAATCGCTCTATAACCCTTTTAACTCTATTTAACTGCAATCTAAGCAGAACAGTAACAAATGTTGGGTCTTAAAACATGACTCATATCCAAGCAACAAATCCTTCTTCCATGGTGGTCTTCAAGGGAACGGACGAAAGTCTAATAAGACAGCCCCTTTAGCTCAACTGTCTGGCTAGGACGTTATCTGAAAGTGAAAAATAGTGCCCTTTGTGGAATTACTTGAAAGCTAGCTAGCAAAATGACGGAGTGACTGAGGTGTTTAAAAATATCAGGCTGACTGTTTGGAGTGTTTGGAATTAAAGTGGTTTATAATTGAATGCCGTCTGTATCAAAAGGTGTTTGGTATGATAAGATAATTATGGGTAAGCTCGTGTTGATTACTGGTATCTATTAAAACATTTTTACAATGACGATTGACAGTAGATTGATCTATCTGTTCTTGGCTTATCCCAGCAAGAAAATAAAGGTGAGATGATACCTTTGTTTTTAAAGCTATCATTATTCTACTTCTACTGCTTTAAACCAATCGTTTTAGTATTGATTCAGTTAAACACACGTCGTGATGATTCAGATCGATCTTGCTCGAAGAACAGTTTGGTTATAATTTTATAGATCGATTTCAAACCTTTTCTATCTAAGTATATTGAGCACATGATCTACTCAGTGATACTACCTGTTTCATAATTAACTAACTGGGCTTGCATTGCCATGCCTTTTTTTCTATGTATTTTATGATAGCCTAGCGGTTGAAAGCTTGCCTTCCATGCAGGAGGGTCTGAGTTCGAACCCGGCCCGCACCACTGAGTTTCCAAATTTATGTGCGTTTCGGAATTTGAATATCACTTGCATTAACGGTGAAGGAAAAAATATCGTGAGGAAACTTGCAGACCTGAGGGAGCCTCATAAAGTTCTCGATGGAGTGTGTAGTCCGCCAAACCGCACTAGGCCAGCGTGATGGCCTAACCCTTCTAATTGCGAGAAGAGACCCGTGCCCAGCAGTGGGACAGTAGTTGGCTGGAGTTATGCAGCAGTTGTGTTGTTGTTGTGCAGTTTTGTGGGACATTGTATTTAGTTCATAAGCAAATATGTTATGCTTACTATTAAATAATTAATTTCTTTATCAGACTCCTTCGCGGGCGCGCTTACAAAATCTCACCAAAGTTTCATCGTAATCGGATGAATGGTATAGGAACGCATAGAAGACGAACAGACAAACATTCATTTTTATATATTACAAGATTAAAGCATTAGCTGATCAGCATGGTACTCCAATGTTGGGGCATTTTGTCAGTGTTTTGGTGCGACAGGGAAACCTTGTCGTTCATCAGTTAAGGTTTATAATCGTTATTACTAACCCGTAGTTCATAAGCTTTTTTCTAACAAGTCACAATACCTAAATAAATAAATTAAATAATAATTAGTCATAATGTAGGTCTCTATTTCAGCACTAATCCCGATACACGTAGTAAAAACTTCAATACAACACTGCACCAATTAATAAATTTAAATAAACTTGAATTCCAAGCTCTGCTGCATACAGATAGATTAATGTTGCTGCGTTTGTATGGCATACTAATAGCCGCTAAAGGTTTAGGTTGAACCGTGACCTTATTATGTGCCGATTGAATTATTGTTTGACGGTAGCGATAAATGTTGTGTTGATTCTTGTTGTGAGTTAGGATTACATCAGGTCACATCCACCTGCGCATGATGTCATGCCAGAACCAGATTGTCTAGGGGTAGCAAAGGTCAGTTCGTTTAAATTTAGCAAACTGAAGCCCAATTCTCATAATTAATTTCCACATGTGGACATCCCGAGTACGAGTCTCCTAATCGTATATCGCTCCTAGTCGATTTCCGTGTGTACGCGCAGCACCTGACGGATGTAGGAAGTTGAGTAAAAATATACCGAGTAGGTAATCATTATGTGCCTTGACATTAGGCTGGGAAATTACTAGGATGAACAAGGTGCAGCAATAAACATGTTGTTAATATAATCAAAGGCTTCCTATAACTTACCAGTGATATCCTCGGGCTCGTATATTTAGCTTAGCTCGTATATTCTGTGACGTCATTTGTTAGGTGCATGTACTTCCACGTGTAATGAAATGATTTTTTTTTAATATTTTACTATGTAATTTTTAATTTTATTTTCTTTAATTCTTTTATCATAATTTTAGTCTTAATTTTACTGTATTAGAAATTTATTTTATTATGATTTTATGTTGTCTTGTACTTAATTATTTTTTTATACACCAAATTGTAAATGTTTTTATTATTAATGATGTGGTTGTCTATAATTATTGTTACAACACTAGAAAAGCGAGAATTTTATGTAATTTAATAATTGTGTAGTGTCTGTAATGTTGACGATCCTAAATAAAATAAATAAATAAATATTTACAATTAGGATTTTTCAATAAATATAGGTAGATTTATTAGATCAAAACATGTGTACTTAGCTTATAAGATGATTTATATTATCTTATCCTTTTGAACTATTGCTTGGAGCCAGTTGTGATGGTGGATGGTGCAGTATTATTTTATTCCCATTTCAGCGAGGCTAGCACGGCGGATAGACAAAACCGTTTTCTCCTCCCTTTATCTCCTTGACGGCGATGAGGGACAAAAATATTTTATCTCTTAAAGACTACAAATGGTGGACTAAAATCCCAAATTATTATCCTCGGGAGGTAGCACGGCATGACAAAATGGGAAAGAGATGGTTTTGTCCCTGATTTTACTTTCTTCCCTTTTTTGCCGTGTGGTGGAGGTGCATGGGGACAATAAAACAAATATAAACGTGTATTCTTTAATAGTATAAAAAAGTCGCTGTCCGCGTCTGTCTGTCTGTCTGTATATCCGCTAACTCCTAACAACGCAACGGATTTCGACGCGGTTTTCACCATCATTTAGAGAATTTCATCCGGAAGGTTTATATGTTAATACTTTTATATTTAATGTAAGGATAGTAGAGAAATTGCACACGTACGAAGCCGGGTAAGGGGCGCTAGTAGGAACTGTATAATATTATTTATATCAAACCAAAGTGTCTAAAGTAAATTTGTCAAAGGCTTTAGTTAACCAGGCTTGGCTTCAAAGTTTATATTATAAGGTATTGTAACTAATTACTAACCTTATTAAATGTGAACACAGTGTATCAGTGGCGAAGAGTCCATACAACCCGATTCCCATCGGCTTCCCTTTAGGAATTGGTTAGTGCATAGACCAACGTAATATTATATTATTTACTCATCCAACAGACAAAAAAAGGCTTATAAATCAGTTAGGTCGAGCTCTTCCAGGCATGATTATAATTATTACAAGAGACAGTATGGATTTTTGTCTTGCAGCATTAATTGCAGCAATTTTTAGAGGTCATTTTTGGGACGGCTTCCCCTTTTAAAACTGTCACCCTTCGCCACTGGTAGCTATAATATATATTATAGCAAGACATATTACGATATATTTTCCATAGTAATCTTCGAGCGACCTCAGACGCAGCTATAATATATATTTCTATTACGTCATCAAAATATGTTATAGTATAGCTACCATGTATGGGGGCTGGCTATAATGTAATATATAGCTCAGTATATTAATATATATTATAGCTACGTGTGTGACGAGTTTAAATGTGACAGAAAAGTCACATAATCGCTAAAAACTCAAGTACATAGTTCCTTTTCATTCCGTTGGTTTTCTTCCAAACATTACGTTACCGTAAACGGTATTATGCACTAATCACCAGATTTGGCAAACATTGTGGTGATCGCAGTGTTATTGGAGCGCTAAAGGCGCATAGGAAGGTGCTGCCTACACTTGATAATACTTAGTAGTTAGGGCCATTGTCACCGACAAGATAATAGACGATTAAGACAAAATCCATCGTTTACAGCTAAATCGTGAACAGCTGATTTCATTTTAAACATCTGTTATGTGGTAGCTGCACATAGCCCTTGATCGCTTTACCACACCATGGGTAGAGAAGGTGGTCCTGGTCTAATCCTTGCCGGGCATCTCACGACAAATACCAGGGTAACATAAACTTAAAGTGCTATTTATAATTTCCAGGACTCGGATAACCTGTGGTGGGACGCGTTCGCGACAGAGTTCTTCGAGGACGACGCGACGCTGACCCTCACCTTCTGTTTAGAAGATGGACCTAAGAGATACAGTGAGTACTCCTTGTTTTTATGGACGCCTGGTACTTGTGTTGTAAACTAGTGATTTTTTTGTACCTGGAATGGTCCCGAAAAGAACATTTCTTTCAAAAAACCTTCACGTATTTACAGCGACAACTGTGCAACAGCTGTGCAAGTTGATCACTGCTTGAACTTGAACTTGAACGATATTAAGTTGGTATATAGGATTGGCCGGAGCCAAATAGCCTTTCAACATCATCTACATCATCATTACGCTACCTTTTAATGTTCATTATATTATAATTTAATTGTTATTGTATAATTTGGCTATATTCTAACTTAAGTTTTTATTTCTTTTTTGTTAATTTATAACAAGGATGCACTTCCTAGCCTGAAGCACAGGTTTAACCTAGTTCAGGCAAATAAGCAACTGTGATTTATGTTAATGTAAGATACCTATTGTTAATTGTAATGATCTTTTTTCTAAATAAACAATTTAATTTAATTTAATTTACAATTTAACAATACTGAAACCACTTTTTCTCTATTTCCAGCAATAGGAAGGACGCTGATACCGCGGTACTTTCGCAGTATATACGAGGGCGGCGTTTCCGAACTGTATTACACGATGCGACAGCCCAAGGAGTCCTTCCATAACACGAGCATTACGCTCGACTGCGACCACTGCACCATGGTGACGCACCACGGGAAGCCCATGTTCACTAAGGTACACCTCCTTGTTACTTATGTTATCCTGGTACTTCAAAATTAAAACGATGATTTTTTTTTGGGATTCTGGAGTTTCTGCAGGTGATATATGATTGCCTGGTACTTTTTGCTAGAAACTATGGTTACGCACCACGGGAAGTCCATGTTCACGAAGGTATATTTTTTTACTAATGATCAAATCAATAATTTTTAACCGGACTGTCTCTCATAATTTATGGTCGCCTGGTACTATGACGGTCTACTGCGACCTCTGCCATGGTCATTGGTCAGTCGTAGTCAGTACGTATATTACTTCCTAGTAAATAATGAGCGCCTAGTACTTTTAAATGAAAGCACCTAGAGCCTTTAACATTTCAAAGGTGCGTCATAAATTATTTCATATTAATCTATTCCATACGATTCCATAGAAATAATAAGTAGGGCTCCCCTTAGATAATAATAATTTTCTATTGTATCCGGACTTTTATCTTGATGGTCCATGATTGCCTGGTACTTTTGCTCGACTGCTATCACTGTTCCATGCTCATGCACTCCAGCTAGTACTTAGCCGTAGTAGTACTAGGAAAGAAGTCTTACGTTTAGGAAGATCACATCTGACCGCCCGGCAACGGATATTCCGGGTAAGTACGTCTATCTCCATCCCTTTTTGCCGCTCAAACATGTCGTTCGCTAGAGCGAGAGAAATTGAAAATCAATTTCTGTCACTGTGCGGCATCGGCAGGCAGGACATTCTCTCAATCAATTTCTCTTACTCTATCAAATGTTATGGATGAAAATAGAGGAATATCCGCTGCTACGGTTAGATGTGGTCCAACCCTAAACTTCTTCTTTCGTGTCGAATAATATTGTGTTTAAAAAAAAGTTAGCGTTGCAGTTTGTTATTTTTAACCCCCGACAAAAAAGAGGGGTGTTATAAGTTTTTAGTATGTATCTGAATGTCTGTTTGTGGCATCGTAGCTTCAAAACGGATGGACCGATTTCAATGCAGTTTTTTTTAAATGAAAACTAGTTTAATCGGGCATCATCTTAGCTACGTTTCATGAAAATTGTTCAGCCATTCAAAAGTTACAGCTCTTTTTCTAGTTGGAGTCGGGGGTTTTTGACGGTTAAGTTATGTTAATGTAATATCATTTTGTCCTCAGGTGTGCACAGAAGGCCGTTTGATCCTAGAGTTTACGTTCGACGACCTGATGCGTATCAAGACGTGGCACCTAGCGGTGCGCGCGCACCGGGAACTGATCCCGCGACAGGCCGTGCACCCGCCCGACCACGCCTCGCTGGACCAGCTAGCTAAGAACATCACGCGACAGGGCATCACTAACTCCACACTCAACTATTTGAGGGTAGGCTCATTATTTACGTGTTTTTTTTTATGTAGGGGGCCATTCATTAATTACGTAAGCACTACAGGGGGGCGGGGGTGTTATTGCTTTGCTTATTTTTGATGACATGGGGGGTCTGGGTGGTGATTACGTCAGCAGTATTATTTTTTTTACTTTTTCGGATTTTCTACAAAATTTTGTCGATTTTGGTTTGAACACATATGGCAATCCTACTTGTCTATGCTTGAAAAAGAAACGCATTTTTAGGGAACCCCGAAAATAATGGATAAATGTTTATTCGCTTCGAACCGAGTAGGGGAATTACCACGCGCTATTCACTTGTCTAAATTTCTTCCACCAATCCAGAACACATCATTGAAAAATGCATGTACCAATGTTTACGTAAGCATGGGGGGGGGGTAAGAGCTTTGCTTACGTTTGCTGACGAGGGGGAGGGGGGGTTTATAATAGCAAAAAATTGGCTTACGTAAACTTGAACGGCCCTATATCGTAGGGATTTCGGTCTCGAGGGTATTTCTGGTCCCGGGACCAGTATCGGATTTTTAAAGACAGTCCCGGGACTCTAAGGAAATTCCTGTAAGCGGGCCGACCAGCGATACGACGTGCTGCCCGCGCCATCGCCATTACGAACGTTTTGTAATGGTGATATTTAGTCTCGAAATTCCCGGGAGTAGGAAGTTTCGGTCTCGGTCTCGGTCTCGATGAAAATAGTTACGAGACTCCCGGGATTTCGAGACGAAAACCCTACGTAGCCAAATAACACTGCTGTTTTGCAGTATTGTGTTCCTAACGGTGAGCAAGGTCGCCAGTGCTCCTTGGGGAAGCGTCGTATTGGTAGTAATTGTAGTAATAAATTGTAAATTATCTATTTTCCAGTTATGCGTGATCTTGGAGCCAATGCAAGAGCTAATGTCGAGGCACAAGGCGTACGCGTTATCACCGCGTGACTGTCTAAAGACTACCCTCTTCCAGAAGTGGCAGAGAATGGTGGCGCCGCCTGGTGAGTACATCCTAACAATAACTTGTACCTTATTTAACATGTATGCAAACGTATAGCATGCGCTTAACTCAGACGGTCGGTGTCTGAATGTGAGGTAGTTTCGCGGTGCGGGGGGAGGGGGGGGATACACGCCTACTACTAGGAGTGTTCAGTTATTACGGCGGACGACGCTCGACGACGCTCCGATCGTCAAGGCGCCACTAGGCGTGGGCAAAGTGTATCATTTTTGCATCTGACTCACATAAAAGATCCGAAACACTGATATGTTTCATTTGTATCATTTGGCTTATCGGCTCAAAGGATATAAAATGGCTGGTACTCGTTGGGAACCATATCACTGATGCGGATAATTGAAGTATTTTATTATTTATTTTATTTGATATGTAAGCGTCTTAGTGGTCATTTTTACGTGCATGGATAACTACAACGAAAAACTGTGAGAGTGTGAGTGATACACTTCTCATTTAGTATCTCTTTCTGACTTGTATAGAGTGTAATTATGTCACCCGCTCACTCGCGACGCGCGAGTCAGTAGTAAAGTAACTCAGTATCTCAATCCCAATCTCGCTCACTGCTCAGTCGCCTCGCAAGCGACGCGTCGCGTGGAATGATTCAGATCCGAATGATGCGATTGAAACGTTGTTACTGAACCAATCTTTTGTGTCACTTCAAAGATTCGGATCAGTGAGTCGGTTCCGTAAAGAGTTACACACGCCTAGATCACACTAAACCGTTCAGTTATTTGAGCGGGTGTCGTCGGGCGATCGCTCCGGTCACCCCGTAAAATAGCAGGGTGAAAGTCGCACTGCTCTCAACCGACCAATGACTGTAGTCATACGATCCAACAGATATTTTGAGGACGTTTGATTGGTCACTCGCTTAACGCAGCTGTGGATTGCCCGAAGCCGTTCAATTATTCCCGATGAGCGAGCGACATTCGCACGAGTGACTTTCACACTGAAAAATGAATTACTGAACGTAGCCCATGGCTAAGCTAAGCTTTATGGTGCGTACATAGAGATAATATATAGTACCTATAACGTATCATGGGCCTGTGACTGACATCTCGCGTCAAACCCCTCCCGCACCGCGCTACTTCTTCATAAACTCCGGCACCAATCGTCTCAGTTAAGCGGTAGGCATATAAATTATATGTATAGTGCCACAAACTTATCTGACCCGGTCGTGGCGTCGCTGCCGTCGGTTTTACCAATGTCATATCCCTTCAAAAATGACATTTTGAAGCTTAGATTAAGTTTTGAAGTCATTTTTGTGCCGTAGCGACGTTAGTTCCAATTTTAGTCACCGGGTCAGATAAGTTTGTGGCACTATAGTTGGATTCTTTCAGAATCTGTGGGACTTTCGAATTGTATGCCAGACAATTATCCGCCATTGTCGAATAATAAGCCACAATTTTTTATTGTATTGTTAAACTAGCGATCCGCTCCCGGCTTCGCACGGGTACACATTATGTACTATCCTAACAATAAATATAAAAGTATTATACTTAAAACCTTCCGTTAACAGTTTTTTTGCTTAGAACGATTTTTCTTGAAGATGGGTAAAATCACATAAAACACCCCTTCCCCCCCCCTCCCCCTCCCCCCCCCTCCCCCCTAAATGAAATCATGTACCCGCGCCTGGGCGGGCCGAATACTTGTTTGCCATCTTGTGGAATAAAAATTTAAAAATATACTGGTAGAAACCGATATCCTAAGATCCTTATATTATTATTTTTCTTATGTTTTCCCCTCTGTGTAAATCCCGTGTACAATTTACAAACACATACCACATGCACACACCCAGAAAAAACTATCTGTAGATCATACAAATATTTGTTCCATGCGGGGATCGAACCCGCAGCACGTAGCGCAGAAAGCCAATCGCTTAGCCACTCCGCCAACCGTGTCGTCAAAGGTTAGTCCGGTTGTCAGATATTTCAGGCTTCTCACTGCCTGTAACGATTGATCTTACGACAGAAGCAGGGCCGGATTAAGGTACGTTTATAATTATACAGACATCGAGCGTGCCAGACACCGACAGACACCATTTATTTACATCCAAGGGGCTGTCCATTAAATTGATGAATGAATGAATTGAAGTTGATGTTTTTTTTTTTTCATTTCCCCCCCCCCCCTTTGACTACACGCCCCCCCCCCAAATCGACTAACGACACCAATCGATACACAATCGGCAAAAAGAAATAACACACGTCTGCACGGTCCCGATACCCTATTCACACTGCCCGGCAAGTAGCCACAGACACGTGCAGACATGAACCGCGCAGACAAAATATTCTTTCCGAGAATACCGGCCGGTCACGACCCGTGTCTGTCGATGTCTGCGCGGCCGCGTTACGATAGATATAAATACCTTAATACACACTGTATAGAATAATATTATTTTGTCTGCCACGGCACGTGTCTGTCACGCTCGATGTCTGTAGATATAAACGTATCGTTAGCCATATCGGGGCCCTAGGTAATGCAATGAGTAGTTTTCCAGTTGGCATTGTCACTTTAGTTCTTTTTTCATCAACGTAAATAGTTCATTAATATTTAAAAAAATACAAAATCCTGCAAAATTATATAATAATCAATATCTTTGTGTTAGTTACGAATTTTGAAATGTTTACTATTAAATGATTGACATGTAAAGAAAGCGTTTTACCTTAAAAATACATAAACCACAAGCGAACCAAACGAACGATAAGGAAGGAAACGTAGAATGTCTATGGTCATACCACACTACTGTTATCAACGCCATCTAGCGAGAGAAAAGAACGCTATAAATGACTACTGGAAAACTGCACATTCTCGGGGCCCCTTTACCCTCTTTTAACTTCCCAAAATATATTAAAATATCTACCACAATGTCATTCATAATTACGCTTTTTTTTTTACTATATAACGAAGGATGCCATCACTCTTAACAATTATTTAACTAAACAATCCGTATACAGCAACCGCGGGCACTTCAGATGTTAATTTGATTTATAACAAAGTAATATATAAAAAAAAAACAAGGCAAAAAATATTGTCATTGAGGATTCAATTCTTTAAATTAAATTTTCAGTTCACCCGATGAAACAAAAATAATTTTTTTTCTCGGCGCGCGGGGCCCCTTTGCATTTTCCTACACTGCCTTATGGATAATCCGGCCCTGTACAGAAGATTATCTGTCTACTTTTTATTTATAGTGTAATATTTTGTTTCAGAGTCCCAGCGGCCGCCGAGTAAGCGGCGCAAGCGCAAAGGCAGCGGAGGTCCTAACGCCGCCCCTCCCGCTCCCGCCAAGAAACGATCACCCGGACCCAACTTCAGCCTCGCCTCGCAGGTATGATTGCTGCTATTTTGACATCTTACCTGGGTCCTAACGGCCATTTTCATCGACAAAATAACACATGTTTTAAATGAAATCAGCTGATTATTTATACAAAAATTCATGTTTAAACGGCTGATTATGCTCTCATCGTCTGTTTATGTTGTCGGTGAGCTTGGGCCTAAGCCTGCTATTTCAAGCTGGTAGCTACTGGGCTCCAGTACCTCTAATAATAAATAATAATCATTTATTCAGAGACAACAAAGATCCATCACATGAAGCACAAATAACAAACTCGTTTGACATCGACATTTTAAAGGATTTTTAACAAACTTAACATTTATTTATTATTTATTTTATTTCATTTAGCAGCTTCTGAAGTCGAAGCCTTTAATTCTTCAATGCACCTAGCTTGGCACCGACTTCAGAAGCTGTTTTTTTTTTTAAGAAAATTATTTTACACATTTTAGTTTTTACAAAAACAGTCGAATTGAGAACCTCCTCCTTATTTGAAGTCGGTTAAATAGAATTAATTTCATAGCCGTACTATCTACTATTTCCCAGGACGTGATGGTGGTCGGCGAGCCGTCGCTAATGGGCGGCGAGTTCGGCGACGAGGACGAGCGCCTCATCACGCGCCTCGAGAACACGCAGTACGAGGGCGACGCCGACTGGAGCGCGCCGCCGCCCGACGAGCCCGCCAAGACGCCGCCCAACCACTGACCCGGGACACGCTTGTAACACGCCACGCGACGGCTCCAGTCGGGTGTGATAAGTGTGTTAACCCTTAACTTGTCACTCCGCGCTTCCATACGTCAACCTGTCACTACAGCGCCACAAACTTATCTGACTCGGTGACCAAAATTGGAAGTAACGTCGCTACAGAACAAAATTGACTTCAAAATGTCATTTTTGTAGGGAGATGACATTGGTAAAAGCGACGGCAGCGACGCCACGACCGGATCAGATAAGTTTGTGGCACTGTAAATTGAAGCTCCACTAAGGGCTGTGTTCATCGAAAATTTAACAGATGTTTAAAATGAAATCATGCGATTATGCATACAAAAAATTATGTTTGTGCTGTTGTATGTTTATTAAAATGTGTAACGTGACACAGTGGTAGTATTGTTACAGAATTAATAATAAAAATCATCAACATTAGTGTGGAATCTGTTGCGTATTTTTAGAGTACTAAATTCGACTAAACCAGAAATAGATAAACAACCTTAGTTTAGTTTAGTTCTGTTAAATTGCGCAACAAAATCGACACTATTATTTGTCTTAGTTACAATTGAGGGAAATAGAAATATTTCGAAATAGACTTATTTCCACTCAAAGATAACTGATGATTATTTAATTATAATTATTAATCTGTACTACTGTCATTACTGTCACATTTTGATCAACATACGACATTCAGAACTGCAATTAGCAAAAAAATAAGAAAATTTGAATTTCGCGGGCTTCCTTGACGGATATCCGTTAAAAGACAGATTTTGCTCTTAACCGTCTGTTATCTTGTTGGTGAACTTGGGCCTAGTAAACGATGATTATAGTTATGTCAAAAATGTATGAATGAAATGCCGCTATTCATAACTATACAACGTTTAAATAAGGGGTTAGTGTGCAATGCGCTCCTGTCATGTCGGATCCACATTGGCCGAGCGAGCGCGAACGAACATCTCTCAAATAGGAGCGAAAGAGAGAGAGAGAGAGAAGCCTTCATTGGCGCTCGCTCGGTCGGTGTAGATCCGTCATCAGGCGAGGCGTGTGCGAGTGGGACGCCGTGTGACAAGTAATCTTTGTCGCACTATACGTGCTGCCCGATTTAGTGTTGTTAACTAAGGACGAGACAGTAGAGCGGTTTATAAAAAAAAATATTCTTCAAAGTGATAAACGTCAGTGTCAACTTGACAGCTGTCAAAGTTCGTGTGTCAATGCAGTAGGTAACTGCACTGAATTGAATTAAGTAAATAAAAGATTGTTCCTGCTCGACCCAGGCGTCGTTTTTTTAGTGAACAGAGATTTAGTATTTTTTAATGTTATTTTTTTTTAAGACATGTTCTAGGCCCTCTATTCCACATTGAAATCAGATTTCGTCGTAAAGTTCTTAATAATTGCCATGACCAATAAACATTAAGACAGAATGTGAGTGATATTGTAACAGATTGTTTAGTTAGTAGTAAAAACTGCATAAAATGAACTTTTAATAAAGTAAAAACCGACTTCAAAAACCTAAAAAATATAAAATAATTTTCTTAAAAAACTTATATCAGCTTCTGAAGTCGGTGCCACTGCTAAGCTAGGTGCATTGACGAATTAATGGCCCCGACTTCAGAAAATTTGTCGAAGTTTAGTCTCTTACGATCGTATTGAAGTTTATTACCAGAGTCGAGGTTCATTACCATTTTAGTTACGCGATAGACCTGCTGGTTGAGTTCTGAGAACACTGAGAATTACCAATGACGTCACTCAAGCGCACATTTCTTTGCTTCAAAACATTTGTTCGCGTTGCAATCGCAATAAAAGCTTGGCAATGACAGTTATTTCGAAACAAACGTCAAAATCTGACAGATCTTTGACATTTCTCCAAGGAACTATCTTGGTGGGTTATGAAACAGAGTACATTTTTATATGGGATGTTATATACAGGATAATTTTTTTATGTAGTGCGCATAATTTGTAGAGTGATTCAGTCTCTGTTCCTAAATGCAACCGCAGTATTGGGATACACTTTAAAACAAAACTAAAATTCGTCTTAGTATGGGGGACACGCATAATTTATTAGCGCGAGCCATACAAAATCAAATTTTTATTTTGTTTTGGGGTGAATTTTAGTACTGCGGTTGCATTTGGGAGCAGACACTGAAAAACTCTGCAAATTTTGTGCACTTCATAAAAAAAAATCCTGTTTAACTCGAAAGTGAGTTTGTGAGTGTACATTGTGAGTGCAAATTCCAGAATTTTCTATAATCATAACAGAAACGCTAGAAATTTTCGGTGATAACAGTTAAAATATAATTTTAAATTCATATTTTGATATGGTATGCTGCTCAGTTCTAGTCTTATCTTAACGGCTACTTAATCGGGTAGCTAAGCAGATTGCGAGCTATACACTCACTTGAAATTACATTAGTCAATGGCGCACACAATAAAAACTTTTACTTTTTGGGGTAAACAACTGGACCATTATTCGCTAAGTCGTGTCACGTCAAAAATATCACGCAAAGAACGCGCTCGCAGCGTGTTTTTATATACTTGCGCGTTACTTGCATGATATTTTTTCACAAGGCATAGTGAATGATGTTAAGGAGTAATGGCGCATCTGTCGTTGTATACAAAGCAATTTCATTGCTTACAGTAAAATATTTGACATTATTGATATCGATTAGTGACTCATAAGGGAGTACGAAGGTGCTGCCATCTGGTGAAATACGGTAAAAAATGACATGACATTGAGTGCGTCAGACGAAGTGTAAGTAGCGAAATGTCTGTATACTTTATAATCTTTGGACCGGCCGCCGCTGCTACTAAAAAGCCCTGTCTAACAAAACTTGTATCTCTAACTCTAAACTATGAAGGTATATGTACCAGTCTGTTAAAGGTGAACGCACATTTGTCCACGCCGAACGCGTCGAACGAGCCGAACGAATCGAATTTTAGAATTCTTTAAGTATATAAAATCCTATGACATCTCGCTCATCAATTCGCGAAAAGTCGGGCGAAAAATTCTGAAGGTACTCAAATCCTAGACGAATTCGGGCGACTTCATCTGATTCGGTGCGGACAAAGCGGACGTAGCGGTCGGTGCGCCCGCATTCTGCCAATTGCGTGCCACGAAACATTTTCTCTCGGTGCACCGCGGTCGATATTTTCAGCGCTGATAGGTGTGCGAGGCCTTAAGAAACTACGTCGACATCGCGATCGGCGCGGTCGATTCTTTCGGCGCGGACAAAATGTGCGTTCACCTTAAGAAAGTGGATGTTAATAATTTTGAAGGAACTAAAATTCTTTGCCTATCTTTAAAAAAAGTACCATAGAACTGCCTATGTGTTAATCTTACTATTCTGTGCAGTTTTGTTGCGATAAAAGAAAGTTTTCGCCAATAATATAAGATCCCAACAAAATACCGACCTGGGAACCGAACCCGGGACTCTCACTAGACCAATTAGGTAGTTAAACTGTTTTAACAGTCAGTTTTCAATTAACTTCACATTATTAATGTATATAAATATACTTATTTGATATTCCTTTGTGAAAGTCGGTACTGAGGATTTCTTGGCAGAAAAACTTTGTCTAATGTGGACATTGAACTTTAAATATTAATAAAACGGGGGCTTACCATGATATCTTTTCAGGCAGTTTTCTTCACATAAACTGCTCTGTTAAATCGTTTTTACAGCGATAACTGACGCGGAAACTGAACTGCATGGAATTTGACCGTAATATAAGTTCATGGTACGCCCTCAACACATTTACACGAAGAGATTTGTATAAAATAAAGTAAAAACAAATGTAATATAATTATTATTCCTGTACCAAAAGTACCAGGAGGACATAAGACGCGAAGAGATTCAACTATGTATATTATAAAACGGGCAAGCAGCGGCGGAAGGCGTTTGCGCGGTAGCTACGGCTCTTGAATTATTGGGCACACATGGATAATGTCAACAAAATATAAATAAATCAATAAATATAGGCCTTTACGGATAAATTATCATTACGACTTTTATTTTTGAACCCTTACCTTTAACCATAGATTGTCATTGAGACGGTTATTCAATAGTGGGGTAGGTAGATTCTGTTGTGCATTTTGACAGTATGGCTGCGTTTCTACCAGAGATGTGCGAGGATGCGTAGCGAGGGATGTGTTTGTAAAGAACCAATAGAATCGCTTAATTTACCTCGCGTCGGTCAGCAGAGCTCTGGTGGAAACGGCTCAGCGGAGCTAGATTTTTGCGCATACTAAACAAGCGAGGGATGTGTGCGAGGGATGTGTACGGGGGATGTGTGCGAGGGGTGTGTTGAAAAGGATGTGTTGCGAGGTTTGCGCATACTGTACCAGCCAGTCCATAGACGGAGTTTGTTGGAAGTAGAAGTGCGCAAAATAGATATGGAACGCATCCTCGCACCACACATTAATGCGCATTTTCACAGCTCCGCTATACATCCTCGTATAGGCACATTTTCATCGCACAGCTTTGGTGGAAACCCCCACATATTTTCACAGCACAGCTAGACATCCTCGCACGACACATTTCCATCGCACATCTCTGGTGGAAACGCAGCCTTAAACTAGACAAAACGCATCTGTTTAAGGAGCGGCAAATTGAGTGAACTAACAATATGAAAAAATAAAAATGATTGATAACAAAATATTCAATATTTATAACCCAGACACAGTACCCGTAGTCGTGTTCTATGACAGAAAGGCCTCACGATATCAGGGGATTCCCCTAGACGCCACCACCGAGTTCTTTTCTCAGTGAGTTGTTGATACGCATTCGAACAGAACTACCGCACATTAAATGGTAATCTGTGGCGGATTTACCAGCAGGCTGAGTAGGCTGGAGCCTAGGGCGGCAGGATAGGGGTCAGATTCTACCGGGACCAGAGGCACAAATAATAATAAGATTCGTACAACGATTTATCTGATGACTTAGAGAATAGAAAATTTCGCAAAAAAAAAAAATGTGTAAAATTTTAATAACTTAATTAATTGAATTTCATCGTCATCATCAGCCGGATTGTTATCAGATAATTGAAGACTTCGATTAACCATATATGGTTGATGGAGGCACGAACCCTTCTGCGTCATAGCAAGTCGCTATGCTAGGTATCGTTATATATAGCCCGAGATCGTTATAATTAACGGATAAGAGGATAGATTGCTAGAGATTAGATTTAGAATATAAGTACTTACTCTTCGGCATAATTAGCGCATCAATCGCCAGTATAGAAAGCCAACTGGCCACACAACAGGTGATAGATAGCTCAAAGACAAGGCAACAACAGGGAAATGCAAAAAAAAAATCCCTATTTGTTATAATAATAATTGAACGCGCTTCATTATTTATTTATTTAAGAACGCAACTGAAGGCCAATAACATCGACTTGGCATTTTAGTCACACGTCATCGCTGACGTTTGGAAAGTGCGTTCGGAAGAAAAATCTATGAAAGTGTAACAAATACATTTTTTTACTTTGAGATTTTTACTTAATATTATGAGTAAATTAACTTAAATAACGACTAATTTGGCATAAAAATAAGCTTAAACATACTTTTGAGGTAACAAGTTGTTGATTTACTTATTTTTTCTATTTCGAATATTGTTCAATTTATAACCTTTCACTGTTACGTGTATTTGAATAACTTTCCGAACGCCACATTTCAATACGTGGATCCGAAGCAGGAGTGTAATTTTAACAATTTATAAATTAAAACATATTATTTAGTCAGAATTTGTTAGTTAAGACTGCAAAATGGTCACAAAATACGCGATCTGTTTATTCGCCATCGCGTCCGTCGCGCTTGGACAGGGCTGCACAAACCCTCAAGTAGAAGCTTCCTCTTTCACAAGCTTAGATGCAACGGTTGTGACACAAATAGCTTATATTACTGAATTTACGCTGAAATGCGACAATCCTCTGCCTGAAAACTACGCTTTGTACGCCGAGGTTGAAGGAAAGCCGCTGACTGCTGCTCGTGTTGGCGAAAACAGATACCAGGTAAGCATAACCTTATTGTCGTACCTATGTATATTTCACTTTCTAAACAAAATTTGGTGACGTTATCAGTTCCTCTGGAGCTTAGAATACCTTAAGTTTGCTGAAAGCTTAAATCAAAAGGCTATATCAGTGTTTATCGAGGAGAAAGTGTCACAAAACTGACTGGAAGAAAATTTTATTTTTACACGAAAAGTTACTAGAAATCTTGTCATTACATCGATAATTGATCATAATAACTGCCAGTAATATGCTCTGTTCAACAAGGACTTTCATATGTCATTTATAAGTCCACAAATTTCTTTTTAACCTTATAACCTATCTTCCTAAATTGCCTGTTGACTATGCATATACTAACTATCCCTATAGTCGAGTTGCAGTCTTTTTTCAGATTCAGGTTATTTATACCAAATGGGATGGTATCTCATTTACCATAGTTCAAGTATTTGTAACTAAGCCACAAATAGTAGTAAATGGAGTTTCTTGCCAGTTCTTCTCCATAGGGTCTACTATTTGGAACCGCGCACCTAGAGTCTCGACATTTCATAAGTGCCTGTATCTGGTTTACATGAAATAAAGATCTATTCTAATATTTTAAATAGGGTAGGAAGATAATGTACCTCCATATTGAAACATTTTTCAATTTAGTGAAAGGTATACTACCTATAAACATATATATCATTACAACAACAGTTAGGTTGAAACTTTGTAATGTTTCTAAACTGTCCTATCCTGCAGGCAATCAAGTTGTCTAATTATTTTATACCCAGCATACAGCTAAATAAATAAACACTTTTGGCCTTGGACTAACCATCTGTGTAAACTGTAAATTAGAAACAAAATTGATGATAAAGTAATTAAAAACACCAATCATGATCAAATAAATAATATTTACTTTGTCAAATGTACAATGAAATTATATTAATAGGTATGTACATTTGAAAAATCATTGTTTAAATAAATTGTTGATACTAAAGGCCACTTTCACTGTCAAAATAACAGATTTATAGGACAAAAAACCGAATATAGGCATTATGAGAAATAGACGATTTTGCTCATTTGACGTTCTGAGAAATAGATGATTTTGCTCATTTGACGTTCTGCTACATAGACATTTCAATAGTTGGACATTTTGCTATAAAGACAATTTGCTAATTAAACATATTGATAAATAGACATTTTGATTATTTGGACATTTTGCTACTTAGACATATTGGTTGTGAGGCATTAAATCTTACTGAACCAGGTTATTTTTGTAACTGTAAAACTTTTTTGGAAACATACACCTATAATTATAGTCTTGAACATTTCAAAAGTACCAAAATATTTGGTTTAAATGAAATTAAAACATTTCTGTTCTATTTTATTCTAAGTCAAAGTTATTTACTGGAACACAAGGCATTTCTTCGATAATATTTTTTTTGAGGTCAGTCTAGTACGATGTTGATGATGAATCTCCTGTTTCTCCCAGGTATCCTGGACTGAAGACCCAGCGAAGGCCCGCTCCGGCACTCACGAGGTGCTCGTCCTGGATGAAGAAGGCTGGGCATTACTGCGTCGCGCCCGCCGCGCCGACCCTGCCGCTACCGTCGCTCCCTTGATCGCTATTCAACTCCACCACCCTGGCAGTGAGTACCCTGTATTTTAAAGGGAGGATCCTCCGACCAGGCGAGGTGATAACGCCTGGCAAGCCGAATCCCCGACGATTTATCGGACAGTTGTATATGTGTTAGATACGATTATCTTTTTCCTTGCGTGATGCAGGCCTTGTAATCTGATTGGTCGAAGTCATATTTACGCACTACTGTGGTTAGTTTGCTGCCTTGCAAAATAGTTATTCTATCTGGCGATAGATGTCGCTACAAAGCTAATACTACAATAGAATTTTAAAGGTAACACTGCAAAGAACTATTAAATTCTTGACAATAATATGGTCATTATTTCAATGAAAAGTTACCTTTGCCAGACTATGTATGGATATGGTATGGACAAGGTATGGATCTGGTGAGCTAACTGCAGTAGAATAATGACAACATTGTAAAGATTTTCATAGTGATTTGCGGTGTTGCCATAATTTTTCTACAGAGTTAGTTTTGCTAGACTCTTGACTGCTTCTGTAAGCTTTGTCCTAGCTACACAAAAAAGCGTGATGCAGTGACGCGTAAATAACAAACAGTCGCCGCGGATAGGAGTTCAGTGTCCTATGTGGTGGATTAGCAGTGACGCCGCACTTGTAAATAAGCAATGCACTACGTTGCTCGCCCCGCTAGGACAAGGGGTTATAGGCTGCACAAATAGATATATTGTTATTGATACAGAAAACTCGTAACGTGATCCCTTACTGCCTTTAAAACAAAAAAAATCCAGAACTATCTCTGACAGTTATTTTATTTCCAGGTTACTCCGGCCCTTGGGTTAACTCCGAAGTTCTGGCGACCGCCTTATCCATCCTGGTAGCTTATACTGCACTGCGCAACAAAAGCAAAATCTTAGCCTAATTATTATTTTAGTTAACTGTTTACTTTTATATTTAAATAAATGAAAAGTTAAGTTATTTACGCTTGTGTTTTATTTTTATTAAATCCCTATCAGCGAAATGTGGGTGTGCAACTAAGAGCAAGTATTAAAACTTGCTCTGTACAATTGAATACTTGCTCTTAGGTGTACAATTCAATACTTGCTTTTAGGTGCACTACTCGTACTATACACCTAATCTTTCATACACTGGAATGCACGACGCTATAATAAGTCATCAAAATATTTTCCTTTTTTTAAACCAACTTCATAATATTATCTATACTTACTCTGTTTTTCCCATAGAGATAATATATAATACCTATAATCGACCTATAAAGTTTTTCCTACTTGTCTTAATAATGTAGTAAGAAAAAACTAGTTTACAATCTGTTCTCTTCTGTAAGATTTCAGTTGGTGAAACGAAACGTTGCTATAACCCGTCCAAATAAAAAATCTCTTTACAACTTCGCAGCGCAGATACTTCAAAGGTACTTTAGAATTTAGCAGTATAATACGTCATTTTTATCAGCTGACGCGAACTCTCAATTTTAGGTTAAAAATATTGTTTTGAATTGAATTCGTCTGTGCCGACTGCTGATAAAATAATTAAAAATGACGGTGAAACCGCGAGAAAAACCAATTGATGGCGATGAAGATCCAGTAGAAAATATGTTGAAGAAAACTGGCTGCTTAGAATTACACTATAAAGTTCAGGTAAGTCTGAGTATTTCGAGTACTACGATTTACGAATGCATTTTTATTTTACATACAAGTTATGGTAGATACACTATCATGAATTGTTTTGTTTTCGAGTTGTCACGTAGATCGTAAGGCAATGCAAGATTGCAAAGGCAACGCAAAGCTGCTTTCAGTTTTCCCGTAAGAAGTAGGTAGTCGACACAGTAGTCGATATCCAATATTTACAATTTGTAAATAATATTTTACTTTTCACAGGATCAATTTATTTAAACGGCGATAGCTTCATTGATTATAATACCCGTGTTATTAGATATAATAGTATATTAGATATATTATTTAATAGATTTTATCTGCTGCACTATCGGATTCCGATCAATAGTTCGTTACGTTTTACGTAACAGTAGAAGTAAAATTTTACTTTGACGAACGTTCCGTTTTAGCCCTGTCGCGTATATCGATTGCCGGGTTCTTCATCAGCTTAAACTTTTAAAACATGTTGCATGCTATTTTGACTATTTGACATGTGTTTCAACCAGCGGGTCTACCGCATAACTAAAATTGTAATGAACATCAACATTGGTATTAAACTTCAATACGATTGCGTGAGAGCCTAAACTTTGAGCTAACTTGTATTTTTTTTACCGATCATGAAGATAGGATAGTGCAAACTTTATGATAGGTAATTTTTTTACAAGTTAGCTCAAAGTTTAGGCTCTCACGATGGTATTGAAGTTTAATACCAGTGTCGATGTTCATTACAATAAATTTTAGTTACGCGGTAGACCCGCGGGTTCTTCATCAGCTTTATAACATGTTGCATGCTATTTTGACTACTTGACATGTGTTTCAACCTGTTTCAACTTAGCGTAAGAGGGTTCTATTTTAATATCTGAAATTTCAATGAATCTAACTGCATATCACCGTTTTAAGTTTTTTCAAGTGGTAGTCATAGAAGTTAGTGATACAGTAGAATTAAAAAAAAATGTTTTTTTTTTTCAGGAGTGTATAGCTATGACAAAGGATTGGAGAAAGTGCCAGACAGAAGTGAACGATTTCAGAGATTGTATCAACAAACACAAGAAACCCGAAGTAAAAAGTTGATTTGTGTATTCATGATGTTTTATTATGTTTCGACTACCTGTACCTTTCTCTAAGCCATAAAATGAAATTATGAAACACGTAGTCATCCATACCTACCCCTAAAATATAGCCACAAACTGATTTTAACTGATAAGTACACATGGTAGATGTGGTTAAATCAAAGGGTTAAATTATTACTACTGTAGCACTACAAATAATTAATTTCGAGATTCTGAAATATTCATCGGCTCGTGAGTGACTTTTCCAGAGATTATCTCAGCAGCTCTTTAGGATTTTGTTGTGATTACGATGTTAAATGTAAAAGTGGAGCTATCGCTCTTCAATACGGTCAATACCTAACTAAAACCTCAAGGTACTGAACATAGACTAATATATAATACTGGTACTGAACACAAACGATTCCTTCAAAACAAGAAACCAATGACGAAATAAATATACAAGAAACGTACTTTACAAACGTAAACAGTTATGTCAATGTCATGTAATGACAGTTCGAGACTGAGTTGAGTTCAGGGTTGCCAAACGTACGAGATTCCTCGTACAAATACGAGATTTATGGTCTGCTGTACGAAGTACGAGGATACAATGAGGCTCGTACACTTTTGTACGACATTTTTGATACAGGAAATTTTATAATGGGTTTTCACAGTTTGGCTTACATTTGGAGTACTAAATGAAATGTAGATACACTGGGCCATTGGCCAGTCATTTTTTATCATAGTTATACTCATTATCTCCTTGAGAAAACAAACGCCGCAAGGGACGACCTTTTTTTTTAGACATCCACCGTCCACGGTCTTTCATATGTCATAATTTTGTTTTTGGTTTTATATTACATTTACTATGCTTGAGGAATGTACGGGGTTGGAAAGTCAAAGTACGAGATTTTTTGGTGCTTATGTACGAGGAAAAAAGTTCTATGGTTGGCAACCCTGGTTGAGTTTGACATAAACATTAAGCGCTACATTTTAAGGTTATAAAAATGTTTAGAAAGTTAAGAATAAATTATTTCACATCTCTGTACGCCAATTATACAACTAAGGTCGCAGTTGACCCCAGCCTAAAGGAGAATTTCGATAACAATGTCTTTAAACCGCGCAAACATCCCGGCACGGCACGAATTAAAGTGGCTTCGATTCCACCAGATATTCAGAAAGCTATTAGACTAATTCTAGATGATGCCGGCGCCAAAGCATTCTACCAGGAGAGCATAAAGTTAAGCAACTACATACGCTCACGGCATTTACCCCCAGAAGATGGAGAAATAGACGAAAAAGCACAGAAGATTTATGCCACTGTCTCAAAAAAGGTTTACTCAACAGTAGGTAAGAATTTATCAGAAGACCAACAGCTGTCGTGCGAGAATAAGATCCAGAATAAAGTGTTTGGTGTGCTAAAGAACAAAGTGTACCGATGGGGCAACATTGCTTATGATAAAGCAACATCTTTGCAATATCTTATGAGTAGAGCGGCTCCAGAATATGCAGTCCTGGTACGTGTGTTAGATGAAATAAAGAAATTTAATCCAGACTTCAAACCTCGCAGCTTCTTCGACTTCGGATCAGGAGTAGGCACAGGAACTTGGGCAGTCAACCATTTCTGGAAAAACGAAATTTTCGAATACTTTTGTGTTGACACATCGTCTACGATGCATGACTTAGCCCGTCTCGTATTATGCCAAGGCAAAGACAACATAGAAATGCCAATTAAATCCTATTTTCAACGTCAATTCTTACCCGCATCTGCAGATCTGAAATACAGTATAGTTTTATCCGCATACTCTTTATTTGAGTTGCCGAGCATGCAAGCAAGATTAGAAACAATACAGAAACTCTGGAACAAGACTGAAGATTATTTAATAATCGTGGAACACGGTTCAAACGCTGGATTTAGAGTGGTTAACGAAGCCAGAGAATTTGTACTCAATTTAGAAAGCGACGATAGCAGAAAAGGTTATGCGTTTGCACCGTGCCCGAACGACAATGTTTGTCCACGTTACTTAGAACAAGAAACTCCCTGTAATTTTATGATGAAGTATGAAACATTACCGTATGGTACCAAAGCTGAAGTTGCCGCTGATATATTCTCTTATGTAATTTTAAAGAAAGGTCCTCGACCATCTGATGATCCTCAGTGGCCTAGGATAGTTCGGGCTCCTATCGTTCGGTCCAAACACACAATATGCAGACTATGTACCGCTCAAGGACAGTTGAAGGAGATAATATTTTCTAAAGCGAAGTACGACCAAACCACGTACAGATGTGCTCGGTCATGTAACTGGGGAGATCTTTTACCTGTTAAATAAAATCTTAGCTTATCTATCATCAGTATTTTATTATAGAACTAGCGACCCGTCCCCGGCTTCGCACGGATTGCAGTTTCTCTACTATCCTTACATTAAATATAGAAGTATTATACATATAAACCTTCCTCTTGTATCACTCTATCTATTAAAAAAAACCGCATCAAAATCCGTTGCGTAGTTTTAAAAATCTAAGCATACATAGGGACAGACAGACAGCGGGAAGCGACTTTGTTTTATACTTTGTAGTGAAGATTACAGATTAATAGCAAACTTTAAATAGGTAACGTTATACATATAGATGTACCCTGTACATGGGTGTGTTCAGTTATTTCGGCGTACGACGCTCGACGGCGCATTATCGTCCGGGTGATCACACCAAACCGTTCAGTTATTTGAGCGAGCGTCGTCGGACGATCGCTCCGGTCACTCCGTGAAATGGATGAAAGTCGCACTCGGTCGAACTGCTATCAACCGACCAATGACTGTAGTCATAGGATACAGCAGATAATTTGAGGTCGTTTGATTGGTCACTCGTGTAACGCAGTTGTGGATTGCTCGAAGCCGTTCAATTATTCCCGATGAGCGAGCGACATTCGCACGAGTGACTTTCAACCGAAAAATGAATTAATGAACGTAGCCCATTAGCTAATGACAAGGTTGCAAATATACAGGACGTTTGTAATTCACCGGCAATAAGAACTTCTCAATATAAACAACTTTTACTATAGGACCAACCCTGAAATCACGAAAAAAAAAAAATCAATTTAGCTCAATAAAAATCTGTGAAAAGTTGCTTTTTATCGCGAATTCATGATTGATCCCATAGTAAAAGTTGTTCAGATTGATGACTACTTTCACCCCTTATAGCATTGCCAGTGAATTAAAAATAAGCAAAACTTAATTTAAAAATTACCGATCATAAAGTTGGGACTCCCATCTTCATGATTGGTAATTTTTTGAACACGATTTTATTAGCTTCACCTGTAACTATGTAAGAAAATCTTGGAAGTTAAATTTGACCCACTTCCCGGTTTCCGTTTGAGCTGAAATTTTGCATACACGTTCAGTTTGGATGACTAAAGCGTGTTCTATAGTTTTTTTTAAACTATATATTTTTTTTACAAGGTAGTTCGAAGTTCAGTCTCTCACGAACGTATTGAAGTTTATTACTAGAGTCGATATTCATCACCATTATTTTACGTGGTAGGTCCCCGCATGCGTGCCGCCCGCACGCTTCATACTAGTTTTCCTATCTTGCGTACCTATCTATAGCCCGCAGCGTGTGTGCAATGTGCTAACTTACGCATGAACAAGAACTTATAGATTATACAGGAATTTTTTTATGTAGTGCGCATAATTTGTAGACTGATTCAGTCTCTGTTCCTAAATGCAACCGCAGTATTGTGATACACTTTAAAACAAAACGAAAATTTACTAGCGTAAGCCATACGAAATCAAATTTTCATTTTGTTCTGGACTGAATTTTAGTACTGCGGTTGCATTTGGGAACGGACACTGAATCACTCTGCAAATGCGCACTACATAAAAAAATATCCTGAATAGGCCACACGCACACGGGCGCAAACTGCGTGACAGGAAAAAGGCCATTATTGTGATGACTTCAAAATAGTTGTATTGTGTAGGTAGGTACTGTAAATATACAATGTAATACAAATATTCCTTGTATTACATAATGCATAAGATAAAGTTTTTCATAAAATTGAGATAATGTTTTAAACTGATAAAGATGTAACTACCGAAAGTATTAATTTAGCTATAAGAAAAAGAAAATGAAAACAGACAGAAAAATAAAAATCAAGGTCCTAACTTTCTACTCCCGATCCCTTTAAAGACATACGACGGGTTTGACGACACGGTTGGCGCAGTGGCTAAGCGATTAGCTTTCTGCACAAACTATATAGGCTTTCTGCGCTACGTGCCGCGGGTTCGATCATTTCGATCCCCGCACGGAACAAATATTTGTATGATCTACAGATAGTTGTTACGGGTCTGGTTGTGTGTGCATGTGACATGTATGTTTGTAAACTGTACCCTCGATACAGGAGAAATCCTAGTGAGGGGCAATGTTTAAAAAAAAAAAAAAAAAAAAAAATGATATTGTACTGTATGGACAACTTTTAATAAGGGACGAAAACCGAAATCGCGAAAAATATCAGCTGTTCCATACAAATAATTGAATATTACTCGACTATAATGTATGGAACAGCACATTTTATTTCACGATTTCCGTTTTGCGGGTCTACCGCGTAACTAAAATGGTAATGAACATCGACACCGGTAATAAACTTCAATACGATCGTGAGAGACTAAACTTCCAAACTTGTTTGTAAAATGTCATTGCCCACAGGCGTGCGTCTGGGGGCAGGGGAAAACGCAGGAATTTACTTAGGCATAGTACATATATCAGCTAAGTATTTGTATGGAGGGGGTGCAGTAGCGATGGAGTGGCCTATGTCCAGCAGTGGACTGCTACAGGCAAAGACAAAAACTTCAACATTCATAGTAAGGTCTGTATGATAAGTCGGTAGGGACTAGAGGTGTGAGCCGATCGGCGTGGCGCACGACGCCGGTAATTTTAGCCACGCCGCCGCCGCCGCCGCCGATTGTTTCTTCGGCGTGATCGGCGCCAACTTCATTGAGGTATATAATATTCTAGTTTTAGGTACAATGCGAATATATATAGTAAACTAAACACTAGAAATGTCTAAATATTCGCTTATTGATTTATATCGACGTATTTCTGCACTCTTCCATATAAACTTTAACTATGCCAAGTCACACTCCTCCGTGCGCGCAATATGCTAATAAAGGGGTACAAAGTTTTCTCTTCACGTATTGTATTATTGTACACGACTACGGGATATTTTTTTATACAGTGCGCAAAATTTATATAATGCGCAAAATTTGTAGAGTGATTCAGTGTCCGTTCTAATGCAACCGCAGCGCGCAGTACTAAAATTCACTCAAAAACAAAATAAAAAATTGATTTTGTATGGCTTGCGCTAGTACATAAGTTATGCGTGGGGCAAAGGTACTAAGACGAATTTTTGTTTTGTTTTAAACTGTATCCCAATACTGCAGATGCATTTAGGAACCGAGACTGAATCACTCTACAAATTATGCGCACTACATAAAAAAAATATAGATTCTTAAACTCACTCTAAATTCACTTAAAATAGGTACGCGATATTAAATCGAGTGAAACGCGTTGCGTCATTTTAGTGCCGTTAGAATCAACAACTTCTTTCTTCATTGCAGTAACGATGAGTGTTGTATTCAAACGCGTTTTAGTTTTTATTTCAATTTTATTATTCAATTTCATTTGTGATGCTAAAAGCGGTGAGTGGAAATTATGACTATCTTACTTCTTTTGTATGATAATGTGATTTTAAATGCAATGAAAATTTTAATGTGTTTATCGAAATCTGTTTCCTTGTTTTTTTTTTGACGTTTCCTGTTTCCGCGCGAATACGATTTACGAACGTCGAATTACGATTTAAAAAAAGCGAAATCTGGGGATGGCGGGAAACAATCTGTCTCATAATTTGGATAATTATTGTCTATTAACTTTTCCCGCGTCTTCGTCTGTATGGATTTCCATGCAAACATTGACCCCCGTTTTCAACCAACCCCTTACTTAGAGTATAAGATTAGAGGTTGAGTTTCTAGAAATCCCTTAGTGATTCTACCTATACTTTAAATCTCTTCGCCGCTATGGAGATCCTTTATTAAGCGGGTAATTTAAGTGTACCTATTGTGTTGTATTCTGTATTTTATATTGTATTATACCTAGTCTTGCTATTTATGAGTAAGATTTAATGTAGATATCTACATACAAGCTTATGTGAATAAAAATATTGATATTTGTAACCCAAGCAGTTCGCCTATGATTTATGGAGTTTTTCAAGTTTTCAAGTCGCCGTGTTATCCATTATATTTATCGACCATAGCTCGAAGTTTAGTCTCTCAGGACCATATTTAAATTTAATTCCAGAGTCGATGTTCATTACCATTTTAGTTACGCGGTAGACCCCCCGATTACGAGCGAGTATCGTGATTCTGATTACCCTAAAACGGTTACCCATCGAAAAACTGACCGCGGGTACCGCAGCTTAACCTCGATTTTTATACGTATGAATAATAAATGACGTTTAACATTTTTCTATGACGTATATAGGCTGTTTGACGTAGCCAGCTCGCTTGGTGACTAAATACGTAAATATTTTTGCAAGAACTAGGGAAAAATTTGCGTTTGCACATAACATAGCGTATTTATAAGATGAGATCATCGACTTCCATCGATTATTATCGTTGGCATAGTGGTCGCTAACGTGCACAGTAGAGCGTAAGTTCCTAGATTCGATTTTCAAGTCGAGTACATCAGGTAGGTACGTGTTTTTAGGGATTTTTTGAAGCCGTGCCCGCTTCAAAAAATCCCTAAAAACTCGTACCTACCTGATGTACCTACCTCTTTTCAAAATTCTATTTTGATAGAGCATACAGCATGCATACCATAAAGTTATTAAGTAATAATAACTTTATGATGCATACAGCCATAATTAAGTAAAACTATGTTAAAACTGGTTAAAACCAAAACTGAAGGATTTGGTTCTTGATGACGAGGTTGTCATTGTCAGGATAAGGTAAAAAGAGTTAAAAAACTATTTGAAATTATTCTCAGTATACATAGAATAGATCTTTATTTCATGTAAACCAAATACAGGCATATAAGTTATGTCGGGACTCTCGGTGCGCGGTTCCAAATAGTAGGTCCTATGGAGAAGAACCGGCAAGAAACTACATGGAAACTCTTTTTAAATAATAAATTATAATCTTGATCACTACAATGTTGTGGTAAGAGCTGCGAGAGTAATGTAATTTTCATGTGAATAAAAATAAATTAGATAATAATAATGAGACATTTTGATGTCATTTTTGTTCCGTAGCGACGTTAGTTCCAATTTTGGTCACGGGGTCAGATAAGTTTGTGGCACTATAGTAGTAATTTAGTTAGGTATTTAATTTCGCATGACAAGCGCTACCAATTCTTTACCCGTAGTGTGACGAACCCGTTTATGAAATTGATTTGTCCGTACACATATGGTTCAGTCCGCGACAACGAGCTCTGTCGTGATTCTTTATAAGGCAGCCTTATAACAACACAGATTTTTGAGAAAATCGCAAAATAAGTCTTCATTTTATTGTTTTGTAATCTACTAAAAGGAAGCATATATATCTCAAAAACTAAGGTAAGGGACCATTCATGAAGTACGTCACACATTAAGGGGGGGGGGGGGGGGGGCGACGAAGTGTGGTGACATTATGTGACAAGGGGTGGGAGGGGTCCTAAGTTTCGTGAGTTCACATTTCAAAATCATATTAAAAAATAATTTAAATGGAAATAAAACTTATTTCGAAACTGCTGTTTTAATTTAATAATAATTTCTAGATTGGAAGTTGGAAAATATGTGAGGTCACACTAGGGGGGTCTCACAAAAAACAATCACGGAATTACGGTGTGACGTACTTTATGGATGACAACTAAATTGTCAGATGACTGCCTTTTAAAGAATAACGCACGGCAGAGCTTAGGGTGCCTATTCTGCTTAACCGAGCCATGGCGAGGCCTGATGGCACTGACAATCATTTAATTCGAACGACGGCGACGACGGTACGGTTGGCGCAGTGGCTAAGTTATTGGCTTTCTGCGCTGTGTTGCGGGTTCGATCCCCTACCGCAACGAATATTTATATGGCCTACAGATAGCTGTTCCGGGTGTAGGTGTGTGTGTGAGATGTAAGTTTGAAAACTGTACCTACGATACAGGAGAAATCGGTGTGTGGCAAAGAAAACAAATAGAAAATAACCTAACCGCCAAAAACCCCCGACTCCAACTAGAAAAAGAGCTGTAACCATTGAACGGCTGAACAGATTGTCATAAAACATAGCTAAGATGATTTCTGATTAAACTAGCTTTCGATTAAAAAAACTACATTGAAATCGGTCTGTCCTTTTTTGAGCTACGATGTCACAGACAGACACACAGATTAAAACTTATAACAACCCGTTTTTTTTGTCGGGGTTAAAAAATATAAGAAGAAAGGTTGGTTTTTATTCAAGACTCGAGTTGCCACGTTCCACAAAGTTATAATTACTTCATTATCTTAACATCTTTTATCATTAAACTATTGTACGTTAAATTTCGTCACCTGCCCTAATTTTGCTAACTGTAAAACCAGTTAACAGTTTTCGTAATTGCTATTCGTTTATACTTATCATGGTCATTTGTTTTTGGGTGTGTGGTTAATGAGATAAGGTTGGGTGATAATAATCTATCTATCTGTCTGTCTGTGTGTATTGGCCGCAGTTGTTATTACAATAAATTACATTATTTTAATTTTTTTCAATTAAAAAACAGTTGTTATTGTAATAACAACTGTATGTTTTTAAATTATCATTACGATCATATTTTAACAGTTTTTGTCTAAAATATCTATACCTATACCTATGAACAGAAATTCCTTCTTGGGCTACACTTGACACTTGACTTCTTGCTCTGCAAGTAATTATTGCACAAGATGGCAATTTCGAGTATTTTAAGAGCCGCTTTCTACAATACTCACTTCGTTGCAGTCCGTGAGCGAAGAAACAGCGCGATCGAACGTTTTTCCAAAACATGAGCATTTGCTCATGGTAGTGGCGCGCCTGCCCCGCCTACAAGGCCTTTCTAACCTCTTTTCTAAGATATATTTTTTATTTTGGTTTTATTTTTCTGTTATATCTTCAAAAAAGCTTCAAAATCGTTTTTGTGCTGTGTCTAATAAATACTTTTTCGTTTCATTCCATTCTTTTCTTTCCTTCATAAGATAACTTTGTTCCTTCTTTTCCAGAATGTGTCCTATCTCTAAGGAATGACTTCGGGAAGCCAGGACCGGTGTTTATAAGAAATGGAGACTATTTGGAGCCTAACACCAAGGATGGTGCCATCTGGATGGGCAGGTCCGAGACCCTGCTCATCGCGTGTCCAGGGACCAAGCGGAGAATCGTCCTGGGTAATGATACTACCAGTTATGATGTCCTGGTGAGTCGAAATCTTTCGTTTTCTGTCATGTAGCTCTTACATTGCGAAGTTTTTTTTTTTTTATACATTTCCCCTCACTAGGATTTCTCCTGTATCGAGGGTACAGTTTACAAACATACATGTCACATGCACACACAACCAGACCCGAAACAACTATCTGTAGATCATACAAATATTTGTTCCGTGCGGGGATCGAACCCGCGGCACGTAGCGCAGAAGGC
The DNA here is from genome assembly GCA_932294325.1 of Allophyes oxyacanthae. NCBI lineage: Eukaryota > Metazoa > Arthropoda > Insecta > Lepidoptera > Noctuidae > Allophyes > Allophyes oxyacanthae. The sequence goes on from OW028638.1 coordinate 5,652,369, forward strand.
TAATCGCTTAGCCGCTGCGCCAACCGTGCCGTATAATCTCTAATCTAAGAATAGAATAGAATAGATCTTTATTTCATGTAAACCAGATACGTACGAACCAGGCTATTATGAAATGTAGAGACTAACGCGGTTCCAAATAGTAAGTCCTATTTTTAACCGCCGACAAAAAAGAGGGGTGTCATTAGTTTGTAGTGTGTATTTGTGGATCTGTGTATACCTATGTCTATTTGTGTATCTGTCCGTGGCATCGTAGCTCCCAAACGGATGGATTCGATTTCAATGCATTGAAAGCTAGTTTAACCGGGTATCATCTAAGCTATGTTTTATCAAAATCTGTTCAGCCGTTCAAAAGTTACAGCTCTTTTTCTAGTTGAAGTCGGGGGTTTTTGACGGTTATATTACATGTATAGCTGGTCCGTATATTTTCAGGAAGCCCACTGCATAGTCAACAGCACCTTTCGAGTGGACCGACGGATCGTGCAGTTCAAAGACATCAGATGCAACACTCAGCCTTGGTTCACGGAACAGGAGACCAAGGCCACATGCCATGGGAGGAGTAAGGTGTTCAAGTAAGCATATAACTGAGTGGTGTGCACTCTATAAAGATAAAAAGACACTGCCTACCCTAATAAATTAAGTTATAAGTAATGTAATATCAGTTAATATAAGTCTTAGAGTGAGATGGCCAATCACAAACATCATTTAACTTGACAATACAACACTAAATTGTTTTTGCCTACTGTAAGAAATATCTGTGGTATCGATGTCTGACAACGTTATTCTTGTGGAGGAACGAGGTATGGTGTTCCTCCATTGAAAAGGGAGGATCCTCCGACTAGGCGAGGTGATATTGCCTGGCGGGCCGAAGTCCGACGGTTAATGTCGGACCGTTGTATATGTGTTAGATACGATATTCTTTTTCCTTGCGAGATGCAGGCTTCGTAATCTGATTGGTTTAATTCATATTTTCGCGCCACTGTAGTTAGCTTTTGCTGCCTTACTAAGTAGTTATTCTATGTGGCGATAGATGTCGCTACATTCTAAAATGCCCATGTCACTGTTGTGCCGTCTCATGGGATGTCGCAACGACCAACCATGATTTGAAAGAAAGAAAGAAAACGTATTTATTTGACACAGCACAAAAACGATTTTAAAGATAGGTAATATAACAGAAAAATAAAAGAATAAAAACATGTAAAACAAAAAAAACAAAAATATTTATCTTAAATAAAAAATGCATTGTACGTCGCAGCTGTGTCAAAAAGGCTTCCGCTCAGCTTAAGCTGTCGCACTGCGAGCAGTCCGACAGCGCTGGTTTTCAGCGGGAGCCAAATTTTGATTTCTGTGTTGTTTTTGTTCAGTGTCTGTGCTTATTAACATAGTCGTAAGTTTTGCTAATAATATTGTTGAATCTTGGTTACTCGAATAAAGAAAATTTTTATTCTATTCTATTCTAAAACTTTACGACATTTTTAGCGTCGGCTACAAGATAAGAAACGTGTTCCACACGCTGTACGAAGCTTGTTTCGACGAACATCTCCTACATACACACTATGTGAAGCATCAGCTGACTCCAACGAGCTGGTACATGCAGACTGGGGTGAAACGACCGAATTTTATTGGTAAAACATTTTTTATAGCGTCATATCTTTGATACCAAGAATGGGCAATGGCACCACAATTTGCAAGATACTGTCGCGAAAAGAATGAGACGCCTATACATTATATCCTATACGAGTGTGACGTAATACACCTTACAAGAAGCCAGCATCTCGGAGGCCACCTAATCTCATCAGATGAGATTTATTCCCTCCACCCCAAAATTAATAAATTGATTTACGGCTAGAGGGAGTGCTATAACTACTTAAGACGCATCACAATAGATCTTCGCAGGTCGCAATGAATAAGTAGCAAACCTACCTCTTCTAAAATAATAATTCTTTGCTATGAAAGGGTAATAAAAATATATAAATATTTATATATGTACCAGCGACCCGTCCCCGGCTTCGCACGAATGCAGTTTCTCTACTATCCTTACATTAAATATGAAAGTATTATACATATAATCCTTTCTCTTGAATCACTCTATCTATTAAAAAAAACCGCATCAAAATCCGTTGCGTAGTTTTAAAGATCTAATACAGGTCATACAGACAGACAGCGGGAAGCGACTTTGTTTTATACTATGTAGTGATATACAGGGTTATTTAAAGATTAACCTTGCTCCATCAAAATTGATGAAGCAAGGTTGATCTTTTGTATGAAAGTTTGAATTTTTTTTCGCGATTTCATGGTTTGCCCCACGGATATGTTTGCCCCATAGTAAAAGTTGTTCATATTGATGAGTAGTTTCACCCCTTAAGGCATTGCCGGTGTTTTACAAATAACCCTGTATATAATATTGTTTTTAAACGTTTCCCTTCTCTATGATTTTACTGTATCGAGGGTACAGTTTAGAAACATGTAACATATCGCCTTCGTAACCATCTTTCCATCGCCTTCAATGTTACATAGGTAAAAGAATACCTGAAATATTATTTTGCAGAAGGAACATTATTCGGAAAAGTCCGCATGAACGACATCTACAAATTGAACAATCAGAAGATCCGTTTCGACGCCATATTGGGCGCGAAAATGGCAACACATTATTTAACTAAAAATCAGGTAAGTCCCTAATCGTAATGGTGTTGATCCTGTTGCGCATTTGACAGTACTAAACTAAACTATACACATTTCCGCAATTTCGCAAAAAGCTTCGAACTATTCAATCGTATTGAAATTGATTACCAGAGTCGATGTTCATTACCATTTTAGTCACGCGGTAGACTCGCTGGTCCCATAATAAAATTGTTCATAATAATGAGTACAATAACCTAAACGGATGGACTAGAAATGGGGGACCTCAAATATAATTCTTTCTTTCTTTAATTTATGTCCAGTTCCTGACTCGGGGCCACATGGCAGCGAGGGCTGACTTCACGACCAGCGCTGAGACGAGGGCTACGTTCCACTACGTCAACACGGCGCCGCAGTGGATGAGGGGGAACGCGGGGGACTGGGCTGCGCTGGAGGAGGTGGGTACATCATGATGACCGAACTCTAACACCACATGTTGTTCCGTATCCGCTTATGAAATAACCTAACCGTCAAAAACCCCCGACACCAACTAGAAAAAGAGCTGTAACTTTTGAACGGCTGAACAGATTTTTATGAAACATAGCTAAGATGATACCCGATTAAACTAGCTTTCAATTAAAAAAATGCATTGAAATCGGTCCATCCGTTTTGGAGCTACGATGACGAGCTAGTCTCTCACGATCGTATTGAAGTTTATTATCAGTCGATGTTCATTACCATTTTAGTAACGCGGTAGACCCACTGGTTGGACTGGAAGTCGACCACAACGAAGTTAGGATGAAAGGTAGATTGATGATGACTGTTCAGTCTCATGCACCTAGCAGTGCAGAGATCAAATAGAATGGAATAGATCTTTATTTCATGTAAACCAGATACAGGCACTTATGAAATGTCGAGACTCTAGGTGCGCGGTTCCAAATAGTAGATCCTATGGAGAAGAACCGGCAAGAAACTTTATGGAAACTCTTAAAATAATAGATTACAATCTTGATTAGTACAATGTTTATTTATTTATTTTAAATGCTTCATGTACAATGTACAAAGGCGGTCTTAATGCCGTAGACAATGTTGTGGTAAGAGCTGCGAGAATTATGTAATTTAATGTGAATAAAAAATAAGAATAGGATTATAATGATTTGCCTCTGAATAAGATTGCCATGGCAACTACATTTTAATCTGTAGGTAATACAAATCTTTAATTTAATCTTCCAGGCTATCAGACGCCGCGTCCAGACCCGAGGGTCCAACGTGACAGTCTTCACAGGAACCCATGGAGTCATGACGTTGCCCAACAGTGGGGGAAAGATGAAGCAGATCTACCTACATGTAGACAATAACAACAACCAAGTCGTGCCTGTACCTATGTACTTTTACAAGGTTTGTTATTTAATTATTTTAATTACATTTACAGATATCGTTACAGGATATTTTTTTCTTTTTTTTTTAAAACAAACTGCTCCGCATTAGGAATTAATCCTGTATCGTGGGTGCGTTTACAAATACAACTCTTCACATGCACAAACATCCAGCATAACTTTGTATAATCAATGTATGATACAATGGCGATAGATGGCGCTACTGAATTGTGACGTCATAAACTAGTAATGTCATATTATAGTAAATTGTGAGTTTTACATATTCCATTTTGCAGGAAAAGGATGGATAGTGTCTGAAATAGTTTCTAAAGTTTATAACTCCGGAATTTATTCACCGATTTCAATTATTTTGTCAACTATAGTGGTCTTTATCTGCCAGCTATAAAGGACCATCCATAAAGTACGTCACACGTAAAGGGGGTCGACGAAGTGTGACATTATGTGACATAGGGGTGGTAGGGGTCCTCAGTTTCGTGACGTCACATTTCAAAAATATTTTAAATAAAACCAATTTCGAAACTGCTGTTTTAATTTAATATTTTCTAGATGTAAAATTTCAAAATATGTGACGTCACACTAGGGAGGTCACACAAATGTGATTAACTGTGACAAGGACGGGGGAGGGGTCAAAGAACCACGAAATTAGTGTTGTGACGTACTTTATGTACTTGTACTGATAAAGATTATAATCTATTTTTTGAAAAGAGTTACCATGGAGTTTCTTGCCGGTTCTTCTCCATAGGGTCTACTATTTGGAACCGTGCACCTAGAGTCTCGACATTTCATAAGTGCCTGTATCTGGTTTACATGAAATAAAGATCTATTCTATTCTATGAATGACCCCTAAGGGAATATCAATATTTGTGAATTTTTAATACTAGTCAACTACAAACACACGAATTCTTATAATTTCCAGCTGGTCTACGACTCCAGTGACAAGACAGCGGCTGCCTTCATCTCAATAAACTCATCATTTTACAACGCCACTATGATCAACAGCTTGGCATTTTGCAATGACATCTGCGACGAAAACTCTCAGTACTCCTGGCTCAGATGGCGGTCCAATGATGGGACTTACAGCTTCTGCTGTGACTACGACCAATTTATTGACGAAGTAAATTATTTACCGAATATTGACGTTAGGGGACGGTTTTATTAGACCGTTAGATGGACAGGGGCTTTATTTCCTCTGAGAATGGTGTCGTTTCTGTTGCGCCGGGATTGACAGTAAGGCTGAGGAATCATAAGTGCGTTGCGTCGTCGCAACGGCAGAGGGCGACGCACGCCATCGCAGCCCAGCGTCTCAGTGTGGATTTCAGTCTTTATTCGACAATGGATCGGAAAAAACGTGTTCTAAAATTCATTGTGTTAAAAAATGTCGTGTAAGCATATCTAGTTTGCCCGTTTATTAGTGGAACACTGTTCGTCGTTGCACCGGAGCTCCAACAGCATCACCCTCCTCCCGCTTCGTCTCTCGCCCGTCAATCCGTTGAAATGTTGCGTGCGACGACGCAACGCATAATGTGGCATGTCACTAAAAAATATATGAAAAAGACGCGGCGTTGACGCAACACACTACTACGCATTAATGAGATCTCAGCCTTACAAATTACGTGACTGCGTGGTTCACTTTGCTTTGTTGGTGTCCCTTTTCATTTATTCGTCACGAGTTGTTAATTTATTGAATTTTCCTTATTTAAATTAAGAATAATGTTACTATTACCTGCATGAGTTTATTTTATTAAAATGTTATGTATTTAATACCGTTTGTTATTGTTAGAAATATTAAACTAGTTTTATTATTACTATTTGTTTTTTTTTTCAGTGGCTTTTTTATTGTGATTATGTAAACGGTTTTTCTTTCTTTATATTCTCACACATACATACACACATTTACATATATTCTCACATATACATTTTAATAAGTAATGGGCCGAATATGGCTTTCATCGAATACATATATTCGGCCGAATGTTCAGTAATAAGTTTACCGAACCGAATATTCGGCAGAATTTGGCGCGCTTTATAAATCGTAGTGCGTCCTGTGCGTGCATGTTGAGATTCTTCTTATTGTATCAAGAAATATGTCTAAATAAAACCAACAGAGATTATATATTTACAGTTTTTAATACATCATAAGAAAGTTTTAAACATAAAATAGTCATTTACCTTACCTAATGTCTTTTTTGAGATTTTACGAGTGCTCTGTACACACATACTAACAACGATTACACGTCTCAAATTAGAAAACATTTGGACGACGGCCATTTTGAAAACGTTTGCTCACTTTATCAACCCCTTTTTACCCTCGAAAATTATAACTAACAATGTCAATCCAATTCCAATGTACCTAACTTTGTTCTGTAAAAATCCGCTAATTCCCTCAAAATTTAATAAATTTGCCGCTATTGAGACATCAGTCTGACATTAACCGATGGGCCCGTAGGCCCGCGCTAAAAACTGTCCAATACTGATCGATTTTGCCATAATGAAAAATAGAATAGAATAGATATATCTAATATTTTCGAGAGTAGGCTGATAAGGTAAATACATTAACTGTAGTGACGAGAACAGATGTTTTCAAAATGGCCGCCGCCCATTGGTTTTCTTATTTGAAATACATCAGTACATACTAATTCTTTTAAATGTTATACATATAGTTGATTTTGCAACTTAAATAGAACTTAAATCTAGTACAAGTTTTAATAAGTTGTGTCAGTTTATAAAACTTGAGAAGAAATAATTTAATCTTTAATTTTACACACATAGGGCTCATATTTGGTTGATAGCTGAGCAAACCGCGGGAACCTTCGGCCTTCTCCAGTAATAATCAAACATGATTCTTAAGAGTATTAAAATAAGGACTACAATTATTTGATCTAAAAAGATTCTTTGCCATGCCGTATGTCGGCCGTGGGTGCCGTTAGGTAGTTAAGGTTTTTAGAGTACCGTTCCGAAAAATGGTAAAAAGGAACCAGGCAGGGGGGGGGGGGGTTATGGACTATGGTGTGACTTCTGTCCGTCTGTACGTCACACCATGATTCATGTTCGAAACTTCGAAAGCTTTTTTGATTTGGAACAGCTATAGAACATATTTATTGACCCAAACATTGAATTAAACTTAAAATTATAAATCGAAATTATCAGATTATTTAAATAGTCCAGCTTTTACTTTTAATAATTTAAGGTGCTCTCACACTGAGGTTATGAAATGTTATATCACTACATAGTATAAAATGAAAGTCGTCCGCTGTGTCTGCGTTCGCTAACACGATTTTGATGCGGTTTTCACCATCATTTAGAGCATTTTTTCCATTAGATTTATAATATATATAATACTTTCATATTTAATGTAAGTTTAGTAGAGAAATTGCATCCATGCGAAGCCGAGGGTGGCCTAGTAACATAAAACACTATAACATGAGCACCTTGGCTCAGCGGGTGTTAGCAGCCCTGCATTCAGCGGGTCTACCGCGTTACTAAAATGGCAATGAACATCGACTCTGGTAATGAACTTCAATACGATCGGTAGAGACTAAACTTTGAGTTACCTTGTAATTTTTTTACCGATCATGAAGATAGGAGTCCCAACTTCATGATTGGAATTTTTTTTATGTTATAATTTTATAACGTCAGTGTGAGAATACCTTTACATCATCGATGATTTTAATTTAAAATTTAATTATATTTATCACATTTGTACGATGTTTTTTAGTGCTATTTAAAATACATTATTACGTAATTACATTTTAATACATTTACTAGTAGATTGGTTTACAAAAACAATACTCAACGTTTTGATGCGGCCCGCCAAAATGTATGAATCAAACTGAAAGAATCAAATACGAGAAAAAACCTTGCAATAAGGAAAAATAGGGCCATGCACACCGATTTTTTTTAAAATGGCCTATTAACCGTACCAAAATTCATGTTGCTACTACTTTTTTACCGCATTTAAAATTGAGTCTTATGACGTTAGTGTAAGATTTAATTCTCTTTGGCTCAATTGACCGTCAGATTGGCGAAATTCATAATTATAAGAAAAACATTTTACAGTGCTACAAACTTATCTGACCAGGTCGTGGCGTCGCTGCCGTCGCTTTTACCAATGTCATCTCCCTACAATAAATACATTTTGAAGCGTAGATAGTGTTTTGAAGTAATTTTTAAAACGCTTTTATTAGCTTCACCTGTAACTATGTAAAAAAATCTTGGAAGTAAAATTTAACCCACACCCCGGTTTCCGATTGAGCTGAAATTTTGCATACACGTTTAGTTTGGATGACAAAAGCGTTTTCTTTAGTATTTTTTAAACTATAATATTTATTGTTCTGTAGCGACGTTAGTTTCAATATTGGTCACCGGGTCAGATAAGTTTGTGGCAATGTACTTTAAATGACTGAAATTGATACAGCCGATTCTTAACAAACTTCTTTCAGGATGTGCGTTTATTATGTTACATGCTGTATAAATAATATAAGCGGGGTGTTCACTGCAAATACTAAAAAAAGGCCGTGACTACAAAAGCAAGATTTTCTTAAATTTTATAAAAAATAACGAAAAGTACCCTGCGGTCCGAATTGCGATAAAAGTGATAATATCGCGAATCCCACCAAATTTAATTGTCCCAAAATATAAGGGCTATTGAGTAATAATAATACTTGTAACTTTGGTCGGATTTGCGATAATATTACGTTTAGCGCAATTCGGACCGCAGGGCTAGTTTAACCTTAATAATGAATTCATAACCTCCATATTTTATTAATTTTTGCAATGAGTTTATTTCTCTACTAGAAATAAAATCCCTCATTTTACAATCACTGTGAAAATGTGTGGAGCAAACGGTGTGAATTCTCATTTATTCCCTGCCTTTAACGTGACACCCTCAATTTCACTGACTTTTCCTGACCACTTTGAGGATCCCTGACTTGTCCCGGATTTTACAGATAATTGACACCTTTATAACATATCTCACTAAACCGCTGCATCTCTACCTTCAATAATAGCCGACAAAGCTTGTCTATCCTTCTTATTTTCACATGAACACGTGACTAAAGCCATCAAGTGCTTACTGGAATACTCAGTCCTTTCCTGAACAAACTCCTCCAACCCTTTCCTTGGTAAATAGTACGCTTTGACATATCTATCCACATAATCTTGATACGGAATAGGTTTTAGTCCAGCGATTTTTTCTAATTTCAAAAACAATTGTCTATAATCTAACTGCATTAGCCCCCGGCCGCCATTTGTACATTTTGTCGCGTTAGAAAAGCCTTCAACTAACAAATGTACTATGAATTTGGAGACCATACTCCAAATTGACTTCAGAACCTCCATATTTAGTGTAACCTTGCTTGCAACGTTTTCTAACCGAAGTGCAAAGACTTGGATTTTTCTTATAATCATGTCTACGTAAGCGCTGTGTTCCACTGCTACGTTTTTGACATCCCATTTGACTTGAGACATAGCTATCAAAGAAGTGCGCGCGTCAACAGCCTTCGAAGCAGAACACATGTAAATTGGGATCCTTAGATCTTGAACCACAGCCAACGTATTGTCTTTAAAATGCTCCAAAATCATTCGTTGATGCGGAGCAACTATAGACTCTAAATATGGTTGCAATATCTCATATTGCTTAGACAGAAATATTACGCTTTCGACAGCAACAATTCTTTCGGATAACCCATGCAAAGCTTCCTCGGAAGTCAAGTTTAGATGGGGGGGATCCGGGCAGGGGACTTTGCCGTCAACGTCTCCAGAATTCGCTGTATCAATATTGTTCTTTATTCTCTTTAGAACAGAGTTCAGTTTGCTACTGTATAAAGTGGTGGATGCGACATCTAGGTCCGCGGCGAAAAACAAATGGACGGTGAAGAAGTAGTAATCGAAAAGTTGATTCATTAGCATTACGACTTCTAGCGAAATCTGGGGGAGGTAACGACATATTTGGAGATATTGCCCGCAGTGTCTCAAAACAGATAGTGTTGTATTTGTAACTATTACGCTGTCTTTAACTTTGCTTGGACTTTCAATGTTCGGTTCGTTTTCGTCGACGAAATCTCGTTTTAGTTCGTCGGGTTCGTCATCCGAATCATCGCTGACCAACTCCGGTTCTAAGCCGAAAATATCGTCATTCGTTATATTTTCGTTCCGGAAAATCTCAAACGGAGTATGATTAGTATTTTGCTTAAAATATTTTGAAATATACACGCTGTCGTCTTGTGAGTGGACTGACGAAGCGCCATCAGATTGAGTCTTAATTAATGACGTATCAGATCTAACAGTGAGATACTTTTTGAATTGTTTAAACTCTTGTAGATTTAAGAGGTTAAACGTAGACTTTACAGGACATTGTTCCCAGCCTTCGTTCTCCAAAAACAACTTTAATTCTTCCATCCTTCCTCTATGATAATTCTTAATATACAAAACACTTTGAGTTTTAATAAAGTCTTGAAGCAAATCTGATTTATCACCACAAAAGACCTCAGCTACTTGGGTCAACTTTCTCAGGATACCCAACATTTGTATAAACTTTTCAAAAGGATACTCTTCTAAACCAGAACTCTTCAAGAACGTCGAAACCTTCGCTTGGACATCATGCCAAATCCTAACCAGTCCTGCTTTTAACTTTTGCCGGATATATTCTCTGCTAACATTCTTTTCGATCTCGAAAACGTTATTCGATATAGGTATAGATTCTTCCTCATCATATTTAGAATGCCATTCAACTAAGAGATAATAACTCCTCATGATTAAAAAGAAGTTATCACACAAATTCAGGAGACATATAGGAGCTTTATTTGGCTGAACGGCTTGACACATTTCTTGAAATTTCAAATCTAATGCATCTCCTACGTAATTTTTGACAGCTTCAATCGAAGACTCGTTGACAGCTGAAGAGTAATGCATATGTAACTGCTCCATCGCTGCTTGTGTCTTGCCAAGCAGCGCGTATGCTTTTCTTAACTGCCTGAATATATTGTCGTCGAACCTATAACATATACTTGAGAGAACCGAATCTAATTTCTCTTCTGTCATATCTAAAGTGTCTTGGAGTCGAGTTGCTAAGTCAGCTATACAAGTATATTCTTTATGGTTACTCGCAGCCTTTTTGCTCTTCAAAATAAGTTCAATCGCTTCAAAATACTCCTTTTTAACAAGTAACTCGGCTACATCTTTTTCAACACTGCGCAAACTACGAAGAAGTTCTAAAGACTTTAATACAGATCTGATAATTTGCCGCTTTCTAAAGTTGGCGAGGATTACGAAGGTGGAGATAGTGAGGTGGTTGGACGCGGCTCGGAGCTGGACCCTGGCTTTCTGGCATGTTTGTAAAGTGGTAGAGAGCTGTTCTCGAATGCTTTGGATCTCCTTGAACTCTCTGTCGCAATTGTCGCGTTGTTGAGAGATTAAATGAAGTGCTTTGCCTGATACTACCTGTGGAAGAACGTCTTAATATTAAGAAAAAAGTATCAAGATTTGTTTAACTATAGATAAATTCTTCTTATTTTCACAAAGCAAATGAATACTTCTAGGCAACCGTGCATGACTTCTGCTGCATCATTGCTTAGTGTTCGTACGCAAGATTAAAAATAAATAAATCCAGCCCATTACCCATCAGCCCAAATCCCACTGCTGGGCGCGGGCTTCTTTTCAGAATGCCGAGTGTTATGCCTTAGTCCACCATGCTGGCCTGGGACCCAAGTCTGTTAATTTCTGGTATCTCAATCGTGTCAGAATGGTCTCGTTAATTGTTGGTTTTTGCAGTGTCGTTCAAACTATTTTGACTTCTATTGCGTAGGTAATAGAAGTAAAAATCGGTTATTTGCCAGTTATTAAATGTCGTTCTATAGATTTTCTGATAGATAATCATAGATAAGATATAGATAATCTGATTTTTTTTGACATGTATGATTTTTTTCTTGATCTAATATTTTTTTTTTTTTTTTATTAATTATCAAATGTACCTATTATTGTTTTTAAAATTAAATTATTGTAATCTCTTATTGTGCATGGACTTAAAACTGTTAGCAATAAGATGTCTTTAAAATAAAATAAAATAAATAAATTTTGACTACTATTACCTACGCAATAGAAGTTAAAATCGGTTGAACGACATCGACATTGTAAAAACAAACAATTATATGATATTCTGACACGATTGAAATAGCAGAATTAGGACCCTGGTGAGGATTCATGGACTACACACACCATCGAGGACTTATGAGGCCCTCTCAGGTGTGCAGGTTTCCTCACGATGTTTTCCTTCACCGTTAATTCAAGTTATAATATCAAATTACGATCCGCACGTAAATTCGAAAAGTCACAGATGCTTTTTTTTTACCCGACTGCGCCAGAATGAGGGTTATGTTTTTCGAGTGTATGTATGTATATTTCTGTGTTTAATTTAGCAGCTGAACTATACCTGTTGTTGTCTCTTGAGCTTGGTGAACATGCGCTCTATATCATCACAGGACGACGCAGGCGCATGTTCCAGAACGTAGCGCCCCGCGTCGAACTCCGACGGTGGTAGGAAGTATACGTTCTCGATCTCACGAAGAACCTGCGACGGGTTGAAAATACACGGTTAACATAGGCACAGCTAGGGGGGAGGGGGGTAAGGGGCACTGCCCTCCCTACAATACGCATTGCCCACCCTAAAAATCGTCAATACTGAAAAAATATATACGATTTTCATTCGTTTTAACCCCCGACAAAAAAGAGGGGTATTTGTATATCTGTGTGCCTGTCTGTGGCATCGTAGCTCCAAAACTAATGGACCGATTTCAATGCAGTTTTCTTAATTAAAAGCTAGTTTAATTGGGTATCATCTTAGCTGTTTCATAAAAATCTGTTCAGCCTAGCCGTTCAAAAGTTACAGCTCTTTTTCTAGTTCGAGTCGGGGGTTTTTGACAGTTAGGTTAGTTATAGTCCGCGCGGAACTAGCTGGCCGCGCCTTAGGTATGTGAGCGGTAGGACGGCGGGGCGGGGGCGCTTGCTGCCATTACTCAGTACGGCGCGCCAACACTAGGCAACACGCCGCCCTCAATCTTCCCTACCTAAGGCGCGGCCAACTAGTTCCGGTCGGACTATAAACTAGGTACTCACCTCAAGGTCAGCGGCGGAGTGAGCAACGCTCAGCGACCTTGAGTTGACTCCGGGAGGTCCGTGCCTGTTCTCCATACTGTCTTCAGACAGCATCGCTCACACCTGTAAATAAAATAAGAGCTTTATGAGATCGGTTGCTGAACCAATACGAGCGCCGCGACAAAATTTTCTCGTCTCATTATATCGTCTTATCATGACGACAAAATTTTCTCGTCGCATTATCTCGTCCTATCATGACGACAAAATTTTGTCGACGTGTTTTTGGTAGACTAGCTGGTGTAAGAGATTTGTTTATCATAAAAAACCGGCTACGGGCTATTTTTACAGACAAGATAACGGACGTAGGGCGCCTGTTTTAAAGTTAAATAAAATATATTTCAAGATCAAACAAAACTTTAATATTCCGAGACATAGACAATGACAATTATATAGACAATCATAACAACATTTTTATTTTTAAAGTAAGTAAGTTTTTATTTTTTTAAGTAGTGATGTTCAGATACCTACAACAAACAATGGCGGCACGGCACGACAATGGCTTTATTGCTAATAACTCAAAATAAACCTTATGGAATGGATTTAGAACTTAAATTCCACAGCAGCTTAGGACCCATCCACAAACGATACTTTTAGCAGCAGAAACGCGCGTTTTCGCGTTCGTTATCCACTTATCACACACACAAAGATACCGAAAACCGCGATTCTGTTGCTCAAAGTATGTAGTGTGAACGAACGCTCAAGCATGCCGCGGTGAGCATGAGCGTTTATGGCATTTCATCTTTAAGTCCATTCATGAATAAATCCCCTGCCATGCCACGCCACCAGTGGGAGCAGGGGGTCTACCGCGTTACTAAAATGGTAATGAACATCGACTCTGGTTATAAACTACAATACGATCATGACAGAATAAACTTCGAGCTACCTTGTTTTTTACCGATCATGAAGTTGGGACTCCTATCTTCATGATCGGTAATTTTTTTACAAGGTAGCTCAGTCTAATCTCTCACGATCTTATTGAAGTTTATTACCAGAGTCGATGTTCATTACCATTTTAGTTACGCGGTAGGCAGGCCTGCCTCACCGTACACGGGTCACTCGCGACTGCTACAGAACGACAAAATTTTGACTACCAATGGTTATATTTTCCTGTTTCATTGTAGTATTAGCAACTTAATTAACTTATTATACACGTACCTACCTAATATTTTTATCTTGGACTTTAGATAAGCTATATATTGTACTTATGTGTATCCAGATTAGGGTTGCTAAATATATGATACAGAAATTTTTTTTCATGTAGTGCGCAAAATTTGCAGTTTGATTCAGTGTCCGTTCCCAAATGCAACTGCAGTACTAAAATTCACTCTAAAACAAAATAAAAATTTGATTTTGTATGGCTTGCGCTAGTAAATTATGTCCCCCCCATACTAAGTCGAATTTTCGTTTTGTTTTAAAGTGTATCCCAATACTGCGGTTGCATTTAGGATTAGGATTAGAGACTGAATCACTCTACAAATTATGCGCACTACATAAAAAAATATCCTGTATAATATAATATCCTACTATATTTTGGACCAAGATACGATACTGTTGGAAAACTATTCAGGTGGAGCAAAATGTCACATGTCACATCTGTTTGTGTCATCGTAGTATATTAGTATATTTCAATGCAGTTTTTTTAAAGGCTATGTTTCATGAAAATCTGTTTAGCCGTTCAAGAGTTACAGCTCTTTTCCATTTGGAGTCGGGGGTTTTTGACGGTTAGCTTATTACCCGACTATGGAGAGGGTTATATTTGACCGGTATGTATGTATGTGTGTAACTATGTGTACCGTTTTTTTGGCACTCGAAATAGAAATCTCCTATATTCCTCTTGAAATGTTTTGGCAACCCTAATCCAGATATAATTTTCCTTGTACACACTTGTATAGATTATTATTTTACCTATGGTTACGTTATGAGGAAAAAGTATGCATCTCGACGGTTGAAAGGTTATTCGTACTAAGCGACAATTTTTTAATGTTACAGGAAAAATATTTGATGTTAGATTTTATGAAAAAATAATTATCATATCATTGTATTGTACGATTGACTCGTATTCGCATGATTCTTACTTCATTTAAAAGCTGGTTAGACAATGAATAGTAGATTTTACATGAATTTTTAAGAAAAATTCAAACTTTAATTGGCTAAATGTTACTTAGTAAATTTTGCCTATCCACCGTTGATATAGTGTACAAATATTTGATTTACAAATACTCAAACTCACCAGTGTACCACAGTCTACACAATACAGAATGATGCAGCAATTATATATAATTTATATTGTGTAAATATTGTAATTACAGTAAACACTTAATTACTTAAGGCCATGTTGTTCACCATGATAATAATGGAATAAAATAAATCAAATATCTGGACTTGGCTCGCGAGGTTGTCGATATGTGAGACGTGGAGTCAGCAATTATTGTGCCGATAGTCGTAATCAGGGACTTGAAACGTTACTCAAAATTTCGGTATTTCTACATTACGTAACGTTATTTCAATAACGTTATACGCCGTCCCGTTTTAGCATACGGGATTTTGCGTATGCTAAAACAGGGGGGCTTATAACGTTATTAAAATAACGGTATGTAATGGAAAAATACCGAAATTTTGAATAACATTTCAAGTCCCTGGTCGTAATGGCTTAATTGCCAAGAGTCTCGACCAACACCTCGAGAGGCTCTCGCTAGGTGGCTGGATCAAGGGCCTGATTCAGAAAGCAGTACTCCTTGACACTGCGCGCATTGTTAGGTTTCTCTCTCTAGAGCCCTGACCACCGGTAGCTTGGACCCTGTTCCTGATGCCGGTGGCCTACTACTCTTTTACATTTTTTATTTAATTGTAAAATTATTTAAAAATAACAAAAAGTATGTAAAAAATTGAATAAAGGGAATAATAAATATATTTTACATACACAAACACATACAAACAAACTAACTCGACCCCTTGGGCACATAATTGGATGGTGCCCCTTTAAATATATAACACACTAGCTTCCGCCAACGGCTTCGCCCGTGTGATATCTTTATAAATTATAGCCTATGTTACTCACTGATAATGTAGCATTCTGCCGGTGAAAGAATTTTTAAAATTGGTTCAGTAGTTTTTGAGTTTATCCATTACAAACAAACAAACATACAAAAAATCAAATCTTTTCTCTTTATAATATTAGTATAGATGTATTTCTGATGCTGTTGTGCTTGCAACCACTCAAACAATGAAGGAATCAATCAAATCTATAGGTAGTTTGTAATTATCCATATCATGCAGTATTTACCTTCTTTTTTATTTTCCATAAAAACTGTGAATCATAGACTAATATATAATACTGGCTGTGAATGCTTACTGAAAAACTGTTATGCATTTTTTATTATCTGTTACCATTGACAACAGGTTACCATTGCAAATTAAAAAAAACCTGTCTATGATTTTACTTACTTGTCCTTACTAACAAATTTTCACATCTTTTTAATGAAAATCATAATTTAAAAATATGAAAATCATGTTGGATTTAACTGTCTTTGATAATTAATCACTTTTTATCAAATCTACATGTGGTAAATCATTTATAGTCATAGTAATATTATAAAGAGTGAACTCCTGATTGACTGACTTGCCTATCATCAAGGCACAGCCGAAAATACTGAAGCTAGAGTCATGAAATTTGGAGAGTACATTCCTTTTGTATTGTAGACAAGCAATAAGAAGGGATTTTTGAGAATAGAAATAGAGTTGTGTGAAGATTGTTTACTAAATATGACAAGGATAAAAGAAACAGAATTAAGACAATTAGATAAGACGATACAATAATACTGTATTCCCTAGAAAGTATTTATTACACATTAGATAACATACATTCGTGACAAATTTTCCGTCACGTCAGTGCCTTTAGAGAGTACGGAAGTGTATAGGAATAGCAATCCATCTATTGTCTATACTGAAAAGAACTGCAGGTCTTTCTCATAATTTTCAGTACTAACACACAAAATAACACAGTTAACGTGACAATACACCAATTATAACATAAATACAAGCGTAAATACTGACCTGAGACGTAATAATTGTCGAAATATTTACAGAAACACTTAAAATTCAAAGTGCGTATCGCAATACACTTGGATCCGTAAAATTGTTCATATTCCACGTTCTTTAAACGTGTAGATACGTTACTTAAAATGTATATAAAGTACTAATCGACATTATTTGTGAGTTGATTATAGTTTACTATTTTATTTTAAATAGGAAGATGTACCTACGAATAAATCTACAATGAAACTATGACATTGATTGACTGACTGATCAATTTTCGGATGACAATTTATTTTGACAACATTACTAGTGATGGGTATTAATAGAGTAATACATGAAGGCAATAGTCTGTGTACGTTACTAAAAAGTATTACAATTTTCATAAAATATCTCTATTTGAATAAAAAATACGCAATAATCAATCACAAGAGCATTCAATATACAAAAAGTTATCCTAAGATCTCATGGCTACCTCCTACCTATATCTCCTGCAAGCACTGCCGTAGAATGTGTTGCACTGATTTGCAACTTTTTTTTTGTCATGCTGTAAGTCTTGTAATCCACACTCGATTTTAATTATTCGACTAATCAAGCTGAAATTTTCAATCGTCAATCACTATGGCATGATGACGTATAATAAATACGTTTCTTTTTACTGGTGCAAAATAATGCCAATGTTTGTATTCAGTTGCTGAAATCAATTAATAAAGTCGTATTGGCCAATATTGACCACCAAACACATAAATATTCCAGAAATAAATATTTTTAAAACTTTTGAACACTTTTAAAGCTCATAATAATTCGTGAATCATTTTTATATCAAATATTTATTTACCACATTGGCTGTATGATTTGGAAACAGTTACTTGTGCCTATACTAATAATTCTAGTTCGAAAAAACAAAATAGTAGTGCTTGACGTCATGCGAGCGATGAGTATTTAGCGATAGTGGTTTCATTATTTAGTGGTGTTTAAGTGGACTTAATATTGATGTTTCTTGTGAAATAGCAAAAATGGAGACCGAAAGGATGATAGAAGACACCATGCCACCTCAGGTAAGCCAGGAAACTTTAAATGGAACAACCCGTAATGTCATGATGGTTGGTCCGCCATATTTACTTTTACCATTATTCGCTTGGATTATTTTGTGTTTTTATGACCAATCTGATAACAAAAGTAGTTTTGGGAGGATAATTTTCCTTATTGATAGACTGAACATTGCCTGTTCAGATGTAAAAATGATGCTACATGTGAGAGATCTGATGCAATGCCTCGTACTATTTTTTTTACCATTCTGCAATGCGGATCTTTAGAAATATATACTTTTTTCTGTATTTCCTGTAGTTATTGTCGAGGTCTGTTGCGTTTTCTGCCTAATATTGAGCGTAAATATTACTCAAGCGTCGACATTTGTCATTTATTTACCTATTAAACTTGAATTTTCCGTTTTTATATAGGGCACATTTTACAGTAAACCATGTAATAAAAACATACATTTTATGCTATGAACAGGCTTTTTATACATCGAAATCTACATAGTAACTCGCGGAAACCAACCTCCTTCGATAAATCATGAATAACATCAGACAAAGAGGTTTGTTATAAAAAAAAAATGTCTGTTCCACTTTCCACTGCATTTCGCAACATTGATGAGTTTTACAGAAGAAAGAGTTTGCATAGTGATATAACACACTATCCTGCCAGTAGTTAATTAGCGACAACCAGATCATTATGAAATAATCAGGTTTTGTAGACTAGCATAGAACTAGATTAAATGAGATCAGGTAGTAAAAAATTCAGCACAGTTTCATATGAACATTTACATTTGATTCTTACTTTTTATGTCAATAAAATACTAATGAATTATTCATGAATATTTTTATGATAAACATGATAAACAATTTTTTATATTAGTACCTATTTCATGAATGTATGAAGACGTTTTTATTCAACTCAAAGGAGATGTAACAATAATTCAAATTGGCAACTGTATATTTTATAATAATCTAAATATGAAAGAACCATTGAACAGAACATTGAAAGAATAAATCCTAATATTTATTCTTTTATTTGTATACTAGCTTCCACTAGCTTAAAGCTTAAAGGACAGAAAACAATGGAAATCGTTAGAGGAGGCCTTTGCCAAGAGGCACACTGAACTCAGACATATAAAAAAATAAAAAATAAAAAGTCAGGAAATGAGTCTCAGGAAAAAGGGACTATTGTATTGTATTGTATTCCACCAGCTTCACCCGCTTCATATCTTTATAAATTATAGCCTATGTTATTCAGCAATAATATGAAGGGATCAAACGGGAAAAAAAACAGCAATTCCATACATTTTGTAGAGTAATATTTAATTATTTGTATCAAACAGCTGTTTTTATTTTGCGATATCATGGTTGGTCCCATAGTAAAAGTCTAAACGGCGCTTGCAACAGTGCCGAAATATCGGGAACTCAAAACAAGATATAAATATGGTAAATACCCCGTTTTGAACTCTAATACTAATGTTAGTGACCATGACAGTTTAAAAACTTATAAACTCTTCAGCTTTTTTATTAGTATAGATCGACTATATAATAATGTATAGATGTACTACATGATAACAAATTGATTGACTTGTCTTTCTCCTCCCTTGTTTGCAATTTTACAACCATTTTTATTACACAAGAACCTATCTTTCTAGTCCTGATCGCTTTGTGGGGTTTTGTACTCATCATTATAAGCAACTTCCAGGAATTAACCCTGAAATCGCGAAAATAAAATCAGCTGTTCCATACATATAATTCAATATTAGCTCATACTAACAGGGGGTTTCGCAACAATCGTAATTGGCATCCATATGTGTTTTCCTTAACAGACTACAGGGAAAATGCTCAGGACCCATAGATACCTTGTTATAACTTACAAGATTTTGTCATAAGATATAAGGAAAAATAAAAAAAATACTGCAACAACACAAACTCATTTAAAATCATGAGAATAATAGAATAGAATAGAAAATACTTATTCGATAAATGACATACATCGTTAGTACCTACAAAAATAAAATAAAATTGAAACAGAGATCAGAAAGAAACAAAAATAATAATAAGAAATAATAACAAAGTCAAAGTCAAAGATTTTTATTTCAACTGGGCCTTTGCAGGCACTTTCAAAACGTCGTGATTCTAGGCGCAAACAAACACGGATAAAAAATATATAGTTGATTTTACTGCACTGACAAGCACGCCCATATCATGCCCATATAATAGTTCATCACTCATATAATTTTAAAAGTCAGATGAAAGTGATCTAGGTACCTCCCTTGCAGATTTATGTAACTGACTCAACATTCTTCTCTCTCTACTCAACTTTGGAAGAAAATACTCATTTTGGGCATACTATAATTTTAATTATAATATAGTCTAGGAAGAAGCAGGAAGACTAGATAACATTAAACAATTAAATTATACTTTTTTTTACTGTTACTGTTAGCCTGTATCATCCCACTGCTGGGCAAAGGCCTCCCCCCTTGATTTCCATGCTGTTCTATCCTGTGCCAGTGATGACCAGTCCTTGCTGAATGTGACTAGTTCGTCCCGCCATCTCTCTCGCCAAAACGCAAATCACTGACGTAGCTCAAAAAGCCGGTAAACTAAAGTGGGATTGGGCAGGCCACGTTTGCCGTATGCCGTCTGAACTGTGGGCCAAAATAACCACGCAGTGGAGCCCTGACACAGCAAAACGGTGACGCGGCAGACCGCGAAAGACTTATTTTTACATTCTAAAAATTCCTTATTTGTATAGAAACATTTTTCAGTTAGCCATTTTTTCAAATGTACATGATACTCTCTGGGTAATTCTCTTAGAGTCTGAGGTATTTTGTTGTAAACTTTAACACAAATTAACATACTATTTCTATGGTAAAAGGTAGTTCTATATTTTGGCACAACTATCTTTGTAGGATCTCTTTGGCTGAAATGACTATTCTCACAATTTTTTTCAAACAACTGTGGGTGTTTCCTGGCAAACAGTCCAATTTCAAATATATAAAGAGAGCTTCTTTCTCCTCCAATGTCGGTCCCTCCATGTTGACGATCGTGACCCTTTCCCATAATTTTCCTGATACTGGATCTCACGCCACGTTCACCGGTACGTCCGGTTGTTCCAACACCTGCAGGGTAATCACGATGTACGCTCGAAATCGGAATCAATTCAATTTTGACAGTTCAACAATATACATTGCGCAGTATGCTTTAAAGATTATTCTGAACGACAATTCGAACAACGCAATGTATATTCTTAAACTGTCTAAAGTGAATCGATGCCAGTTACGAGTGGGTATCGTGATTACCCTAATGGTTTGACCACACAGTAAGTCTCTCTATATTATCGGTGTGTCTGCGGGTAATGTGGCCAAAGTATTTTAATATTCTGTGCAGGCAAACAGAAGATAAGCGATTTTGCCGGTCTAGATGCAGCTCTTTTGATATAGGCACATTCATTCTGTGGGCGGTCCAGGGAATTCTCAGTAGGCGACGCCAGCACCACATCTCGAACGCGTCTATTCGATTCCTGTCAGCTTTGAGGCTCCACGTTTCCGAGCCATACAGAAATATGGAAAACACTAGTGTGTGAACTACGCGTATTTTTCTTCTCCAACTGATGTTGCTCTTTCCATACTCTTTGTAGTTGTGTCATGGCTGTTTTGGCTATTCCGATCCCTCGGCGAATTTCAGGTTCGCAGTGCCCTTTATTCGTGATGACTGATCCAAGATATATGAATTCATCTATAATAAATCAACTCGCACTTGCTTGACAAATATAATAGCAATTTTTAGGTTCAAACAAAAATCCATGTCAAATTAAAAAACTGTTCTAACAAAACTGCCATGCGCCAGCCTCCTTCGCAAGGTGGTTCGCTCGCGCCGCGGTGTGTTGATTAGCAGCCAGGGCGGCTCACAGTGCGGGCCCGCTTGCGCGCAGAGGTTCACCAACGAGGGGTCGCATAAATGTGGTGCTGTGAGCACCACCTGCACCACATCTATGGTTTCATAGTCTTTAAGGGCATTAAAACGGTTGGGGAACGCGAACCGGTCGAAAGAGAACTTAAAGTTAAGTTTTCAGGAAAACTTCCTCAGAAAAGGAAATGTCCGGAGAAGTTTTCAACTCTACATTGGTTACTTGCAGTATCGTAAACGACACGTACACAAAGCGTAGGCATTTATCGCTTGACCCTAAACGAGGGACGGAGACCTGCAGATAGTCCCGTTGGTTCATAAACAATCCCTTGCCTAGTCCGAAGTAGTATGTTATTGTTAATTATCTTGATTTATGAAAAGAGTATCCATGGAGTTTCTTGCCTGTATCTTCTCCAGGACTAACCCACTTGGAACCGTGCACCTAGAATCACGACGTTTTGAAAGTGCCTGCAAAGGCCCAGTTGAAATAAAAACCCTTGACTTTGACGTCCCAACAGCTATTAATTCTACTTATAAGTAATCAATTATATTTCAGGTGACGTCAATCACATGTGTGGATTCGGGCGTGCGACCCATGCCCAGCAGCGCCGCGTACACAGCAGAGAGGGACGCGTGCCTCAACTTCTTCACACGATGGAACGAAACGGACCAGGTATGGTCTATGGAGACCCAGTATATTTTTTACTTTGCACAACAGAGCACAATATCAATTGTCTAAATAACCCCCCCTTATTCCTCCTTCCTCTCCCCTCCTCCTCCCCCTACCTTTCCCTTTTCGTCTTTTTTTTTCTTTTTTTTTTTTTCCTTTCTTTTTTTTGGCCTTCTATAGTAAGCTGTGTATGTATGGGTCACCAAGATACAGGCTGCCTAGTTTGGGGCTCATCGCTAGTTCATAAGATGTCTTTTGTATGCACTTCTCGATTTTTTGTTTCTATTGTATTTTAACTGCGTGTTTATTAAATAAAGAATTATTATTATATTATTAATAAAAAATAAAATTTTAGTCCTACCTACGTATATTGTTTTAGCCAGATGTAGAATATACTCCATAGATTGGGTTTTAGAGTAAAAGAGAGCTACCATGCCCATGGTTCTTTCCTTTGTTAGAAAGAGATAGAGAATGACGCTTGCAGCGAAACCAAAACACATTCATTAACGGCCTATACCGGCCTTGTCAATTGTGCGTTTACACATTTTTAATGTTTTATAAAAAATAAATAAAAATAAAAATAAAAATTTATTTAATAAAAAGAAACGTATACAAAAAAAGGGTACATTTAGTGAACAGTAGTAGTCGGAATATGAATGTTAGGTAGCGACCCGCCCGGTCTAGGTTTATTCAAACCTGTGTTTCGGGGGTTTGTGTTTTATAGGTGAATTAAAGTATTGATCAGTATAAAAATAATAATAAATTACACACCCAAAGGCAATTAATTTTTAGTCTCGTTTGAAACTTGACATTGCCAATCTATGAAGTATATTCTATATTTATGATTTTAGCAGTGTTAGAGGTGGGCTGAGTGATGATTTGTCGTTATCGATGACTACATGACAATGACAAAAAAATATCGATGACGGGAACAATGACAAAATCATCAATGATTTTTACTTGAGTATGAAGGAAATACTAAATGCTATTATAATGAAAAGCATTTGCAGTAAACATTTGTCCCTGTCGAATCCAGCTAGATTATTCTATTTTGTTTCACTCCCTCACGTACAAAATGTCGACATGCAGGCACGTGCGCCATTCATTTATTCGATTCTCTCTTTCTAACTGTCACTGTATTCACGCATCGCATGTTATCACGGCGGCGCCCTGCCAAAGCCGAAGTTCGCGTTCATTCAGTCACAGCTGAGTGATGAGTTTAGGCATTCTTGATTTTATCGCTGTCACTGCATGCCGATTTTTTTTTTAAATGTCGTTGATTTATACATGTGTCATGATACCGTCACTCGTGGGGGCTTCATTGCACCCCACAGGTGACACATGATGACGTACAACTATATCAGCGTCAGGTGTCATAGTCTGGCACATGCTGAGCTGGACACCCATTTGCTACAGCTCGGGACACACTGAATAGGTGATGCGCAGTCGGTGCAGTATACCCACATATTTTTTATTCTTTTAAATTATTATTTTTTCTACTCAATTTTACACTGTTGCCATCCTAAAAAAATGTATTCTCTGTCTATGCACCTGTCCTCTTCTTATTACCTATGTCTATCATTCTAGTGTGTCTTGTTTTTGTCGCAAATTAATGATTTTTCTTTCTTTCTTTCTTTCTTTCTTTCTATATAAGGTGTTTTCTTCACCAGGTGGAATTTGTGGAGCAGTTACTGGCACGTATGTGTCACTATCAACATGGCCACATCAATGCGTATCTCAAACCCATGCTGCAGAGAGACTTCATCAGCATGTTGCCCAGTAAGTATACCTTGTATTATGAGACTATATAGAGAGTATATCAAAAATGTATATACAGATATACCAAAGAGGTATGTTGTCACCAAACAGGTTGTTGTGTTGTTATAAAAAAAAAAAAAAAATTTTTAGCTTATTGTATGCCACTTGGCCATAATCAGATGTTTGGGAGTATTTTTCAAAAAATAATCTGTTGAGTCACTGCTTCACTTCATGATTTTCTTTGGACAAAAGACTGATAGATTTTATTTTTTATTTTTTTGTCTATATTTTTTATGAACCCCTGGGTCAATGTGTAAGATTGACCATCTTTTAAGGTACTCAATTTGTTCATGAGTGAGTAGGTGTCTGAGAGCCAGTTTTCTAAAGACCTAATGATGGATTTTTAACCCCCAACAGAAAAGAGGGATGTTATAATTTAAATATGAGTTTTAAATGAATATTCAAATTCAAATACTTTGTTCGTAATACATGAGTACAATAGGATGTTGAAATAACTGACTGATTATTCGCCTATGTCTAATAATTAAATAATTATTACTAGAATGCATTCATAATTTCACGCATTTCTGGTACAAGTTGTATACAGGATTTTTTTTTATGCAGTGCGCAAAATTTGCAGAGTGATTCAGTGTCCGTTCCCAAATGCAACCGCAGTACTAAAATTCAGTCCAAAACAAAATAAAAAGTTGATCTTGTATGGCTTGCGCTAGTAAATTATGCGTGTCCCCCATACTAAGTCGAATTTTCGTTTGGTTTTGAAGTGTATCCCAATACTGCGGTTGCAATTAGGAACAGAGACTGAATCACTCTAAAAATTATACGCACTACATAAAAAATTATCCTGTATATCTATGTTGTTTTTGATACATATCGTTTAGTATGTAAATGATTATTTTTAACCCCCAACACAAAAAGAAGGGTATCTGTCTGTGGTATCGTAGCTCCGAAACGGATGAACCGATTTTCGTTTAGTTTTTTTTGTGTCATAGATAATTTTATCCCGAGTGTTCTTAGCTATGTTTCATGAAAATCTGTTCAGCCGTTCAAAAGTTACAGCTCTTTTTCTAGTTGGAGTCGAGGGTTTTTGACGGTCAGGTTATTCACAATATTACTAGCAATTTTCACAGTCGAGAACAGCATTGGATTTATTTAGGAAGTTTAGTCTGATAATATTTCAAATTCAAATGATAATGTCTCAACACTCGCAACTAATCTGAAATTCAAACGAGGAGACAAAACATACCTGAATATGTTATAAATGATGTTTTGTATCTATTACAATGTATTACAAATGTTGTTTTGGACTTAGAATGAAGGATACTGGGAATTATATTTTCTAAAAAAAAAAAATTATATACCTGTAGGCTAATTCACGTAACCGGTAACTAAAGAAGTGCAGTTGCCGCGCAGTTGCAATAAAATATTGATCAAAACAACACATTTGGTAATCTTCTTCTTCTTTCGTTATGGCAATTGAGCCGATGTCGACTATTCTGCCATTTGGTATCCTCTGAGCTTCAGTGACATCGCTCGCGTCAAGTTCGAGCGTCACTGCAATACGATCGGCGCGTCATAAAATTACGTGAATTACCCCTCTGCTACTAGTAATTTACTTTAATTATGTTAAATCTGCCAATGTATATCTTTATAATATGTCAGCAAAATAAATAAATACCCTAACATTCTTGATAAAGTCACACATACACAATAATAAATAAATAAATGTCTGGGGCCGCAGGAGCCCAGGTATTATTGTAAGTTTGTTTTATGCCGCAGGAGCGGCCCCGGCTAAAATTCGACCTGAATTTAGACAATTACAAAAAAAAGTAACCTACATACCTACTAGAGGTGTGCGCCGATGCCCGCGGCGGCGTCATCGGCGTCATCGGCGTGGATGGTGAAAATCTTATTAAAATCAAAATTTTGCAGACTTATTCGCCAAATGACTGTGACGGACGAAGTTATAGGCAAAACGCGCTATTTGAATTATGGTCATATAAAAATGGTATTTTATTGAATTTGCGTATACAAATACGTCGAAATAATCCAATAAGCATATATTTAGACATTTCTAGTGTTTAGTTTACTAGTATATCTCGCATTGTATCTAAAACAACCGTCTCCGTCCGACCATCCACGCCGATGACGCCGAAGCCGGCATCGGCGCAGATGTCTAATACCTACCACCTGATATACCTTTAAGTCTCCATAACTTGTCCACAGAAAAAGGCTTAGATCATGTAGCAGAGAACATTCTGTCGTACCTCGACGCGAGCTCGTTGTGTGCGGCCGAGCTGGTCTGCCGAGAGTGGCTGAGGGTTATCTCCGAAGGGATGCTGTGGAAGAAGCTCATTGAGAGGAAAGTGCGCACCGACTCGCTGTGGCGAGGGCTCGCTGAGCGACGGGGATGGTGAGTCTGAAGTTTTTGATTAAAGTTTGTGAGGATGTTTGGATGCTTGGATGTTTGGATGCATGTATGTTTGGATGCTTGGATGTTTGTATGTTTGGGTGTTAGGATGTTTATTACTCAATCATGCAGAAACGGCTGAATCGATTTGGATTAAAGAACAATGCTCAAATATGTATGGACACCGTCCCCACCATTGCAGCACTTTAAAACCTATGTTTATCGAAACGCCATAGCCATCTTATCATTTTATTGTATGACAGCGAAACTAAATTGTCCACCCAAAAATTCTAAATGTATTTTTTTTCTCTTTTCTACCAGGATCCAGTACCTATTCAAACCGAAACCAGGTTGTCAGCATCCGTCTCACTCGTTCTACAGACAGCTGTACCCCAAGATCATCAAAGACATCCAGTCAATTGAGGATAATTGGAGAAACGGCAAACACAACTTGCAGGTGAGGGCTATAAAAATAATACTTTTTTTCATTTATCTTTCTTTCTTTCCAAGTAACAAGTCTTGTTACTTGGAAGGAAAGAAAGAAAGAAGAAAGAAAATACATTTATTCAGCACGGACAGTGACAACACACGAGAGAGAAATAAAATAAAAATTAACTTAAACTTTTAAACAGTAAAAAATAAAACAGTACAAAACTAAATAAAATAAATAAAAATAAAATAGTCATCCTATTGCGATAAGTGTTGTACTTGGAAAAGACAGAAACAGGATATTTTTTTATATAGTGCGCATAATTTGTAGAGTGATTCAGTCTGTTCTTAAATGCAACCGCAGTATTGGGATACACTTTAAAACAAAACGAAAATTCGACTTAGTATGGGGGACACGCATAATTTACTAGCGCAAGCCATACAAAATCAAATTTTTATTTTGTTTTGGAGTGAATTTTAGTACTGCGGTTGCATTTGGGAACGGACACTGAATCACTGCAAATTGTGCGCACTACATAAAAAAATATTCTGTGTAATAACTTATTCTTTCTAGTCCCAATCCCTTTAAGAGGTTATTGTACTCAATTACTCATCGTTATGAAAAACTTTTTCTATGGGACCAAACCTGAAAACACAAGAGAAATATTGAATTGTTTATATGGAACAGCTGTTTATTTCTCGCGCTTAATTTTTTTGTACCATCGTAAAAGTTGTTCATAATGATGAGTACGATAACCCTTTAAAGGGACTATACTCCGTTTGAAATAAGATTAGACACGTTTAACAAACCCTTTTACAGTGTATTCAACCGATTTTGACTTCTATTCCGTACGCATAAGGATGGCATTAAAAGCAAAAACATATTTACGATAACAAATGTTTACTGGAGCTGTAATTTGTCATGTCACCAACGTAATAGAAGTCAAAATCGGTTGAATAAAGTGTAAATGGAGTTATTTAAATTTCTAATGTTATTTCGAACGGAGTATAGAAAGGTTGGATTTTGTACAAACTCATACCTATTGCAAGTAAAGAACATTGTGTTGACATGGCTGCGTTGTAACAAGACTTTTCTTCCACAGAGGATAAACTGCAGATCAGAAAACTCCAAAGGCGTGTACTGCCTTCAATATGATGACAATAAGATAGTTTCCGGTTTAAGAGATAACACCATTAAGATTTGGGACAGGAAGACGCTGCAGTGCGTCCGGGTAAGTGGACATACCATAGTTACTACGAATTTTTATGTTAAAATTTATTATGCTTCTCCTGATACAATTTTCCCTACACTAAATAATCATTTCTGCAATTTACTAAACATTAGACGTTTTTTGAGATTACCTGCCAAGAAAAAAAAAACTTCCTCGGTCAGACAAGAATGGATTAAAATTGCTCCATGAAAAAAAATCCTCAAAAATACTGCCTTAAGCTTCCGAAAAGTGTCTATAGCTATAGTCCGTGCGGAACTAGTTGGCCGCGCCTTAGGTGGGGACAGGGGTAAGGGCGGGCTGAGTAATGGCAAAGCGCCCCCGCCCCTCCGCCCCACCGCTCACATACCTAAGGCGCCGCCAACTAGTTCCGCGCGGGCTACAGTTTAATCGGGAATCATCATAGCTATGTTTCATGAAAATCTGTTCAGCCGTTCAAAAGTTACAGTTCTTTTACGCCTAGAAATTATTGTATTAGAGTTGGTAACACTGATAGTGTTACCAACTCTCAAAAATATTTATCCCCAAAACTATAGTTAAAAACCCTTAAAATCCCCCAAAAAAAAAACTGTAAAAATAAGAAATAAATTGTAATAAGTAATATAAAATAAAATTAAAACATTTTCAAAACGTTTATAGCCAGCTGCGTCACAATCATTATTAACTGCACAGAATAGTCAACAGTAAACAAATCCCTAAAAATACCCCTAAAAAAATCCCATCACACTTTTTCACCCCTAAATTTG
Source organism: Allophyes oxyacanthae (assembly GCA_932294325.1). Lineage (NCBI taxonomy): Eukaryota > Metazoa > Arthropoda > Insecta > Lepidoptera > Noctuidae > Allophyes > Allophyes oxyacanthae. The sequence continues at coordinate 5,681,770 of OW028638.1, forward strand.
GGGGGAAAACCCCTAAGTTGTGAACCCTGATTAGTATTCGCGCCTGTTTAGAAGTATCACACTCGATGCAGCGGACAGTTCTCGACTATAGTTCGTCTTGAGACCTTAACCCGTATTGCCCCCGTAGGAGCTGCAGGGCCACACCGGCTCGGTGCTGTGCCTGCAGTACGACGAGCGCGCCATCATCTCGGGCTCGTCCGACAGCACGGTGCGCGTGTGGGACGTCAACACGGGCGCGATGCTCAACACGCTCATCCACCACTGCGAGGCCGTGCTGCATCTGCGCTTCTGTAACGGCATGATGGTCACGTGCAGCAAGGTGAGGGCTGCTGGGCTGAGCTACACGTTGAGGGCGATTTGGGGTCATCTGATGCCAAAATATGACCCCAAATTACTATTTAGGGTGATTTGGGGTCGTATTTTGGCATCTTTTGGGGTCACATTTGGCATAATTTGGGGTCATATTTTGGCATTATTATGGGTCATATTTTGGCATGATTCGGGGTCATATTTTGACATCATTTGGGGTCACATTTTGGCATCATTTGGGGTCACTTTTTAGTGTCACTTGGAGACATTTTTGTATCGATATTACGGCAGCGTTGTTGAATTTTTTTGGGATCAACATCACTCTTTTGTTTCATTTGGAAGCACATAATGGGTGATTTGGGGTCAGAATTTAGAATTCTTCCCGGTTGATTGCAATAGACTCGCCGGGGTATCATGTGGGCGTTAATAATGGCGTCGGCGAAATGTGGATATCATTACACCTCTGCAGACAATAGCCGTAATACTTGTGTCTTATGTTTAAATTAATATAATTTTCATCCCACCATCTCGGAAAGAGTATTTTTAATCTTCAATATCTGAGTGGAAAAGCCGTTTTTATTCTCTAGAGGATAAAGTAAATTTTCATCCCACCATCTCGGAAAGAGTATTTTTAATCTTCAATATCTGAGTGGAAAAGCCGTTTTTATTCTCTAGAGGATAAAGTAAATTGAATTTAGAACATCGTGTGCACTAAGTTTGTGAATTAAACGTTTTTTTTTTGCATTTAGTCATTTCCTCGCTGAGGTGGAATGAAAAGTTACGTGTTGCACTCGAGTGCAAAGATTTTTCACCTCGTGCTCTTTTGATTCCCTCGCTAACGCTCAGGATTCTAATTTTGAATCACTCGCTGCGCTCGTGATTCAATTTTAGAATCCTTCGCTTGCTCGGTCATCAAAATTGAACACGCGGTTAAAAAGCAACTTTGCACTCTTGTATAACAAATAACTATTGTTATTTGTTACAGGATCGTTCGATAGCAGTATGGGACATGACGTCAACCACAGAAATAATGTTGCGAAGAGTTTTAGTGGGCCATCGCGCCGCAGTCAATGTAGTGGACTTCGATGAGAAATATATTGTTAGTGCGAGCGGGGATCGAACTATTAAGGTAAGCTAAGAAAACACTTAGATGTATTCGATTTTGAAATGTGACGTCACGAAACTTAGTACCCCTCCCACCCCTTGTCACATAATGTCACACATCGTCGACCCCGTCCCCCCTTAACGTGTGACGTACTTTATGGATGGTCCTATATTATGAACAACCAAGAGTAATTTTACAATATGCGGCCTGTGTGAACTCACTCCGTGTACAATTGAAGCAGGCAATCTGTTGTGACACCATATTGAGGACACATAAGGGACTCAGTACCCGAGTTTATTCCATTTATAAATAAGTTAACCTATAATTTTCTTGTCCTAAGGTGTGGAATACATCGTCGTGCGAATTCGTCCGCACGCTAAACGGTCACAAGCGAGGTATCGCGTGCCTACAATACCGCGACCGATTGGTCGTCTCGGGGTCGTCGGACAACACGATCCGACTGTGGGACATCGAGTGCGGGCAGTGTATACGAGTGTTAGAAGGTCACGAAGAGCTCGTGCGGTGTATACGGTGAGTTTGGCGTCAGTTTATAGTACATTCTAGGGTCATTTGGGGTCACTATCGCTATTAGGTCATATTGGGGTCCAAAATATGGGATATTATTGATATAATTTAGAAGTCACTTTTGAACTGTTACGGTTAACACGTAGGAGCATCAAAATTTATTGGTCTTCGGCTATTTTTAATATGTTAAAACAATTTTAGTAGTTTGTTTAATATTAAGATTGTTATTTAATAAATATATTAACCGAATTCTTTTAGAAGGTCAAATAATTGAACTAATTTGAACAATTTTTTCGTTTTCTTCTATACCCTGTCCAGTCGCAGGTCTGCTGACAAAAAAATATTTTGAAATAAGCAGTACCTTTGTACTTAAGTGTTCCTTATTCTATGTATTTTTCTTTTTGTGTGTGTACGTAAATAATAAAATAAATAAATAAAAAATGTTATTGTTAAGTTATTGTTGCAAAGCTTAAGTGCAGCTTTATTATCGTGTAAATATTTAAAATAAATAGTTAATATTTTATTTATTTAATTGACAATACAATACTTTTTTATTGCACACCAGAAAGAGACGAAAAAATTTATAACAAAAAGAAAAAGAGATGAACAAAGGACGATCTTATCGCACTTGGCAATTTCTGCCCGACAATCTTGAGATGGGTAGATTTGCAGGTTAAAGAGTTGTGTTCAAAAGATCGCTATAAAATAAAATAAATAAAAATAAAAAAGCCTTTATTTGACCACGCTACATTCAACTAAGTTACTAAATTGATTACTTTACTAATTGCCAGGTATACATACTTATAATTTTTCTTCCTATTACTATAACTATTTAAACTAAATTACTTATGTCTAAATACCTTATTAATAATCTCAATGTGCATTTAACACATCCCCCCCCCCCCCCCCTTTGTACATTTCTTTTTCTAATTACTGTATCTTTTCTTCTATTACTGGTGTGCAATAAAGTGTATTGTATTGTAATGTATTTAACTAGGTCCCCAGGTTGGGTAAAGGCCTCCTCTAAAGATGCCCATTTCTCTCCATCCTTTTAGCAAGATTTCGCAAGATCGCTAGATTAAACATAATTATTTTGTCCTCAGATTCGATAATAAAAGAATAGTAAGCGGCGCGTACGACGGCAAAATCAAAGTGTGGGACCTCCCCGCGGCGCTGGACGTGCGCACACCTCATCAAGAGTTATGTCTTAGAACATTAGTGGTGAGTGATACATCTTATTTCTTAAGAGCGGCCAACCCGTCATAATTTCCATACAAACGCTCGTAGATGATTATGGCGCTATAACAATTTTTCCTTTAGATATTTTGAATACACAGGTATCTTGTTGTGGTCTATATCTAGGTTTCTATGTAATACAAATTATATTTTTTTGAGAAACAAATTCAGGAGAGACATCTGAAAATCAGCTTTTTTGCACAAATTTTATCTAAACTTTAGCCGTTCATAATGTACTCATAAATTGAAAAATTTAAGAAAACATTTTCATAGAAACCTGGCACATGTAATGAAAGAAAGAAAGAAAGAATGAAAAAGTATTTATTTGACACAGAAAAAGTATTTATTTGACACAGCACAAAAACAATTTTAAAGATAATATAACAAAAATGAAAGAATAAAAAAATGTAAAAAAAAAAAAATCTTAAATAAAAAATGGATTGTACGTCGCAGCTGTGTCAAAAAGGCTTCCGCTCAGCTTAAGCTGACGCGCTGCGAGCAGCCCGACAGCGCTGGTTTTCAGCGGGAGCCACATCGAGTGACGTTATGTGTGCCTACGTGTACAGAAAATATATTAATATATTAGTTAAATGGCAAACATTGGCGTTCTTATTCTGAGCAACTCACGAGATCACGCAATCTGCTAGTCTTACCCAGGCACTCCTTAGTCAAAACCAAAGGTCGCTTCAAAATTGCTGCTTCTAAGTGCTGGAACGATTTACCACCACCTATATTACTTTTATCACTTGGTACATTTAAATCACATTGCCACAGATGGTTATTAATGAAGCAATTTGACGACATGGTTGGCGCAGTGGCGAAGCGATTAGCTTTCTGCGCTACATGCCGCGGGTTCGATCCCCGCACGGAACAATTATTTGTATGATCTACAGATGGTTGCCTCGGGTCTGGGTGTATGTGTATTTGTAAACTGTACTCTCGATACAGGAGAAATCCTAGTGAGGGGCACCGTTTTTATATAAAAAAAAAAAAAAAAAAAAACTGGGACTCAATTATAGAATTTGCGGCGTGTTTGTCCTCGGTACATCCATTTCATTGTTTACATTATATTACGGCATTTGTACGTATAGATATACCTATTATAATACTATAAAAATAGTGTTCTATTCAACGCATGACTGGCTTGGACAGAATATTAGCAGTTGAGCATGCCTCGCGCTGCCAGCTACTATGCTGAGTCCAAGACCTTTTTGTCTTTTACCTTCTTGTATGAAGTATCTCCTTGCTACATAAGTAATTTGAAAGACAAATAAAAATCTTCTATTTTATTCTATTCAACTGAAAGATTTCGACAACTTATTGAGTGGTGGAGAATAGTTATTAATATAGTCCCTCTGCGAGCGGTCCGCCCTCAAATTCGTGCGATAAAGACAGCTGCAGATCCGACTAAATAGCCTAAGTAAAAAGTCATAATTCGAGGTTTGTCTCTCGCCTATTTCCTCCTCCAATATTGGACCAATTTAAAAGATATTTCATAAACTGAATAAGAAGGATATATACTGTGTGAGGGTTGAAAACTTCCAGGACAGTTTCCTTTTCTGAGGAAAGTTTCCTGAAAACTTCCAAAACTTCCGAAACTTTGGAAGTTTTCAAATTATGTTTTTCTATTTATGAAATCAACAAATTCGTTGCTTTGGGATTACTCAGAATCAGTAACGTCAAATGAAAATGATCCTTTAATTTAGTTCTATTTTCTTTTATTATTTTAATTATTTATGGTACTTATTGAAGCTAATTGATGAAATAACGTTTTTTATTCAATCGGTTTAAATCATACAAAGACAACGGGCATAATGTAAACACCGAGCGGTATGACGGAAGTTTTGGAAATTTTCAATTTTAACATGTACCCTACCCCGCCTCCCGCCCTGTGCTCGCTGTGTTCGAATATTTAAAATCTAGGTAAATGTAACATATTTTAAGCAAAAACTTCCAAAACTGCCGCAGTTTTGGAAGTTTTCGGGAATATTTCCGGAAAACTTCCAAAGTTTCGGAAACTTTCCGCAGTTTTCAACTCTAGTGTGTCCCTATGTTTTTCTTTTTTCATTTATAGTCGTCAATGTACATTTGGATTTTTATCTGACAACCGGTCTAACCTTAGGGTATCAGTGTCTCCCAGTAATTAGGTGGCGGAGGTTAGATGGCAGTCGTTCCTAAAAACTACTGTTACTCAGCCGCATCTGGTTAGACTGGGAGCCGACCCCAACGTAGTTGGGATACAGGCCAGGCAGATGATGATGAGTCGTCAAATTTGCACACCCTAGCCTCTGTTGACTAGCGGTCTAAATAAGCAATTTTGTGCATTTATAACCTCTCAATAAGAAACATTTTTTCCTTGTCATTTCGGATTCATCTGTAGATTCGATTTAATGAGATTTTTGAGAAATTTCAAATTTTCTATAATCACCCATTTCCCCAATGCGGTGAATCTCCCCAGGATAAAATACTATAGTTTCTTTAAACCAATGTTAACCAGTTTTCTGATAATCACCACAATCACCTACGTCCCTAATATATCCCAGATCTCAATTACTATCTACATTTAGTTACTGTTTCTAATTTAGACCAGCGGGTCTAGGAGCCCCAACTTCATGATTGGTATTTTTTTTACAAGGTAGCTCGAAGTTTAATCTTTGATGATCGTATTGAAGTTTATTATCAGAGTCGATGTACATTACCATTTTAGATACGCGGTAGGCCCCAGTTTTTTGATAATCACCACAGTCACTAACAACACCAATTTATCCTAAACTTTGATTTTTAGTTAATTTACGCAATTTAAAAGCAATTTTGATAAGTTTAACGATAATCACCACAATCACCATTCACAGGAGCATACGGGACGCGTGTTCAGGCTGCAGTTCGACGAGTTCCAGATAGTATCCTCGTCGCATGACGACACAATCCTCGTGTGGGACTTCCTGAACTACGGCGGCGCGTCACCCGCTGCGCCCGCGCCGCAGCCGCGCGCGCGCACGCCCGACCACGAGCGGGACCGGGAACACGATCTGTATGACTAGGTCAGTACACGAGTACACAGCTGGGACTGTGCGCACACTAGCCTTGTGTGCACTTCCTGCACTACGGCGGCGCGTCACCCGCTGCGCGCACGCCCGACCACGAGCGGGACCGGGAACACGATCTGTATGACTAGGTCAGTACACGAGTACACAGCTGGGACTGTGCGCACACTAGCCTTGTGTGCACTTCCTGCACTACGGCGGCGCGTCACCCGCTGCGCGCACGCCCGACCACGAGCGGGACCGGGAACACGATCTGTATGACTAGGTCAGTACACGAGTACACAGCTGGGACTGTGCGCACACTAGCCTTGTGTGCACTTCCTGCACTACGGCGGCGCGTCACCCGCTGCGCGCACGCCCGACCACGAGCGGGACCGGGAACACGATCTGTATGACTAGGTCAGTACACGAGTACACAGCTGGGACTGTGCGCACACTAGCCTTGTGTGCACTTCCTGCACTACGGCGGCGCGTCACCCGCTGCGCCCGCGCCGCAGCCGTACATTATTAATATATTTAAAACTAGCTTCCGCCAGCGGCTGCGCCCGCGTGATATCTTTATAAATTATAGCCTATGTTACTCAGGGATAATATAGCAATCAGCTGGTGAAAGAATTTTTAAAATTGGTCCCGTAGTTTTTGAGTTTATCCATTACAAACAAATAAACAAACATACAAAAAATCTAATCTATTCTCTTTATAATATTATTTTAGATTACTAAGCTAAATAACATTTTAATTTTTCCCCACACAGGTAATTTAGCTAAGGACAAGATAAGACTTCTATTATCACTATCGGCAGCGCCTCGCCGCCGCGTGACGATGACGTCACCAGGACTACACACTGTTACCATGACGACGAGTTAAGGACAACTCACACTTGTTCGCCGCGATTCGGACGTTCATAGGTTTACGTTTAATTTATAACATTGGTCACGGAGTAGTTAGTCAATGGAGGCTTAATCCTTTCCCTGTGCAGTGACCCACAATGGTTCACGACGGTTATAACTATGGTATCTGCATCGCGGACAGTAAACGTGAAAGTGTTAACTTATAAATTGTGCGATTCGTGGGCGATAACAAACGTATAGGACGAACATGTTGCATTATACGCCGTATTATGTTATCTATAGTATTTTATTACTAAAATGTTGTGGCTAGAACCGTGTAAACTATCATTTTAGTAATTTGTAGTTAGTCGGTTGTTAACACGGTTCGCGTCATAATTTTTATGTAAATAAGAAAACAATTGTAATGACTGGAGAATGAAACTACTGCTGGCCAAACTTGTGAAAATCTCTTGCGTCATTCGATTTTATTGTTACTCCATTTGCTATTGCTCTGTGAAGTTGATTGAGATGTTCATTTAAGAAGTACAGGGGGCTTACTATACTTACTACGCCCAGAAATTTCCAGAATAAGCTGACCTTTCATTGTACGTAAAGCCTATACAGTGCGAGGTCAGCTCATACTGGAAATTTCTGCGCAGTTCAATTTAAGCTCTGCTATAAGTTCGTAGTGGGTACGACACAACTAAGAAGCAGGGACCGGATTACCGATATTTATTTATACCGATATAAAAATATCGATATAATACCGATATACTGGTATTTTTTTATCGATATCGGTACCGATATTTAATTTCAGTACATAAATATCGATACTTTAATTTGTCTATATTTGTATCAATACCGATATTAAAATCGGTATTGAGTATCGATATAAATATCGATAACTTAATACCGGTACTCAAATAGCGATATTTTGTATCGATATTTTACCGATACTTGAATATACCGATATATTTGTTAAATATCGGTATTTTACAGCCGAATATCGATATTTCTAAAATATCGGTATCCGTCCCTGCTAAGAAGTAACATCGATGTACCTGATAGAACAACCAATAGCAGTCGCTCGCTTAAATAATTGTACAACTTATTGCGTCAGCGTAAAGATCATGTTTTACTGCAGTACTAATAAACATTCATGGTCTTGAAGACGCGCGCAGTTCGGAAGTGATCGGTTTTACGAAGTTTACCGATGTGACTTCTTAGGGGCTGTTCAAGTATTACGTAAGCAGATTTTTGCAATTGCCCCCCCCCCCCCTTTCCATCGTCAGAAAAGGTAAGCAAAGCTGTTACCCCTCCCATGCTTACGTAAACATTGGAACATGCATTTTTCAATGTGTTCTGGATCGGCGGAAGAAATTTAGACAAGTGAATAGTGCGCGGTAATTCCCCTACTCGGTTCTTTTAGTTGCCATATGTGTTCAAACCAAAATAGACTAAATTTTGTACAAAATCCGAAAAAGTAAAAAAATAATACTGCTGACGTGATCACCATCCAGACCCCCCCATGTCATCAAAAATAAGAAAAGCAAATAACCCCCCCCCCCCCCCCCCCCCTGTAGTGCTTACGTAAAGTTGAATGGCCCCTTAGTTGTGTCGTACTATAAATATGGTGGCTACCTACTAATCATGTCGGGGCGTTGTAGTAAGCCCATTTTGACAGCTGTCAAATTAGTTCTATGAAAAAAATGACAGAAGTTGATTTGCTAGCAAAATTCGCGTACACATAGCTACATATAGTGTTATAAATTACCAGTATACGCTGACCTCGCACTGTATAGACTTTCAGCGCAATGAGAGGTCAGGTTATACTGACAATGTATAACTTGATATGTGGGCGTGTTCCATGATGGTACTTAGAATAACACTTTATGACGTCACAAAATTGATTAAATGTCAAAAATGGCTTCCTAAATATAGTTTAATTTAATTTTTTATTCACTATTTGGTTATTATTGTTTCTCAAAGTTTCGTACGTCATTTTCCAAAACTTTTCTTGCGAGAAAACCTCAAAAATCGCGAAAAAAATATGCTATTCCATACAAAACTGGATGCTTAACATGCTTAGCTTTGGTATGTATGGAGCCGTCGAGTTTTTTTCACGAATTCAGTTTATACTAAATATGAATAAGATAATTTATACGAGCGCAACTTCAAATCGTTTTTTACTGTTTCTTGATCTGTAACTTAACTTTAAGCGCTGCGCAAACGCAGACACTTTTGTTTTTTGTGTTATTTTAACACTTAGATGTATTAGAGTTTGAAATGTAACGTCACGAAACTTAGGATCCCACCCACCCCTTGTCACATAATGTCATACTTTGTCACCCCCCCCCCCCCCATCCTTCCCCCATCCATTGTGCCTGGCGGTGTCCGGTAGTAGCGACCGGCGACTGTGTCCGGTTGCCGCTACCGGACACGGCAACCACGGTTTCCTGTGATAGTGTCCCGTATCGGTAGCGTAAAGCGTCCACGTTTGCGCAGCGCTTAAAATCAATGATAAGATTTTTATTATGTATATGATTGAAAATGTTAAGCAATAATTATGTGTTGTTTTAAAAGAATGTTAGTTATCTGCTGTGTATATTATAATATTTAAAATGTTCTAAGTAACCGTCCAGAATATGTTGGGGTTGTAACGCCCGACAACCTGAATATGCTTTTCTGATGCTGGCGCATGGCGCGTCACATCGCTATTCGTGTTCGCGTATTCGTCTTGTTCGCCCAAATACGACGATTTGTAGTCACTCTATTCGCCTATATTTGCACGAATAAGACGAATACGCAAATACACGAACATCGTATCCGCCGGGTTGTCGGTTTTTGGTCACATATCAAAGGATTGCGGATATACCGAATATGTTCGTATTCCGTCCACACATGGCTTGCTCAGTAGAGCGCAGCGACGGACGTGTTGATCATAGATAATATATTAAGTTTAGTACTTAGGAGTTTTAATACTTCTATATACAGAAAATAATAAGCCGCTGCTGCCGTCAACTGGTCCATCTTTGCGTTCAAGAATATAGCAAAAATATTCGTGAATGTTCGGCATATTCGCTGTTCGTGACGATGTGTGGACGGTGTGTTCGAGTTATTCGGACTTCTACACGAATATAGCCGAATAAACGGCGAATAAAACCCCGAATACCGAATAGCGATGTGAGGCGCCAGCATCAAATCGAGTTCCTAAATCAATGGAGTTCGAACTCGTGACCTCGCATTCTTAGGCAGAATACACCAGACAGATCAGCGGGTCTGCCGCGTAACGAAAATGGTAATGAACATCGACTCTGGTAATAAACTTCAATACGATCGTGTGACTAAACTTCGAGCTACCTTGTAATACAATTACCGATCATAAAGTTGGGAGTCCTATCTTCATGATCGGTAATTTTTTTACAAGGTAGCAGTGGCGAAAGCTTACAGTTTTAAAAGGGGAAGCCGTCCCAAAAATGCCCTCTGAAAATTGCTGCAAGACATCCATACCGTCTCTTGTAATCTATAGGTATATAGTCATGCCTGGAAGAGCTCGACCTAACTGAATAACAAGCCTTTTTTTGTCAGTTGGATGAGTAAATTATATAATATTACGTTGGTCTATGCACTAACCAATTCCTAAAGGGAAGCCGATGGGAATCGGGTTGTATGGACTCTTCGCCACTGCAAGGTAGCTCGAAGTTTAGTCTCACGATCGTATTGAAGTTTATTACCAGAGTCGATGTTCATTACCATTTTAGTTACGCGGCAGACCCGCTGGGGTTTAAACGGGTTCGTTTTACATGAATCTTAATATTCACATTACAAATATCAAAATATATACTTAAAAGGGAACTTGCATTTAAATTATTATGAGAAATTATGTAAAAAAAATTGTGAAAAATTAATTAAAAAATTATACCATTTTTAAAAATTATTAATTTTAACGTAATATGGAACGTTATTTCAAACTCCAACATTGAGTTTTGACGTCACTCCTTCGTGTTTCCTTGGTAACCATATTCACACGCTATGAACGAGCGATGCAATGACGTCATGACACGGGACTCTGTTTTGGCGCGAATATTTGAAAGTCATATTTCTATTTGTGATATTTTAATTATTTCTGCATATTTTTTTTAATTCCTACATTTATTTAAGCCTTAAATCTATATGGTAAACAATCAAACCGTCAAAAACCCCCGACTCCAACTAGAAAAAGAGCTATAACTCTTGAACGGCTGAACAGATTTCTATGAAACATAGCTAAGATTATTTCTGATTAAACTAGCTTTCAATTAAAAAAAACTGCATTGAAATCTGTCTATCCGTTTTGGAGCTTTGGAGCTTCTGTGTCTGTTTGTAAAACAGACACAGATAGAATACAAACTTCTAACACCTCTCTTGTATGTCGGGGCTTAAGAATACATGCAAGTTCCCTCTTGCTCATGCTGTATTGGTAAGATCAGCCAGTCAGCGATTATAGTATCGAGGGTGGGGTAGGGATGATCGATATTAGAAAAGCATCGATATTGACATCGATGTTAACATCGATTCAAAACTATCGATGTACGATACCCCGTCATCCATAAAGTACGTCACATTAATTTCGTGATGTTTTGACCCCTCCCCCGTCCTTGTCACAATTGATCACATTTGTGAGACCTCCCTAGTGTGACGTCACATATTTTGCAATTTTACATTTAGAAATTATTAAATTAAAACAGTAGTTCCGAAATTAATTTTATTTCCATTGAAATTATTTTTTTAAATAAATTTGAAATGTGACGTCACGAAACTTAGGACCCCTCCCACCCCTTGTCACATAATGTCACACTTCGTCGACCCCCTCTCCCCCCCTAACGTGTGACGTACTTTATGGATGGTCCCATAAATATCAGAAGGAAAACATCAATGTTTTAAGTGGCAAAATAAACAATCTATTATTTTATTTATTACCAAAATGTATTAACAACGCAAATTTCGAAAAAAATTACATTCCCTGTATATTTTCGGTACACTCAGCAAAAAAAAAAGAAATGTGTGCTGGGACACATAGTAGAAGTGAAACTTCAGCGGACAATATATCGTCTACCTCCTCCACGCGGCCGTAACGCTTTTTCGTGACAGAAAAATCCTTATAACCCCCGTCTTCTTATATAGAAGTTTATCTTCAAAAAAGGAACTTTGTCAGAAGTTTTGCTACTTTCCCGCTAGATGACTTAGAGTATATCGATGCGCCGATATTATTCTCGTAACATCGATGTGTCGATGTTTTTGAGGACATAACATCGATGTAAAAATATCGATATTTATGTATCACCGATGAATATCGAACATCCCTAGGGTGACGGCCCAGAGTGCGCCGTACGTACAGTACTACCAACTTATCTGTGAAGTGGCAGAAAATGGAACTACAACAAATTCATACGATTTGACAGTTGAAGTCTTGTCAAAAATGCTTTTTCTTAGCCAACAGCGCCATCACTCTGTTCACGGATAACGTGGTGTCACTGTACTTTATTTCGTATCTCAGAGAGGCCTTTTTGCCCGGATGGCAAGCTTTCAATGCTAGGCTATCACTGTTAAGCCGGGATTCCACTGCGAAAGGGTAATGAGCAAGTAATAGCAGGACGGAACGGACCCCAACTAGCTAAAATAGGTTTTACCTTCCATTAAGAAAGAGTTTTGACAATTGCCTTCCACTGCAAAAAAGAAATGAAGAACGAGTACGTTATTAACTATTTTTACTCGTTCAGTCCTCTCCGCTAGACTTTTTGTTGGTGGAAGCACTTCTATGAAGTTAACCGTTGCGAGTTAAATGGAGTCCGTACGGAGCCCGCTCCGCTGCCAGTGGAAGCTCGGCTTTATGCTGGGGCCATACTAAGATTTAACGCCGTTAATTATCGCGTTAATGTACATACATAGCACCCACGCAATGAAATTTTACAAATAGACGCGTTGCCCGCGCTCTATATTGGCAATATTATAACAAGGTAATTGCCCGGCATTTACTTACTCACGCCTCAACCAGTGTCGCGGCTGTACGTCACTTTCAAGCGTAATTCTTGCGATATTTTGCGGGAAAAAATGCCTTCCAGTGTCTCTAGACGATGTACGAATTATACTGCAACTGTGAGAGAAAAAAAACGTTACATTTCATGCGTAAATAGGTACCCACTGAATTTTCTTAGAAATAATTTATTTGTTTTATTACGCGGTATAATGGCGGCCGCCGCCATTACGTTATGAGCTACGTCACACGCGCTCCTGCCAATGAACTTGCAGCAGCTAATGTCACGTAACCAAAGGTAGATTCATCTCTTTCTAACAACTGATATGCTGTATGGTAGCTTTCATTTTCTTTCCCTTTCTTCGCGCCCTGTATAAGAGCTGTATAATTATGTGTACTGGTATGTAGCTATAGTAAAGTTTACTCTGTTTTGTAATGCAATAATGTTGGTTTATGGCCCTTCTATTTGTATTTTCATGGTAGCCAAGACTTAACGCGCTAATAGGGTAGTTGACTACTATAAAAAAATTGACAAACATTGTATATTCCCATAAAGTAGGCCAATAAAGAACACCATAGTTGACAAAATAATTAAAATCGGTGAATAAATGCAGTTAAAAGCAGAAATTTCTATATGAGACACTATCCATCCTTTTCCCGCAAAAAGTATATATGAAATTGTCACAATTAACTATGACATTACTAGTTTATGACGTCACAATTCAGTAGCGCCATCTCTGTCTATTAAGAAATTTAAAAATCTTATAACTTAAGCATATTTACAAATATTTAAGTTATTTTTGCACTGTTGTATAAGTTTTTTCTGAATAGCTAATACCCTTTTGTGTAACGTTTAATGGAATTATGAATGCCATTAGAAAATTAGCGCGTTATGTCACACAAGACAGGTGTACCCACGCCTATGTCATGTCCATTAACGCGATAATTAACGGCGTTAAACCATAGTGTAAGCCCTAGCATCATCCAAAATCGAATTTAAACGGTTATTAAAAACTTTCTCTCTTGTGACCGATGTTACGTGTAATTGTTAGGTAACTTATATTTGATATAAAGTCTGCAACAGCTAACATTATACAAGATGAGTCGGAAAGGAACGCGGAAGGACCCTAATTGTATTCAGGACCAAAGCCAAAATCGCGAAATAAATACTCAAATCCAAAAGGTTGAGTGGCAGAGAATGCCTCATGGCATTATGTCCGCCTTATCTACCAGTACATGAAGAATAATAAGTATTTTATGAAACTGTTGCATAATAAGGGTTATTAAAACATGAGTGTGTATTTAAATCCAGCCGCAGCTGCGCAGGCGAGGTTTTTAATAGTATCACAGGAGTGTTTCAATACCTAATTATGTGCAGTTTCATACACTACTTTATCTATACTCATGCAATAGATAATTAACACAATAAAGTAAACAAACAATAATGGCGCCGAAACCCAGCAGTCACCGCGTAAGCACATAGACAACGCACGGATGACTTTCACACCGAATAATTAATTAATTAACGTTGCCATTGATGAGTATAATAACCCCCATCCGGCCGCCTGATTACGTATGATAAATATGACAGTTGCTGTCGCAAATAAACGTCCTATTCCGTTTCCTCTCATGAAAACGTTTTTAAGCGAGAAAGGGATGCATTGTTTGTTGATCGCTGTGGCTGTCAGATTCCTCTTACGTAATCAAGGCGCGGGTTCTATCTACCCTTTCCGACTTAAAGCTTGTAAATCATCAAGGATTATGACAAATATTGTAAATATTAATTGTACTGATGAGAAATGTCTGAATTAAAGTACAGTCGATAAAAAAAGCGTTCTGAATCTGACAACTGTGAATAGAGACGAAACTATACCTTTAGACAAATGATAATCTAACTAAAGTATGATTTTTACTAACTGTTTTATTAGGTAAACCATTTTTGGTCCTAATCTTATCATATTTAGAGGTAAATAAAATAAACCGAAGTTATAATCGGCTATTTTTCCGGTTGATGATCTTTAAGGCTAAAATCGTTTGTACCCGGCGTCCAAACGCAGAGTTACTAACTCTAAGCGGGCCGCAGTCGTTCAAAGCATTTTGTTTCCAAAGTGTATCACGGCACGGTTTACACATGCTTATAACATTCCGATGGGAAATTTCATAAGGATTACGTGCGCCACGGCCATTTGCATTTTACAACCCCACCCGACCATTTGGAAGATTACTAGAATAGAATAGATCTTTATTTTCATGTAAACCAAATACAGGCACTTATGAAATGTCGAGACTCTAGGTGCACGGTTCCAAATAGTAGATCCTATGGAGAAGAACCGCTAAAATTTGTTATTCATCTAAAGGGGTTACTTAACTTATTTTGTAAAAAAATATCAAAATATTGTTTTCATTATGAGACAGCTATGAATAAATATAAGGTATAAAAAAACAGTTATCATCTAAAATCTTCAAGATGATGTATGTTGTTGATATTAAACTATCAGAAAAATACACTTTTTTACGTTTCCACGCAAGATTGTTAAATTGTCTAATTGAGGAAAAAATCTTAACTAATTCAGTCCGCCTTTGTCTCTCTTAGTGCTGTGAATTTAAATATTCGTATTTATTTTTCTACTTTTTTTCTCGACTGTACTGACATAATGTAATATAGTGTAGACAAAAAAAATAGCTTTTTTTTTGTTAATTTTTTTTTCAATAAAGTAAATGCTAGATTATATTATATTGAAGGTTTTAAAAGTGTTATGTGTGCGATGTTAAGCGATTTTTTTTTATTATTTTGTATAAATAATGTGAATTAGTTTAGGTATAACTTTAAATGTAAATTTGAGAGGGTAGAACGTTTTTTACTCTTCAACTTAAATATAATAATTATAAAGCTGTTCCGCTTACGTTTTTATTTTATTTTAATTTAGTAGCCTTTGGTGCAATTCATGCTAGTGCAAAGTCTAAGCGCATCGAAGCGATAATCTAAAAGTTAATATAGCAAATTCACCCTTATCTCAACAGCGTAATGCTTATATTTCTCCTTGGATGAAAAAATACGCACGAGTCTGCGAGCGACCGACGCCGAATGGAGCGCGCGCGTTCGCGCGAATCCACGCGCCTACTACGCCAATCAACGCGTCGTCAGTCTGAAACTGACCTGCGTCACTGCTGATGTACGAGCAGCATATTATTATGGATACGGAAAAGAATGCAACTTCGCTTTAATTGTAAAGAATTTGACGCTTCGGTGCGCTTCGACTCTGCGCTACCATGAATTCACCCTTTTTTAATGTAAATTCTTTTGAGAAAAAGATAAAAATCTAAAATAGTTATAAGGAATTATAACTTTAGTCTTTTCTTATCTTGAAATAGGCCTCCAGTTAACAAGATGGGGCTGACTACTGGAAAACTGCTCATTACGAAAGCATTCTGACAATTGAGATAGCAGACTTCCCTACTTGTGCTGCACGTTAGCAGAAGAAAACTGACTATTACTAATTTTTTTAAGGGAGTCTTGAAAAATGTATCCCCCGCTAGCTTGCTCGTGGAGGTCCGATGGCAGTCGCTCCGTGTAACATATGGATATTGAGTCACATCTGAAGCCCCATTCTCGTAATTAAAAATGTTCAAAATATAGTTCCAATCTCGTTCCGATCTAGTATCCATGTCATAAATGTCACAAATGGTATTCTGCTACACTAACAAACATCCTATACTTCATTTGAAATAACATTAGACATTTTTAACAAACCCTTTTACAGTGTATTCAACCGATTTTGACTTCTATACCGTACGCATAAGGATGGCATTAAAAGCAAAAACGTATTTACAATAACAAATGTTTACTGCAGCTGTAATTTGTCATGTCACCAACGTAGTAGAAGTCAAAATCGGTTGAATAAAGTGTAAATGGAGTTATTTATATTTGTAATGTTATTTCGAACGGAGTATAAATCCGCAGTAACATCGCGTCAGTGGTATTTCTCTAACCAGATTCGGGTCAACAGACTTTTTTTTTAAAAACGACCCTTTTCATTTTGGCCCATGTTAGGTTTTGGTATGGGACCTGCTCCATACATTTTGACCCAGATAAGTATCCCCTTTTGTATGGAACAGCTGGTTTTTTCTCGATTATAGAGATCTCATGGTATGACTTACATTTTTTTCTGGTAATTCAAAATTATTTATTTTATTTATTTATTTATATATTCTTTATTGTACAACAGTAAAAAAAAATTATACACATATAACTTGCACGAACAGAGGTAGATTGTACAATGGGCGGCCTTATTTTTAATTACCTATGTAATGTCATACTGGCCCAATACTGGCCTACCTATGAAGTATATTTTTTTATGTAGTACCCAAAAATTGCAGAGTTCGTTCTCAAATTCAAACAGTAGTACTAAAGTTAACTCCAAAACAAAATATAAATTTAAATTTGTATGACTTGCGCTAGTAAATTATGCGTGTCCCTCATACTAAGTCGAATTTTCGTTTTGTTTCAAAGTGTATCCCAATACTGCGGTTACATTTAGGAACAGAGACTGAATCACTATACAAATTATGCGCACTACATAAAAAAAATTCCTGTATAATGAATTCTTTACTACTTGTAATGTAAGTGATTACTTTTTTCGTAGACTTTCGTCTATGATGGTTACTGCCAATAGGAGAGTAAAAAACGCATCTACCCTCATTTATAATGCCTTGCCCGAAGTATAAATATAGTAACACAAACTTAGATGTTTAAATAATTTATAAATATCTAAATAAATAATGTTCCCAATACCCCAAGATGTCTTTTGAACGTCACTTAGTTTGTATAGATCAATTATAGGTACAGGATGTTCCAGAAATTGTTTAATTCCTTACACTTCTTCGGACTGAACAGGAATAGCTAGAAAAAAATCTGATATAAATGCAAAGGGATTCAATGTTAAATAATCTAAAAAATATTAGGGAATAAGATTTTGTATTTTTAGCTAAAGCTGTTCGGTTTCATAGTCCTAACCAGGCGCGGATGCAGAGGGGGGGGGGGGCAATGGGTGCAATTGCCCCCACCCCCCTTTCTCCGACTAAACACATTATTATAACCGCCTTCAAATTATTTAAATCGTCTTCGTTGGTTTCCGAAGTATTACATGAAATACAATTAAAAGTTTATCAATGTTTTGTTTAGATCAAATTTTCTGGGAGATTGTTAAAATCACACAAAAATTGCCCTCCCCCCTAAACGAAATACTGTATCCGCGCCTGGGCCTAACAAGTAACAACCCATTAAAAGGAATTACATGATTTAAGAGACACCAGCTGTATAGCTTCCAATGTCTGTTATGTATGAGCTCTCATATCGGAATTCCTCATGCTGTGATGGACAGATCATGCAGTGAGAAAGGTTAGTAACACAGCACTATTGCGTCGGACCTTGTAAGTGTATCGTGATTCACAGAGGCCCTTACTGCTACATAACACGCCAGCAGTTCCCATACAAGAGTTTTCGACCACACCATAATTACCAGTGTACTAGGGATGTGACATTGCACCTAAAAAATCGATTTTTCATTAATCGATTTATTTTTGTAGCATGAAAAATCGATAAATAAATAATCGATTTTCCTTAAGAAAATAATCGATTTTGTTATATTAATCGATTTTTTTCCAATTTGTCAATTAAGATCAAAATAAACGGCATAATATTGACTCTCAACTACTTGTCGTCCTTTTAGTCGTAGACATTGTTAAAAACGAGACTTTTAATAACACCAAACACGAAAAACAATCAAAATTGTCGTTTAACAATGAAATTTCACCAACGAATATTAATGAATGACATATCAACCAAATGTCGGTAAAATAGTACAGTTCGTTGACTCCATCTAGTGAATGATTGATTAAATAAATCTACTAAACTGTTTCAAAAACACAGAAGGAATGCCATCATAGATGCACAGAGGGGGGGAGACCCCCAGATCCCAGGTTGCAGATGAAAAATCGGTAATAATTGATTGAATGATTGATTAAAAAAAATCGATTTTTAATCGATTATTTTTATAATCGATTATTTTTTCACATCCCTACAGTGTACCAACGGTACACGCAGAGCGTTTCCGCCGAGTTCGTGTACCCTATACGGTACATGTGGTACACGCGGAGCATTTCCGCCGAGTTCGGTGTACCCTATGTGCGGTACATGAGCCCCTTGAAAACGCTAGTGGACATAATTATGGTGTGGTCGAAAACTCTTGTATGGTAACTGCTGGCGTGTTATGTAGCAGTAAGGGGTACACTTAGTAATACCCTATATAGTTTGTGGGTACACTGGACTGCTAACATGTTCAGCCCCGCAATCATAGAAATAGTACAACCATAAAGTTATTATTAGTGGTAATAGAGGAACACAGTGTGCGAGTGAGAAACCGATCTTTACGAAAATCCTACGTGCGAGAAAGAGACACAATTAAATGTTCGTAGGACCGATTTGAAACAATTTATGAACTAGTAGGTACCTGTCAAAATAAGATCTCGTATTATTTTATGATTTTCTTCAC
The DNA here is from genome assembly GCA_932294325.1 of Allophyes oxyacanthae. Lineage (NCBI taxonomy): Eukaryota > Metazoa > Arthropoda > Insecta > Lepidoptera > Noctuidae > Allophyes > Allophyes oxyacanthae. The sequence continues at coordinate 5,701,383 of OW028638.1, forward strand.
AATCGTTCTGTATTTTATTGGATAAATATCAATAATCGAAAAGGTTTCGTGTCCTGTGTTAGACTGCAGTGTAACTTACAGCAATAATGCAAATAAAGAGACCTTTTACAGGTAAATACCGTACAGTGCAATACTACTTTCAGAGTGCATATTTCCATAGAAAATATTCCTAAAATTATTTAGTAATACGTTTATAACATGCGGTAAGCCCCCTATTTTCTAAATAATATATTATTTTAAATAATTATGTGTAAGATAAAAAAATATTGTGTTCGTGAAAATGTGAAAATTAAACCGTTTGGCATAGGTTGTGCGAACAAAATCTATCGATATGTCGATATTTCCAAATTAATTTTTCGTACTACCTAGCTTCGTCCATTGCATAACTTGAGAGTTATTGTTAATCCTTGATTTTTGTATATTGAAAGGTTGATTTAGTTCGGCCCCGCACATTGTCAGAAAATCATAGTCGGAATATTTCTGACGCACCGGACACTCGACACTATTCACACCATATCTGTACTATTACAACATTTTAATAGTACGTACATAGCCCATACCCGCATTTTGTACTAGCCCCACAGATGACAGAATTTTCCGAATCATACGTCCGCTTCTACAAGAAGCAAACTTACGATTCCGAAGATTCTGATTCTGTCGCACATTAAAATGCATAAAATAGCGCTATTTCCAGACAAAGAGTAGCCTGGTGAAAAAAATAACTTCATCATATTGACTGGCCAACTTCATAAATTCCAGGTTTCCGGACCACATTTCTCGGCCTGTGTCAGTGTACAAATACAGGGACCTATCACCAGAACCTTCAAAATCAAAACCGAAACGTCTGACGTCAAGAAATAATGAATATGATAATGAATGATTACATAATGTTTACAATAAATTTTCTTTTTACTTACCTATTCGTCACTTTCGTGACGTTAATAATTTTGCCATCCTAATATAAACCTCTATTACGTGACTTTTAATATTTTAAAATGACAGATTAAATATGTCAAATATGGTATTTTAGTATAAAGAACATTTGAAAGATTTAATTGGTAATTTTAAAAGATTATTAGTTAGGTACATAATTTAGCCTAGCAGATTCTAAATGATATTCCACTCCTTATTAGTATAGCCGATTTTGATATCGATATTGCAGGGATATTGTCAATTCGGTGATATTATAATTTCACAATAACACGGCCATATCGATAATGCGGAGACGTCAAAGTCACATCCCTAAACTTCACACACATGTCAAATGCGCTAACATACGTATTTCTTTTTTGGTCTCGCGATAATGAAGACAGTGTTCCTCTATTACCACTAGTAATAATAACTTTATGAGTACAACTATGTATTATCTCTATGCCCGCAATTTACACGTCTCCAGTCGAGTACGTGTCTATGGTTGCTAAAATTTAGTGTTATCCGTGTGAATACCCAATTTAGTAGTTAGTCGAGTGGTTTTGGTCGCAGGACTCGTACTGTGCTAGACAAGAGACTTAAATAGGGTTTCATTTATTATCCTACTCCACAATATGCATATTTATTTATTGTTTAAGAAATAAGTCGTCGAGCACGCGTGAGGTGTCGTTAATGTGTTCCAGGGGTTTCCAGATTTGGTTTCCAGGTTTCCAGGTACTATGTATTAGCTCTATGGTTTCCCCAAAGTGACAGCTCTCTCCCTATTATTTAAATCATAGACATAGGATAGTTATTAGCGGTTATTAGTCTATGATTTAAATGGAACATATAGCAGCATTATAGCAGTATAGCAGCCATTTTGATTGCTTACAGACTTACGATGGTCTTATTTGGTAAGATATAAACGGTTGTGATCATGTTCCGGAAGCACTAACCAAGATGTTATTTCGAAGATTGCCTTACCGATGCGTATTATTATCTATATGAAACCTTTGTATAAAATGTTACTTACACAAAAAACAGCAAAACTTTCAATTAGATACTTAAAAACAGCATTACCTGCTAAGTGGGAATCACGTATACGTAGTATCTCTAACTAGTCTGTGGTGGGAATTATGACTCAAACAGGCTGGACATTTTTGGTAGGTAATCCTAATCTGTACCAGTTACTAAAACCCATAGGTAAAGAATATTTTCGCTTCTAAAACATGTTTCAGTATAAAGGCAAACAATAACTGGCACGGAAACACAATTGAGTAGGTACTTGTGCATAACGTTGCACACGTGTATTTTTTTATTCTGAATAAGCGTAGTCTTTGTATATATCCCTTGTTTATGATTAAAATAATTTAATTTATTTACTGCTTACATGTTTTTTTTTACCTTTTAAGTTCAGTTTACATGCCGTGTCATCAGTTTGAAGTGAAAAAACGGCTAGTTGCGTTAAATACATAATCAATTGAATGCAATCACTTTTACGTACTGGATGTACTGTAAAAATAAAGTGGTTTTTTTCTATGCGTTTCAAAAGGTGGACGTGGGCCGGTTGGTCTCCCATCCGGGTTATTTTGTGAACGTTGCTGAAGTGAGCAGTTATTTCAAAATGGGCCCCATTCACCTGTTTTACCGTATGTATACCTACACTACAGTATTTTCAGACAATCAACAGTGCTGAGAGAAGCGGGTGACAAAGAGAGAAACTGGGGTAGCCAAGTCTACAGTTTATAAAATTGCATGACACTTTCGTCTGTACTTGCTTCCGTTTGGAATTCAGAAGACTTTCTATATTTCTACGTTGCAGGCTCTAGACCAGTATTCAAATCTTCGTTGTTTCAATTAGTTTGTATCTAAGTTTGTATAGTGACAACTAGAATAATGGCCACTCCCACACGGTACCTACTACTACCTACTCTTGAGTTTGTGGACAGGGGACATTTTGTAAACATCTGCTCATTTCACTACATTGAATAGCTCTACGGAAGTGAAGTGAGCATGGGCTGAGCACGAATGTTTTGACGTATAGTAACGTAAACGTAACCAAGTTTAGAACCAAAAATACACGTTTAATCCATGATATTTTTTTGGAAATACATGCAATATTTTTACATTTTCATGATACAAGTGCGTTTGTTGCATAAAATTGAACAAAAATGCGATAGATTCATCGTATTTTATAATCAAAATTTGCTTACGTTACTATACGTCAAAACATTCGTGCTCGGCCCACCATAGAGTGGTGCGACTGGATAGACAAAGCTAGGCGACCGCAAGAATATTTTCGATAGAAATAATAAGTAGGGCTCCCCTATGACCACAACCTAAGCCATGTAGGTGTATCACAGAAAGCTTCCAACCGAATGTAGTTCTTATGTGTACAAAGAATACCATTCATAATAGGAAACCAGAATTATCGCGAATTTACGTTGGAGTGAGATCGCTGCGTCTTGTGTCAGTTTGCCTGCACAGAAAAGAAAGAGACGGATAGTTTTATTAGACGGTCACTCGCTAAGAGCAAATATTATTAATGCTCTTAGGTCACTCGCATATTCCGTACTCTGTGAATGTAGGCGTGCGCGAACGACCGAATGTTCTAATAAGACAACTATCTGCCTCTTTCTTGCATGATACTCGTGATCATGATCAGTATAACCATCGAAAAGTACAGCTATTGAAAGGCCAATATTCGTATCGTATTATTAATTATCATGCAATGCAATAGTTTAAAAGTTAGTATAGAAAGCATTCTAGTATTAACAATTCACATACATTCATCTTCCAACACCACACATAATTCTTCCAATCAAATGTTATTTTAATATCACTATCATCTATCGCACATTTCTATTATTTTTGTAAATCAACAATAATGTTATGTTTAAATTATGAACACAGTTGGACGGGTGTCATTTTGTGAACATGAGGATCTAAAAAGGCCACATTTAACAATTCGTGACTGTTTACTGAATATGAATCTTACGTACATGATATTAAGAGTCATCAATTAAGTGGATAATTTGACGTTTGTAATAAGAATCATATCATGATTCATATAAAGCGGCCTTTTAGACACCCTGCTCAGCGAATGACTTTAATGAAGTAATGTTCACAAAATGACCCCCGTCCATCTGTTTCCATTTGAAAAGTTTGGAACGCATAGTATCAAAATACGAACTAAATGAACTGTTCTTATTAAAAGAATATAAAATGTTCCACTTTAGTACCACTAGGGTAAATAAAAAAAATTGCAACGAGGCCACAAGCTAATTCTCAATGCAATGTGTAAATTACTGAAGGTTTTATAAAAGCCGGACAATCTCATGTCTAAGAATTTTCGAGAAATCAGCAAGTAATCTATTAAAAACGCAACAAATACACTTACTAGGTACATAAGTAATTATAATATCTAAAATGTTTTCGCCTTTATACGGAGGTATATGGTACCATACCTCTCCATGACGTTGTCATGTGTGCGTAAGATCAATATAAATAATAATAGACTGCTTTCAGTTTGTAATATTGTACTTGAGGATAAATATTGACAAATATTGTGAATTGTAAATAATGAAAATTCCTTTATTGATAAATAAATAAATGTCTATTGTAATTACAGTTTTATTGTTTGCTAGAAACTCCCAAATCAACACCCTGTACTATGTCTATTCACACTATGTTTACTATGTCTATGTAATAAGATGGGTTATCAAACAACCTCCGCAATCCCGGATGGTTATTTTTTCCGTGTTTTTTCCTGATAATTTACGAATCTGACAGGCAGCTTCTACCGGTTTTGGTGTTTTATTTTTGGCAACACTTTCCTATAAACTGTCAACAATGTTAGCGTCCGGTTGCGTTCCATAGATTCTATAAATTTTCCTAATACATATTCGCTTGATTTTCAGTCCATCTCTGTCTAACAACAAGACGAAGAGTGTGACAAAACTTAAAATATGTATACGGAACATTCCATCAACCCATATTGATCGATTTAAATTGAGGTTATTTCAGTTCGTTCGCGAAAGAATAGGTCGAGTTTATTTGTGAAAAATTATGATATTTTTACATTTTATGTGGCAAACATAGTTAGAAAAGCACATATAATTTTATAATTTAGTTGAACGATGTCAGATATTGAAGAACCGCCGACGAAAATGTCGAAATATGAAGAGGTGAGTAGATTACATTATTATTTAATTTTTGTTTGTGAAATAATCCCTAAATATTTTCTGTGCCTCTAAAACGATTGTTTTACCTGTAGTAGACATATGAAGTGTATAACTTTGAACGGCCTTTCTCTCCCACAATTTTTATAACTTCTACAAATGTTGATACAATCTTTTACACATTTACTGATAATTCTGATGTTTTGCTGTAGTATTTGGAAGCGGAGGGCGAGGATTGCATGGAGGATGGTCAGGAGGAGTGGCTCAGTGAGGAAGTCCTCACTGATGATGACTACATTCCAGCAGTAAGTAAGAATACCCTATAATAAAACACTCTAGTTTTCCCCAACATGGGTGCGTTATTGCGAAAATCTGTCCCGCGTTCTGCAACACAGCTATGTTTTACTCAAGGTCCTATCTTTCTAGTCCTGATTCCTTTACAGTGTTATTGTACTCATGAATAACAATAACTCAACACCACCCCTAAGATGACACTCTGGCCCAACTTGTACTATACCTACCACCACCCTGAATTCACGAAAAAAGTAGCAACTGTTCCATACAAATAACACACACAAATACTTTATAAGCAATCAAATAATCAGGGTGTGGAATAAGCTCCCAGAAGACGTAGCCTCGGCCCAAAACGTAAATCAGTTCAAGAATCGACTTGACAACTATTCTCAACTGCAAGAATGAAACCAAGTGGGGAACAGCAGGATACAGGCACTTACCAGTTGTCTCAACTGCCTGCCTGATAAATAAATAATAATATTAAATAATTACTCAATTTTTATTTTTTTATTTTTTTCTCTTTATTTAATATAATATAAACACACAAATTAACAAAAGAACATCACAAAAACCTAAATAGGTTTGTCTGGATGTCGAAGCACTATTGAGAAACATAGTAAGTAGGTACCCAAGTTATATAATATTTACTTAAATAGTTGATACACGTAGGTAAGCTAACAATCATCAAGCACAGGCAAAGCAAGGCAAGGTAATTAATTGTATAACACATATCTCTATTTGAAATTATAGCCGGAACAAGATAAAAGCGACACAAACCTAAATACCACACAAGAAGACGTAGACACAACGCCAAGTCTTCAGGATTCGTTAGCAGACCAGAGCACTGACGTAGACAAGGTGGAACAGAAGGATAACACCGAACAGAATATAGAGGAGCAGTTAAATAACCTTGAGAGTACACAGAATGGGGACGATCTACCGGAAGATTTGGATGCATTCTTGATCAGGTGGGTTTTTTAAAAAAGAATAATGTCAGTATGCTGACGTCATTACTTCCAGCTTGTCACTCTTAATTAAAAAAAAAGAAAGGAGGCATATGTTTTTATTCACGTACACTATACAGGATGCCGCATATGTCAACTAAAAAGAAAGAAAGAAAATCATATATTCGGACTAGACATCAGACAACACAGACCAACACAACTATACTCCGTTTGAAATAAGATTAGACACATTTAACAAACCCTTTTACAGTGTATTCAACCGATTTTGACTTCTATTCCGTACGCATAAGGATGGCATTAAAAGCAAAAACGTATTTACGATAACAAATGTTTACTGCAGCTGTAATTTGTCATGTCACCAACGTAATAGAAGTCAAAATCGGTTGAATAAAGTGTAAATGGAGTTATTTAAATTTCTAATGTTATTTCGAACGGAGTAAAAATGGAACCACGTATTTAGTATCACATTCTGCTACTGTACACACAGAATACTACTCCGTCAGAATATAAAATTATTTATTATTCTTATTATGAGTCCGTAATGTCCCACTGCAGGGCAAAGGCCTCCCTTCCCTCTTTCCATTTCTCACGGTCAGTTGCGATCTGGGGCCAATCCTTTATGTAAATGTCCAGCTCATCCCGCCATCTCCTCTTGGGCCTGCCGCGCTGTCATTTCCTGCCGTTCGGGACCCACTCTGTGGTTACTTTAGCCCATGGCTCCTCCGACATGCGGCAGATGTGGCCAGCCCAATTCCACTTCAATTTGGCAGCTGTTTGGCCTACGTCAGCAATTTGTGTTTTGGAACGAAGCATCGAGTTTCTTATGCGGTCCGTAAGTTTGACTCCCAGGATGCTTCGTTCACAGAATATAAAATACACACCAAAATAATATAAAAAAACATTTTAAATTTCTTTTTCAGAAAGACTGATGGTAAAGTGCTGGAGGCGAAAGTTAAAGAAGAATCAATAGTTAGCAAGAAGGAAGAAGTTGATGATGGAAATGACACAGATGACTTGCTGGTGAGTTTTTTATTTTTATTTTTTTATGGCAACTGAGCCGATGGCGTCTATTCTGGCAGAGTCACGTGAAGACGGAATTAGGTGAGACCGTCTGACAATTACTTATGGAAGTTGTTAGTGGCTGAAAAGACAAAGACAAACAAATTTATTAATACATAAATAATAATTATTACTAAACACTATTAAAACGACAGGGTTGAAAACAAACATATACATACCTAACATATACTTTGCCCTAAACTGTATGGTTTTGTTAGGGTAGCTGTAGGTGGCATACGACCACGGCTATCCTCTGAACATCACTATGAATATGTGTTAATATTTTCTTGTTTCATACCTTTTCAGTAGTCGGGTTTTAGTTTTTGAACTTAATTTTTTTTTCGGAGCCGCCAGCTACTGCCATCTATATATATATTTTTGAAATGTGCTAATTAAGCCCTTTCATTTGATAACCAACACGAAAACATCAAACAAAAAAAAATTTTAGTTCGTTACTTTATGTCTTCTAGAGGGCGCCATATTAAATTTAATGTGACGTCACATAGCCTATAACCAGCGGACCATTAAAACGCTTACAACGATACCTCATTTGTCGAATTACGATAAGTAGCTTAGAAGTTATGAGGGAACAGATGAACATACATACATACCGGTCAAACATATAACCCTCTCCGTAGTCGGGTAAAAAGACACTTCCTACCCTAATAAACTAAGTATTATGCAATACAAACTGTCTGTAAAACATAGCGGTGTATAACTACCCTGCGGTCCGAATTGCGATAAAAGTGATATCGCGAATCCGACCAAATTTAACAGTCACAAAGTATAAGAGCTATTGAGTAATAATATTATTTATTTATTTAAAATGCTTCATGTACAATGTACAAAGGCGGTCTTAATGCCGTAGGCATTCTCTACCAGACAACCTTAGGGTGATGCAGAGACAATGAAGGTAGATGCACCAAAAAAAAAACTTAAATGAGAGGTATAACTATATTACTTGTGACTTTGGTCGGATTCGCGATAAATTATCATTTTTAGCGCAATTCGGACCGCAGGGCATGTCACGCGTTTTGTTATGGTCAGGGTTACGCCTTAATAATAGGCCTGCAGTATACAAAATATTTGTACAAGTTTGTGATCTTTCCAAAACGCAAATTGCTGACGTAGGCCAAACAGCTGTCAAATTGAAATGGAATTGGGCTGGCCACATCTGCCGCATGTCGGAGGAGCTATGGGCTAGAATAACCACAGAGTGGGTCCCGAACGGCAGGAAACGACAGCGCAGCCCAAAAGGAGATGGCGGGATGAGCTGGACAATTATGTAAAGGATTGGCCCCAGATCGCAACTGACCGGGAGAAATGGAAAGAGGGGAGGGAGGCCTTTGCCCTGCAGTGGGACATTACAGGCTTATAATAATAATAAACAATTGTGATCTTTTATACCCACAGCGCATGTTGGGCGAAGGTGATCAAAAGGCGAAGAAGAAAACGCTGAAGATGGTGAAGAGTGAGAAGAATGAAGACTCGGGGTCCAGTGATGATGACGAGTTCATATACGAGGTATTATATACGTGACTAGCGACCAGCGGGTCTGCCGCGTAACTAAAATGGTAATGAACATCGACTCCGGTAATAAACTTCAGTACGATCGTGAGAGGCTAAACTATGAGCTAGCTTTTAAAAAATTTACCGATCATGAAGATAGGAGTCCCAACTTCATGAAAGGTAATTTTTTATTTACGAGTTAGCTCGAAGTTTATTCTCCACGATCGTATTGAACTTTATTACCAGACTCGATGTTCATTACCATTTTAGTCACGCGGTAGGGGTGATGCTAATCCCATGCATTTACTAAGGCGATATTAGAAGAGTTACCCACTTCGATACCATATGGTTGCATTTAGGAACAGAGACTGAATCACTACAAATTTTGCGCACTACATAAAAAAATATCCTGTATAAAAATATATCTAATTTCATATATAATATATATGAAATTAGAGGCTGTGATACCATCTCTCTTTTCAAAAAGCGTCTAAAACTTCACTTCCTTTCCTTGTCGAAATAGTTTGCATTTATATATTATTTATTCTATATTTATTTATATATAAATATGTATTTGTGTGTATTTATGTAGATTTGTGTAGGTTTGTATTATGTATATCTTTTATTAGGATGTAATATAATGTCATCAGTTTTATTTAGTTATCCTCTTGTATTAAGTCCACACTATAGTCTACATTTCTTTTTTTTTTCAAACTCTCCTCTCGCAGGTCTGCTGGAAGAGATTTCTTTAGAAATAAGCAGTACCTTTGTGTCATCTTTCCTATTTAATTGTAATTATTCTTCTTTCTGTGTGTACATAAATTGTTAAATAAATAAATAAAATAAATATTTGTTTCACATAAAAATTACTGGCTCCTCATTATTTTAACATTACGCTAGTTTTTACGTAGTATTACTGTCATTGACTCAGGCGCCGGCATGGCGGCATAAATGATCATACATTCATCGAAAACCGGCCCTAAGCGGACTAATGTGTCCGAAAACAATATTATAATGTCTGTCTGTCCTTGTGTTATAGTACGCGCAAATCTTTATGAGCCCTGAACTGAGCTTTGAACTCTCTCTCTCTCTGTCCCTCTAGCACCTATAATAAGCATACTGCGCAGCCACTCGCGTTCAACTTACGAGAGCTCATAAAGTTTTGCGATAACTATAATATCTCTTAATTAATTATTATCTTCTACAGAGAAGCAAAGTGAAGACACTGAAGCTAGCAAAGAACGTGTTAATCAAGAGAACGCCAGCGACCAAAGCAGAACCGGAGGACATGAGCGATGGAGACGACGAGACAGAACAGGTATTATATCTCTTTCTACCTTCGGTTAGCTCGTTCCTGTCCCACTGCTGGGCACGGGTCTCTTCTTAGCATGCAAAGCGTTACACTTTAGTCCGTCACACTGGACTTATTTTTATTTTTTTATTAGCGTGTTAACTGAACGATATGAGTGTAGATAAATAGCAGTTTTTGAAACTGTTGCATAATAGGGGGTATTAAAACACGAGTGTGTGTTTAAAAATCGAACCGCAGCCGAGTTCTTTAATAGTATCACACGAGTGTTTTAATACCTACATAGTTATGTGCAGTTTCATACACTACTTTATCTATAATCATGCAATAGGTAGTTAACACATTTATAATGTAAATTTTAAATAAACAAAATGGCGCCGGAACTCAGCGCGCATGCGCTATAGTGCGCCGCGCATGCGCACTAGACGCGCCAATATAGTCAATTACGGCTGCTATAAAAATGAATTGACTCCTTGGTGGAACTGAAGTTTACTACATGGGTTTATTAAACAGTAGTATATTATGTCTATGGTGTACTATAATAGAAAAAAAGTTATTTTATAGCATTGTTTTGTTAGGAAAACTGTATCATAATAAAACTTTTTAATTTGATCCATTCAACCGCGCACGGTTACTACAGTCACAAAAAAACTTTTGCTTATACCGTTCATGGTGAGTACAGTCACCAAACGACATCGTTCATATAAGGTTCATTTTAAACGTTTATAGCGCTAAAGTCGGGCGATAGTCGTACAGGATGAAAAAACTAGATGGCGCGATATTAAGTTTGTCATCCGTGAGAGTAAATTTAATCTGTGCAATGGCAACACAAATTTTAGAAAAAAAATATTGAAACTGATATATTATATTATACGATATGAGAGTAGATAAACTACTATTATATACATTTATCGTCCATTGTCAAATCAAATCAAATCAAATAATTTATTCAATAAATTCACATAACAAAAATAAACCAAAAAATACAGTCTTACTTAGATATAAATAACACGGGTGCCTGAACTAGGGAAACCTGTGTTTCAGGCGAGAAGAACACAACAACATAGAATCTTAAATAATCACAATAGCTTTTATATTATTGTGTTCAACATCCATGCATATAACTTATTATTTCAGTCATCAGACGATGGTTCTACTATGCAGCGCATGTTCGAGATTAAGAAGGCAGCTGCCGCCGAAAAAATAAAGTCACAACCCAAGCCAGAACCGGCCAAGAAGATAGTGAAGCACGTCGTCCAAGTTAACACCAATTTTATTAAGACTGGTAAGTCTTCCCGTATGCCGGAGGAGCTTTGGGCAAAAACAACCACACAGTGGGTCCCAAACAGCAGGATACGGCAACGCGGCAGGCCCAGAAGGAGATGGCGTGATGAGCTGGACTTCTATCTAAAGGATTGGCCCCAAATTGCTATAGATTGGGAAAAGTGGAAGGAAGGAAGGGAGGCCTTTGCCCTGCAGTGGGATACTACGGGCTATTAATGATAATAATAATAAGTCTCCTCGTGAAAGCCGAGAAAGATAAACAGATCAAATATCTTGATTTGGCCCGCGAGGTTGTCGACATGTGGGATGTGGATTCAGCGATCATTGTACCGATAGTCGTTTCGGCCAATGGCTTAATTACCGAGAGTCTCGACCGACACCTCAGGAGGCTCTCGTTAGGTAGTTGGATCAAGGGCCAGATTCAGAGAGCAGTACTTCTTGACACGGCACGCATAGTTAGGAGATTCCTTTCTCTGGAGCCCTGACCGCCGGTAGCTTGGACCCTATTCTAGATACCGGTGGGCTACTATTTTTTCATATTTTTAAATGTGTTTTTAATATAGTTTTGTAAAAATATTTAAAAATATAAATAATATGTATGAAAAATGAATAAAGGAGATAATAAGTCTCCTACTGCGGCTCAAAAAAGCCTCATTGAGCAATAGATCGTATAGTTTTTATTTTATTTCTAATGCTATTCTAGTTCGTAATCTAAATAAAAATATTATAGTTTAAAAAAAAAACTATAGAACACTATAGTCATCCAAACTAAACGTGTGTGCAAAATGTCAGCTCAATCGGAAACCGGGAAGGGGGTCAAATTTAACTTCCAAGATTTTTTTACATAGTTAGTTACAGGTGAAGCTAATAAAAGCGTTTTAAAAAAACACTAACGGACCAGGGAGTCGAATCCAAAACATCTCGATCGGTAGCCACGTACGACACGGCGGGTCAATTTAAGAAAGACAGAAAGAAAAGAACATTTATTCGGCACAGACACATTGACAACATAAGAGAGAGAAGATAAAAAAAAAAAAAAAACCTAATATATATAATATGTTTTATTGTTTCAGATAAACCAGACTTCAAAGTCACTAAGCAGATCAACAACCAAAAATCGGTATTGAAGTCGTCGACCCCACAAAGGCCAAATATCCTATCCAAACCTCCATCGAAGCCCGTCGAAGTCAAAACGCCTGCGCCGTTCAAGCCAATGGACAAATTTTTGAAGTCGGACAAAGTCTCGAAGTCGGACAAAATCTCGAAGTCGGACAGTGTCTCGAAGTCGGACAGTGTTTCGAAGTCGGACAGTGTCTCGAAGTCGGACAGTGTCTCGAAGTCGGACAAAGTCTTGAAGTCGGAAACTAAAGAACTGACTTCGAAAAATGAAGAATTTGATGAGATTATCGACGAGGAAGAGTTTTTGGAAGATGATGACATAGATTTGGATGAAGATGTATGTTTTTGGATTTATTACTCGGGATTTTCTGCTGGAAAATTCGTTTAAATATTTAAACACTACTCACACATACACTAGATGTGTGCGCCGATGCCAGCGGCGGCGTCATCGGCGTGGATGTTAAAAATCTTATTAAAAACTAAATATGGGAGACTTATTCACCAAATGACTGTGACGGACGAAGTTATCAGCGAAACGAGCTATTTAAATTATGGTTATAAAGTCAAAGTCAAAGTCAAAATCTTTATTTGTAGAACATAGGTATAAATGAATGTTAAAAATATAAAATATAGGAATCGCTATGTCTAGCCTTTAGTGGCGTACAAATTTAAATTAATAGTAATTGTACTATATTAAATAAAACTATAAAAGATCACACAACTCAGACAGACCAAAACCAATTAATTATTGCACATCAGATTATCCTTATCAGATAGGTAATCATTTACAGAGTAATATGATTTTTGAAGCAGAAATTTTTGAAATGAATTTTAAAATCATTTAAATCATTTTTGAATTTTTTATATAAAAATGGTATTTTATTATTATTTTTATTTAAAACGTCGCAGCGACACCGCTCTGGCACCGCAACGCATCGTGTGCACAGAGTCTAAGGGGCTTTTCAAGTATTACGTAAGTAGATTTTTTAGTTTATGAATAATATGAATAAATATCTGTTTCCTCAGGAATTCGGCGAAGATTCTGATGAAGAAGAGCCGAAGCAGCGCATCATGAGACCAGAGAGGATGGATGAGGAGGTCCCGAGTGACGGCGAGAGTCACTCCGAGGACGGCAGTCTTTACGATGTAAGTTACTCTTATAAGAAAAGAACATTTATTCGGCACAGACATATTGACAACATAAGAGAGAGAAGATAAAAAAAATATAATAATAATAAAAATAACACACATCAGAAAGCCGAGAAAGCTAAACAAATTAAATATCTTGACTTGGCTCACGAGGTTGTCGACATGTGGGATGTGGACTCAGCAGTCATAGTGCCGATCGTCGTTACGGCCAATGGCTTAATAGCCAAGAGCCTCGACCAACATCTTATGAGGCTCTCGTTGGGGGGTTGGATCAAGGGCTTGATGCAGAAGGCGGTACTCCTCGACACGGCACGCATTGTGAGGAGGTTCCTCTCTCTGGAGCCCTAGCCACCGGTAGCTTGGACCCTGTTCCCGATGCCGGTTGGTTCCTATTTTTTATGTTTTTAAATGTATATTTTATTTTATTTTATAATATGTATTTAAAAATGTAAAAAATATGTTTAATGATGAATAAAGGACATAAAAATAACACATCTAAAAGTTGACAATTATGAAATAAAACGAAATAATAGTTATTTGTTATACAAGAGTGCAAAGTTGCTTTTTAACCGGGTGTTCAATTTTGATGACCGAGCAAGCGAAGGATTCGATCGATACGAGGTGAAAAATCTTTACACTCGAGTGCAACACGTAACTTTTCATTCCACCTCAGCGAGGAAATGACTAAATGCAAAAAAAAAACGTTTAATTCACAAACTTAGTGCACACGATGTTCTAAATTCAATTTACTTTATCCTCTAGAGAATAAAAACGGCTTTTCCACTCAGATATTGAAGATTAAAAATACTCTTTCCGAGATGGTGGGATGAAAATTTACTTTATCCTCTAGAGAATAAAAACGGCTTTTCCACTCAGATATTGAAGATTAAAAATACTCTTTCCGAGATGGTGGGATGAAAAATATTTTAAAATAAGTATATGCTGTCAAGCATGCCATGCCGAAAGGGCAGCCAGCTCAGCTTATATACATTAACTAGCGACCCGTCCCTGGCTTCGCACGGATGCAGTTTCTCTATTATCCTTACATTAAATATGAAAGTATTATACATATAAACCTTCCTCTTGAATCACTCTATCTATTAAAAAAAACCGCATCAAAATCCGTTGCGTAGTTTTAAATTTATTATTTTATTTATTTATTTTAATTATTAAACCGGCCGCAGGCCAATAAAGAAAAAAATGTAAAATATACAGGGTGACTGGTAAATCGAGGGAATCGTTGAAGGAGGGTGTTCTACTCATCATTATGAACAACTTTTACTATGGGACCAAAACGGAAATCGCGAAAAAAAAATCTGCTGTTCCATACAAATAATTCAATATTAATCGACAAAATGTATGGAACAGCTGATTTTTTTTTCGCGATTTCCTCTGTGGTCCCATAGTAAAAGTTATTCATAATGATGAGTACCATACCCTCCTTCAATGATTCCCTCGATTTACCAGTCACCCTGTATAAAGATCTAAGCATACATAGGGACAGACAGACAGCGGGAAGCGACTTTGTTTTATACTATGTAGCGATATACAGGGTGCCACAGAGGTTAGCACATGAAATGACACCGAGTATTTAGTATCACGTTCTGTGACAGTACATAAAAATTCAATCATATCCAATCAGTATTTTTAACCCCCGACGCAAAAAGAGGGGTGTTATAAGTTTAACTTGTCTGTCTGTGGTATCGTAGCTCCCAAACGGATGAACCGATTTTGGTTTAGTTTTTTTTGTGTCAGATAATTTTATCCCGAGTGTTCTTATCTATGTTTCATGAAAATCTGTTCGGCCTTTCAAAAGTTACAGCTCTTTTTCTATTTGGAGTCGGGGGTTTTTGACGGTTAGGTTATTTCCAGGAGTTGCCGTCTTCGGACTCTGAGGACCTGGATGACTGGTTTACCTTGGATATTCGAGCGGAGCGAGCTGGGGACTACCTCCCACTTCTAGGTATGACTTGTTTTATTAATGACTAGCGGCCCGTCCCGACTTCGTACGGGTAGGTACAAAGTTAGCGGTAGATACTTTTTAATATTCATCAATTCTTGACCTCTTACAAAGCGTTCCCGTTCTCGTATACATCGTACCGTACATCACAACGTCGCGGTCCTTAGGTTATGTAAAAGTAATGTCAACTTTTAAAGAACTTTTAATTTCTCTTAAACCATCGATCGTTTCTCACTTCAAATCAATTTTCACCCCTATTTCACCCCTTTAGGAGATGAATTTCCAAAAACACAGAAGCACGTGTTTCTTTATTCTAACCAAAAGCCTAAATCTCAAGTTTCACGTTTCTCACATCAAAACCAAATTTCACCCCTTTAGGGATGAATTTCCAAAAACGCAGAAATACGTTTCTTTATTCTAACAAAAAGCCAAAATTCCAATTTTCACGTTTCTCACATCAAAAACAATTTTCACCCCTATTTCGCCTCTTTAGGGGATGAATTTCCAAAAACGCAAGAACATGTATTTCTTTATTTCTAACCAAAAGCCTAAATTCCAATTTTCACGTTTCTCACATCGAAAACAATTTTCACCCCTATTTCGCCCCTTTAGGGGATGAATTTCGAAAAACGCACAAACATATATTCCTTTATTTCTTACCAAAAGCCTAAATCTCAATTTTCACGTTTATAACTTCAAAAACAATTTTCACCCCTATTTCGCCCCTTTAGGGGATGAATTTCCAATAACGCGGTACCACGTGTTTCTTTATTTCTAACCAAAAGCCTAAATCCCAATTTTCACGTTTCTTACATCAAAAACAATTTTCACCCCTATTTCGCCCCTTTAGGGGATGAATTTCCAAAAACGCACAAACATGTATTGCTTTATTTCTAACCAAAAGCCTAAATCTCAATTTTCACGTTTATAACTTCAAAACAATTTTCACCCTTATTTCGCCCCTTTAGGGGATGAATTTCCAAAAACGCACAAACACATGTTTCTTTATTTCTAACCAATAGCCTAAATCCCAATTTTCACGTTTCTCACATCAAAAACAATTTTCACCCCTATTTCGCCCCTTTAGGGGATGAATTTCCAATAACGCGGTAACACGTGTTTCTTTATTTCTAACCAAAAGCCGAAATACCAATTTTCACGTTTCTCACTTCAAAAACAATCCCAATATTCACGTTTTACACTTAAAATACTATTTTCACCCCTATTTCGTCCCTTTAGGGGATGAATTTCCAAAAACGCAGACACACGTGTTTTATTTCTAACCAAAAGCCTAAATCCCAATTTTCATCTTTCTCAGTTCAAAAATGAAGAGACTCCCATACAAACTTTCACCCCCCTTTTCACCCCTTTAGGGGCTGAATTTTCAAAAATCCCTTCTTATTGCTTGCCTACACTACAAAAGGGACCTACCCTCCAAATTTCGTAACTCTAGCTTCAGTAGTTTCGGCTGTGCGTTGATGATAAGTCAGTCAATCAGGACTTCTCTCTTTATAATATTACTATGATAACGGTCCGTTCCGGCTTTGCACGGGCGGACTTTTATTAATATTAAACATTTTTACACCTTGGGTTACACTATTGGAGTTTTCGTAGGGATCCCTATTTTTTTTAATTAACCTCCCGATTCAACCTATATAAGCATAGGTACATTTAAAGAAATATAACATCCTAATTCAAACCGCTTCCGGTAATTTATCAGCCTATTCAACTTTTTCACAATACAGTGCGGCATTTTTGACGTGTATTATGTCGGTTGACAAAACAATGATTGGCGCGCGATTGGAGCTCTTTTTTCGTTTTGGAAGTCTTTTGGCTCGGACACTCGACCGCGGACCCAATGTCCGTCGTAGTAGCAGGTCAATGTATATAATATATTGTTGTGTTTAGGTGCCAAAGCGCGCTCGCTGCTGCTTGCGGAGCGGCGGCGCGTGAGCACGCGCGTGGGCACGCTGCGCCACAGCCTGTCGGCGCTCACCGACAGCGCGCGGCGGCAGGCCGACCAGCTGCGCGCCGCCGCCATGGCGCTGGCCGAGGTGGACGACACGCTGCGCGCCGCCTGACCGTGGGCACGCTGCGCCACAGCCTGTCGGCGCGAGCAAAAACAAAATATATGTTTAAAATTTTGCACTAGACAGTTCAAGGGCGGTTTAGTTTGCCGGTGAGTTAACACAAGCTACCTCGACGACGTCCATTTTGTTTCAAATGCGGTTTATTAATAATTATCTTGAAAATGTAATGAAATATATAGGAGTTTAGTTTTAAATTATTGTTTAAGCTAGTCTTTAGTTTGTAAATATTTTAACTTACTGCAATAAATAGCTTTTAATCTATTTTCTGTTGTTTTATTAAAAGTCATTTCACTGTTGGGCGTTACAACCCCAACATATGGTCCTTCGAGCCGGATCCGTTCCGGATATCAAGCAATCGGCGAGCTATGGAGAATCAGCAAGCTCCAGAAGAGAAGTCTAACACCAGTCGCAGATGAAACATGAAGATCTCTGCGACAAATAACCAACAATCAACGGACACGTGGCTGACTAGCTAAACAATTATCACATCGGGTGTGGATGATGCAGTCAGCAGCGAGGTATATGTTGGGGTTGTAACGCCCAACAGTGGAATGTTATGATGTTTCTGTTGGGGTTGTAAAGCCCAACAGTGAAATGTTATGATATGTTAATGTTAACTCGGAGTTTTAACTCTTGCTGTTAAAACATCCGAGTGTTTGTTATGTCATGCCATGATAGGTGCGGATACTGTTGTCCGACCATCATGGCTGTTAATGTTGTAGCGGCTGCTGCCGCTGTTAATAAAACAACCTTCCTGGTTGAGTGAGTTTATTAGACTTAAATGTTATAATGTTAAAGTAATTTACAATATCTGCAGCGAATGTACAGAGCGCATAGTCATCAAAATGATAAATAATAAAATGTAGGTTACACGAGTTGCAAATATTGCTGATGTTACAAAATGTACGGCTAGCCCGTACATACTGCCGACTCAGAAAAATGACTATAAATAGAATGAGTTACAAAATCAAATGATATGGAAACAATGCTTAAAAATCTAATACATGAAACAAAATGATAATTATGATGTATGTGAAGGTGAAAGTCTTAACTGTTTAGCACACGAGCACCACACTTCATTCTGTTCTTCTGTTGTTTGCTGGCTATCGTCGTTTATCCGCGCCGGTATTGATTGAGTTGCCATTGTGATTGCACTGAATCCATGTAGAGGCTGAACGTTGTAAGTAGTCTCCACCGACTGGACCGCACCGCTCTTGATGTTACTATGTTATTCACTCCTTTCGTCGTTATGTTGCGCACGGACTGACCTTGTAGGATGGCACTGTTTCTCTGTCTTCTTGTTTTCGTTTTTGCTGTTATTAACGCGTGCCACGGTGTGAGCGACGTCACTGCTGACTGCATCATCCACACCCGATGTAATAATTGTTTTGCTAGTCAACCACGTGTCTGTTGATTGTTGGTTATTTGTCGCAGAGATCTTCATGTTTCATCTGCGACTGGTGTTTCTTCTCTTCTGGAGCTTGCTGATTCTCCATAGCTCGCCGATTGCTTGATATCCGGATCGGATCCGGCTCGAAGGACCATATGTTGGGGTTGTAACGCCCAACAGTGAAATGATAATGTTAATGTTGTTTCTGTTGGGGTTGTAAAGCCCAACAGCGAAATGTTAATATGTTGACTCGGAGTTTTAACTCTTGCTGTTAAAACATCCGAGTGTTTGTTATGTTAACAGCCATGATGGTCGGACAACAGTATCCGCACCTATCATGGCATAACATAACAAACACTCGGATGTTTTAACAGCAAGAGTTAAAACTCCGAGTTAACATTAACATATCATAACATTTCGCTGTTGGGCTTTACAACCCCAACAGAAACAACATTAACATAACATTTCACTGTTGGGCGTTACAACCCCAACAAGTAGCTTTGTCAATATTTATTTTGAGTACTTATTATGCTCTCGTGATTACAACAGACTGGTCTGTGCTCTACACCATAGTTCGTCAAGTTCGAATGTCGAATAACTTTTCCACGCTAGCGGATAAAATTTAAATGGGAACACTTCGGAAGTATACCCTTTCAAACAAAAAAAGAATCATCGAAATCGGTTGGCGTGATATTGAGTTATTCGACCATTTGTCGCGCAAATACTTAATGTAAATTTAAGACTTATATGGGTTTCTCATGGATCCTATTGTCAGAACTGGACCAAATTAAAATGGGACCATTCGGGAAGCACCAGCTTTCAAATAAAAAAGAATCATCAAAATCGGTTCACGCAGTCGAGAGGTATGAGGTAAAAACAAAAAACAAAAAGAACGCGTCAAATTGAGAACCTCCTCCTTTTTTTTGAAGTCGGTTAAAAATAGCCTTTTGCGCTCAGATTTCGAGGAATAAAGAAAGCCTTTCCGAGCTAGTGAGATGAAAATAACTATTGTTATGCAAGGATTTAAAGTTGTTATTTGGCTACGATATTCTGCAAGGTACTTCCCCAGTCGGGCAGAAACAATTCTGACCGGAATCAGCTTTATACCTCTCTGGGATGTATATGCGAACCTAGTAATAATAACTTTATGATGCGAACCGAACTAATTACTACACATAGAGATAATAATATAGTACCTTGTACTATTTCTATGTTACTACCATAGAGGTTATATGTCGTTACTACATTATAATCTGGAACTCGATAGTTTATTATCTTGCTGTTATCCGTAACCATAGCAACCATTTTTGTTATGTCAATAATTATGTTTATCTTTCGTGGATATCAATTTTGTAGCCAATAGCTGAAAAACTATCATAAACCTGTACGTTTTTATAATATTTGTGTCATAATGAGTGGTGACACTATGTGCGAAGGTCCTAGGAGGCACAATGTGGACAAAATACGGGTCCATGACTATCTTTATGGTAAGTAACTTATACCATGAGAACATTTAGGCCTTCTTCTTTCGTCTGTGATTTAGGCGCTGCGCAAACGTAGACTCTTTTTATTACCGATACGGGACACTATCACAGGTAACCGTGGTCGCAGTGTCCGGTAGCGGCAACCGGACACAGTCGCCGGTGGCTGCTACTGGACACCAGGAACAGTACCGTGGCTGTGTTCCGCCAGGTACAATTGAGGTTGACGAAATATTTGGATAGAGTATATGGAGAATTATTATTATTGCTTGTTGCCACTAAAAACTGTTTAGTGTCTAGTAGCTAAGGGGTCATCCGTAAAGTACGTCACACTAATTTAGTGATTTTTTTATCCTTACCCCGTCTTTGTCACAGTTGATCACATTTGTGAGATCCCTAGTGTGATGTCACATATTTTACATCTAGAAATTATTAAATCAAAACAGCATTTCCGCAATTAGTTTTATTTCCATTTAAATTATTTTATAATACTTCCTACCTATAATAAATCAATTGCCATACAGATAGAGTTGGAAATATTTTTAAGTTTTTCGTTAATAGTTCAAAGTTGGCATTTTAACACTTAGATGTATTCGATTTTGAAATGTGACGTCACGAAACTTAGGACCCCTCCCACCCCTTGTCACATAATGTCACACTTCGTCGTCCCCCTTAACGTGTGACGTACTTTATGGATGGTCCCTAACACCAAACAGTTTTTGATCGGTGGTCGGTGTCAAGTGGAAGCAACTGGAAACCACAGTGGGTGTGTTCAGTTATTACGGCGGACGACGCTCGACGACGCATTATCGTCCGGGTGATCACACTAAACCGTTCAGTTATTTGAGCGAGCGTCGTCGGACGATCGCTCTGGTCACTCCGAGAAATAGTAGGGTGAAAGTCGCACTCGGTCGCACTGCTATCAACCGACCAATGACTGTAGTCATAGGATACAGCAGCAGATAATTTGAGATCGTTCGATTGGTCCGAATTGGTCACTCGCGTAACGCAGCTGTGGTTCGTTCAATTATTCCCGATGAGCGAGCAACATTCGCACGAGTGACTTTCATCCGAAAAATGAATTACTGAACGTATCCAGTGGCTGTGTCTGAGTATGAAGTGGTCCATTTCTAAGTGGTGACTTACTAATAGCTTCCGCCAGCGGCTTCGCCCACGTGATATCTTATTATATGATATGTTACTCAGTGATAACATAGCATTCTGCTGGTGAAAGAATTTTTAATATCGGTCCAGTAGTTTTTGAGTTTATCCATTACAAACAAACAAACATACAAAAAATCAAATCTTTTCTCTTTATAATATTTTGATTGTTTAGATTATATGAAAATAAAGTATTTACTGCTAGTTGCCGGTTGCCTGTGTCTTTCACAAAACACTAAGAATAAGAATAAGAATAAGAATAAGAATAATTTATTTTGCATGATAATGAGTACATTAAGTTGGTAGGTATAATAGCATAGCATTTTGTCCGTCATGATCAACCAGAATGTGGTGTACAAAAAAACGAAAAAAAGTAAAGTAAAGTAAAAGTAAAGTAAACAAAGTAAGTAAGTAACTAAAGTATCTACGTTTGCGGAGCGCCTTAATGCTGAACATAGGCATGGAAGTAATTGGGAAGCACATGGGCACGGGCCACCCCGAAATGTCTAGTGCCCTCCAGAAAACCTGGCGCCCTATAATGTGATGATTTCATAAGAAAAACGAACGCTCGACTTAGGCCTGATTTCCTCCTACGCTTATATCGGTAGCGCGTACGAAGACACATTGTGTTCTATACAGGTCCACACTGCGACGCTGATGCCAGCGGCGTATAGATTGCCTTGCGACATAGGTTGTCTTACGCGAACGACGGTACGCGACTGACATCAGCGTAGGAGTAATTCAGGCCTTACGAGGTAGTTCTACAGTATCTGAAACAATTTTTTGTGGTTAGAAAAACCCCCTCAGCTGGGTTACTGTCGCGATTCTAACATCACTTACGAACAGAGACTGAATCACTCTACAAATTATGCGCACACCATAAGAAAATATGCTGTTTATTATAATATATCGACAGATTCCGCGTTCATCGTATCGGGGGCTCGGGACTACGCGCGCACGGCTTTCAAGGCAGCTATGGCGTCCGCCCAAGTTGTAAGTGACATTTTGTTTATTGATAGTACCTACTTATAACATTGCACTGCTAAGGTAATATGAGCGGTAGCGTGATGAAATATATTTTATTATTAGAACTCACCCCTAAGTTACGCTACAGTGAAAATCCCATTAAAATTGGTCCACTGGTTCTTGAGTTAGTTTTCAAGAAGACAGACGAACACACTGTTTCTAAGGTTGTTTCGGCTTCTGTATCGGTAGTATAGAACGGTCTCGGACCTATTTTACACCTAAGGGAGTAAACGCGGCGGCTAACCGCATACGATTCTTATTAATTTATTCAAATAAGTCAGATCCATACCCAATTGCGCTACCGTGGTTTAAAAATCGCCGCGACTGGAAAAGAACACGTGATTGGTAGCCGCGTGCGCCTTAATATCTACATGTAATTCTTTTCTCTATTATATGTAAAATAAAACGACTCTTTCAGTTTGACATGCTGAATCAGACAAAAGAATTTTATATTCATATTTTGAAATACAACACCCCCTCTCAAAATATCTCTTATAAAAAACATTAAACATTAGGTACACACACGAAACATTAACAATACCTAATGTATTCATAAACTTATAATGCTTAACAGAATTTAAACTTTTTGTTAATAAATCTGCTGGCATATCTGATGTACATAAATACTTAACCAAAACAATTTTATTATTTATCATCTCTCTACAATAATGATATCGAACATCAATGTGTTTAGACCTATTATGAAATACAGGATTAACTAACAACTTATGTGCACTTTGATTATCATTATATAAAGTTATTTTGTACATCACTTTGGTCATTTCATATTGCAAGTTTCTTAAATACACTGCTTCTTTACAGGCCTCTGAAATTGCTACATATTCCGCTTCTTTGCTAGAAAGCGCAATGCATTTTTGTTTACTACAACTCCAAGATATTGCAGACCCTGACAACATGAAACAATAACCTGTGTATGACCTTCTATCATTCAGATCATTAGCCCAGTCAGCATCTACAAAACCTTCTATCTGAATATTGTCATTCTTACAATACTTCAAACCTATACTCTTAGTTTTCTTTAAATATCTTAATAACCTCTTAGCATAAATCCAATGCTCTTCACTATGACAGTTATTAAATTGACTAAGATAAGACACTGAATAAGCTATATCAGGTCGTGTGAGAACAGCCAAATACATTAAACTACCTATAAGCTGTTGATAAGGATTTTGACTTTGACAACCTTCCTTTTTGTTTACAGTCAACTTGGTCTCCATTGGAGTAACAGCTGTTTTACAATCTGCCATGTTAAACCTACTTAACAACTTGTCAATGTAATTTTCCTGACTCAAAGTTACAATACTTTTTTCTCTATCAAAATTAACTGACATTCCAAGACATTGCTTCACACGTCCTAAGTCTTTAATTTTAAAATTATTACTCAACATTTCTTTAAGATGTTTCATTTCATTTACATTGTTTGAGAATACAAAAAAATCGTCAACATACAATGTAACAATTGTCCGATTGCTACCAACAAATTTTGTATACAAACATGGTTCCAATTTAGATTTATAATAGCCATCTGCTAACATACAGTTATCTACCTTCTTATGCCAAGCACGGGCAGCCTGTTTGAGACCATACACAGCCTTTTTTAACTTGAGAACTTTTTTATCATCTCTACATACAAAACCAGGTGGTTTTTGCATGTATATAGTCTCATCCAGATCCCCATTTAAAAAAGCTGTCTTGACATCTAGATGAACAATATCTAAATTCAACTGAACAGACAATGAAAACAATAATCTCAATGTAGTATGCCTTACTACCGGGGAGAATGTCTCGTCATAATCTACACCATACTTTTGTGAACACCCCTTAGCGACAAGTCTTGCCCGAAATCGCACAGTGTTGTCATCCTCAAACTTCTTTCTAAGAACCCATTTACATTTTACGACAGTCGAACCTCTCGGAGCGTCTACGACTTCCCAAGCTTTGTTGTCTTCAAAGCTTTTCAACTCATCTTTAACAGCTTCCTGCCAATGCTCCTTCTCAGGTCCCTGTAATGCCTCTTCTAATGACAGATCTTCGATATCAACACTATTCTCTGTGCACATAAAACCATATCTATCAGGCTTTTTTCTTTCTCTAGGTGGTAAAGACCTTGAATTTATTTCCATATCAGAACTTTCATCAGCTGCCATCGATTCTTCATTTGGTACATACGTTTCATCAGGGTTTTCTGTAGAAATAAAAGAATCATCAAGCTGACTATCGTCTCCTCGTACATCCCCCACTGGATCCTGACTCCCTGATGCTGCACTCCCTGTCTCTACAACTTCAATCAAACTCTCCTGATGTAAATTATTTTCTTCTAAAATAATAACATCTCGACTGGTTGTGATTGCCTTAGTTGTTGGGTTATACACTCTGGATCCTTTGACATCCTCAGGATAACCTAACAGAATACATTTTTCAGACTTCTTGTCCCATTTACGTCTTTTCTCCTTAGGGATATGCTTCAAAACGGTACTGCCAAAAATTCTAATGTGACTAAGATTTGGTTTTTTGTTCGTCCACAGCTCATACGGGGTACGATTATTCAATGCAGTTTTCACAATACGATTCTGTAAATAAACAGCGGTGTTAATGGCTTCCGCCCAGAATTTCTTATCCAGTTTTGCTTCAAACAAAAGACATCTGGCTTTCTCTATGATCGTCCTATTCATACGCTCACAAAGCCCGTTTTGTTCTGGCGTATAGGCATTCGATTTTTGATGAATTATTCCCATTTTCTTTAAATAATTATCAAAAACATTGTTACAAAATTCACGCCCATTATCGCTTCGCAAAATCTTAATTTTCTTCGAAGTCAAATTCTCAACCTTCGCCATATACTCTTTGAAACACTGCAAAGCCTCATTTTTATTCTTTAAAAAATAAACATATGTCATGCGGCTGTGATCATCAACAAAAAGAAGAAAGTACCTTGAACCTCCAAGAGATACAGTTTCCATTGGCCCACAGATGTCAGTGTGTATTATGTTCAGTAGTTCATTACACCTGTTGCCTTCATGAGGGAACGGCAATCGGCTTTGCTTGCCCTCACAGCACACAACACAATTCATCTTACTAATATCTGCCTTTTTTTCTAACTTTACTCCTTCCACAGCATTCTTAGACAACATGTTATTAAGAGAATAACTGTTCACATGTCCCAGTCTTCGGTGCCATACATCTGGAGACTCCGCCACCGCAGCTATTAAGCAACTTGGTATATCCAGCTTGTAAACTCCATTTACGAGTGAAGCTGTAGCTACTAACGTATTTATCTTGTTGAAGATTTCACATCCGTTACTCGTAAATAACACCGTATTTCCTTGACGTATCAATTGACTGACTGATAAGAGATTAGTAGTCAAACTGGGAACACAGAGTACTTTTTCTACCATGACCTCATATTCACACTCTTTAGCTAAAGTCGTAAGCTTTACATTTCCGCTACATAGTACAGGTATTTTTTCTTTATTAGCAACCATAATTTCTTTAGTGAAACCGTCATAACATTGGTTAATCACCCAATGTTGGTTTGCTGTTAGATGTGAACAGGCCCCCGAGTCAACATACCAGTCACTCTTGTAAAAGTTACCACTATAAAACACGGCACTAAATGCATTAGTATGTTTCTTTTCATCTTCGTGTGTATTCTGTGAAGAAACATTTTCATTTTTGCACTTATTCCGATAGTGACCCAACTGTTTACATCTGTAACATTTGACAGTTCGTTTTTCTTTATTTTCGACAGTTGTCAATTTCTGCCCACTCGGACCATCTTTTCCAACCAAAGAGTTTTGATGTCTTTTATTCTGTTTACGGAAACATGCCAAAGCATTATTTACATCAGAGTCTTCTGGTTCAATGTCCATCAATTTCGACTTTATAGCATCGGTCGTGATTGAGATTCCTGAGTGCTCAATCGCCATGATCATGGGCATATATTTTTCAGTAAGCCCAGCCAACATGATCGAACCGATCCACTCATCGCTGATGCCAAACCCTGTTCCTGCCAATTTTTGACCAGCTTGAACAATCTGTGTTACATAAGACGTCATCGATGTGCAGTCTTCCAGTCGAATAGATATAAGATTTCTCAGCAGGCTGATTCTTCTGGTGAATCCTGAGTCATCAAATAACGTCTTCAACGTTTGCCACAACTCCTTCGATGTTCTGACGCTTTTTATATGAACGTAGATAGATGGGTCGATTGTCAAAATCAGCTTGGCTTTTGTTTTCGCATCATCTGTAGATTCTGGCGTTTTTCCTGCGTCTGGATTCACACAGTGGACCATACCTTCCAACACCAGAAAATTCTCTACGGCGAAACACCACTCGCTATAGTTTTCGCGACCTTTCAGTTTAGGTACACTGACTAAATAGTTTGAGCTAGTAGCCATCACGGATAAAACACACGAACACAGTTTCGAACCAATATTCGCAAGATTTGCACAGTTTTACTTCTCTTCAGAAGCCTGATAGTAAAACGCAAAACCTATTGTTTATCACCACTGATTACAAGGACATTATCGTGAAGAATTATATTTTACACGGGTCTGGGCCCATAACCTAAAATAAAACGACTCTTTCAGTTTGACATGCTGAATCAGACAAAAGAATTTTATATTCATATTTTGAAATACAACAATATGTCTGTGGCAGTTGCGAAAGGTGACAGTTTTAAAAGGGGAAGCCATCCCAAAAATGCCCTCTAAAAATTGCTGCAATTAATGCTGCAAGACAAAAATCCATACCGTCTCTTGTAATCTATTATATAGTCATGTCTGGAAGAGCTCGACCTAACTGAATAACAAACCATATTACGTTGGTCTGTGCACTAACCAAGTCCTAAAGGGAAGCCGATGGGAATCGGGTTATATGGACTCTTCGCCACTGGTCTGTGGTATAATTACTGCGCTAAAATACCCACAAGCGCGGCCAGCCGACGGCCGGCGCAATATTGTTAACCCCGACATAAAAGAGAGGTGTTATAACTTTGTAGTGTGTATCTGTGGACATGTGCATCTGTCTGTGACATCGTAGCTCCAAAACGGATAGACCGATTTCAGTGCAGTTTTTTATTTGAAAGCTAGCTTAATCGAGTATCATCTTAGCTATGTTCCATGAAAATCGGTTCAGCCGTTCAAAAGTTACAGCTCTTTTTCTAGTTGAAGTCGGGGGTTCTTGACGGTTAGGTATAGTTAGTATTCTAGGGTTAGGTATTGTCATTACGCAGCGTGTCGCGCGGTCTTCCGAAATAGCCGTTTAGTGTAAAATAGCTTTGAAAAAATATTCAGTGTACAGAAATTGTCTGCCTATTTACTGATTTTTTTGTTATATAGCGGGCAAACGATTCCTATATATGTTATACGGGGCGAAGTATCTATTGACCCAGCTGCAATTACTATGACTAGACTCCTGAGGCAGCCTATTATTTCGTTGTTCGCTATAATTATTTATATTTTCAGGTCTTACAACCAGTTTACAACAGCATGTTTTCAGAAATGAAACTTCGGCCAAGAATGCATGTCGGTAAGTTCAATCGCATCTTATAGAAACTACTTATAAAAATATATTATATAAGTATCCTATGTATTAACTACGATAACATGGCGCGCCTCTCCAAATTACTGTTTCAATGTTTCTAGTCACATCTCCTTACCGAGCAACAAATCCTTGGATTTATTTGTGTTTGTCGGCCGTCTCAGTACGCACACATACGTTGTGAGTCTTGGTGGCGCTTTGTAAATACTTTCAAACGTTTTGAATTTTGGAGGGGCGCGCTATGTTATCATAGTTTATCTCTACATACAAGCTGAGGGAAAAACTTAATAAATTAATTTAAAATATACAGCGTAATTTTTTTAACAGTGTATCATCCAAACTGCCGCCTCCCAGATCATATCGACAGATCCTATGGAGCGTATTTGAACCGGGTGGAGGAGGCCAAAAATGTACCAATACCCCAATTTAATGGCAAGGATCAGTACAGGTTCACTGCAGCGTAAGTAAATAATTATTATCAGCCTTCTATTAGGTAGTTGACTACTATTAAAAATGGATAAATATTTTGTGGAGGAACGAGGTATGTAGACTCACCACTCAATAGACGTTTGGAGAGCTGTATTTGGTTCCTGCTCGTACCTAAGACTTTTTATTGTTGCCTTTTATTATAATAGTAGTATCGTCCGCAAATAGTACGCACTTATGATTTAATATCTTTGGAAAGTCGTTTATGTATAGCAAGAACAGCGGTGGACCTAAGATACCGCCTTGTGGCAAAAAATTGCACCGACATTCTCAGGCTTAAAAAGTTGGAAATGACCTTGCCCACGCCCCTATTCAATTTGATCCGGTACTTCCAGGGACACCCTGTACATGCATACGGCATGAGCGATTCGCATGGGTTATCTACGTAGTAATATAAATATTACTTTTAGGGTGTTAAAAAATTTACTCTATGAATTTCGTGAAGTTGTTGTAGGTACTGTGTGTAGATAAACACTGAAATCACGAAAAAAAAATCAGCTGTTCCATACATTAAGTCGAGCAATATTGAATTATTTGTATGGATCAGCAGATTATTATTTCTCGATTTCAGGGTCCGTCCCATAGTGAAAGTTGTTCATAATGATGAGTACAACAACTTCATGAAATTCTTAGAGTATAGCGCCTACACACACATGTCCAACGGACACAACCGCTCCGCACCGCTCATACGGATCGACGCTCTGCCCGTATCCGCGCCCGCGCTGATGCCGCTAAGACTAGCGCGGCAGTAAGACAATGAGTCACGAGACACCGCGGAGTTCACGTGTGCGCGCTGGGCCGCGCGCCGATCCGGTCGCCACGTGCAATTTTTTTACCCCTACTTATAGATAGCATATTAGTGTGTCAATTAAAAATGTGTACATATAATATTCTTGGTGTTTTACATCCCTATAAGAGTTAATTCATTAACACATTATATTTAAGTCTATGTAAAATAATTATTTGTAATTTCAGTCCTAAACCGGTGCTGGCAATACCTAGAACGAGTCCGGATTTTCACCCACCATCTCCTTCTTGCGGCCCGATAGCTCCCTCTAAACCAAAGTGTAGGGGGACCCAAAGTGTCTACAGGTAAAGAT
The DNA here is from genome assembly GCA_932294325.1 of Allophyes oxyacanthae. NCBI lineage: Eukaryota > Metazoa > Arthropoda > Insecta > Lepidoptera > Noctuidae > Allophyes > Allophyes oxyacanthae. The sequence continues at coordinate 5,731,417 of OW028638.1, forward strand.
ATAGTGGATTGAGCACGAATGTTATGACATATCGTAAGTCGTAACGTTAACGTAACATCGAGACCCCTCCGTGCCTCGGATAGCACGTTAAGCAGTTGGTCCCGGTTGTCATAAGAATACCTTTGACAGTCGTTACGGGAGTCAGCAACCCCAAAAAAAGTCTGACAACCGATCTAACCTTAGGATATCAGTGTCTCCCAGTAATTGGGTGGCGGAGGTCAGATGGCAGTCGCTCTGCATAAAATACTGTTACTCAGCCGCATCTGGTTAGACTGGGAGCCGACCCCAACGTAGTTGGGATACAGGCCAGGCAGATGATGATGCTGTATTTTTACATTTTCATGAAACAAGTGTGTATGTTGCATAAAATTGAACAAAAATGCGATAAGTAGATTTATTGTAATTTATAATCAAAATTTGCTTACGTTAAAGTTAAGCACGATAAACGAACAAATAATTTGTCAAATTTTATGTGTTTGTCAAATTATTTGGAAATCTACAATTACGTTTGACGCGTTTGTCCAACAAACTACGTGTCTGGCGTGTTTGAGAATTTTTTTATTGTCAGAGTTTTAGGTTTGTCAAGCAAGCTTGAACATAAGAGTTCATAGTAAGCCCCCTCTTCTAGTATAAGTGTGTTTCAGGGAGTCCTCAGCGCAGACGATACCCTGGCAACCTGATGGGAAAGCTTCGAGGAAGTGCGAGAAGACTCCAGAAGTGGTATTCCTAGAAAAACTAGAATGGGGTATGTTATCTTATTATTTTAAGGGGTTATAGTTCTCACCGTTAACAACTTTTACACTAGGGTCAACCCTGAATTGTCGAAAAAAAATCTGAAAGAGAAAAAAAGAAAAAGAAATCGCCTCTCCAAATTACTGTTTCGATGTTTCTAATCACATCTAGGTACTTACCGAGCAACAAATCCTTGGATTTATTTTTGTTTGACGGCTGTCTTAGTACGTACACATGTGTGAGTCTTGGTGGCGCTTTGTAAAATACTTTCAAACATTTTGAATTTCGGAGGGGCGCGCCATGTTATCGTAGTTTATCTCTCATGTTTGGAGAAAATTATATCTGAAGCGCCTGGTTTTTCTTTAAACAAATTAAAAGATTTTTCTATTCCTTTCCCGTAGTCGGCCAAGCACGAATGTTATGACTTATTATAACGTTAACGTAAGAAAATTTAGAATCATAAATATGCGTTAAATGCATCATGTATTTTTTTTTGAAAATACATGCAACTTTTTTACATTTTCATGAAACAAGTGCGTATGTTGCATAAAATTTGACAAAAATGCGATAGATTCATTGTATTTTTTATACTAATTTCATTGCAGTTTTTTTCAATTGAAAGCCAGTTTAATCGGGTATCATCTTAGCTATGTTTCATGAAAATCTGTTCAGCCGTTCAAAAGTTACAGCTCTTCTAGTTGGAGTCGGGGGTTTTTGACGGTTAGCTTATGTTTACAGGGCCTGGACGACCCTATCGCATTGGAGACCTGCCAGCTGACTTCCACACCACGGAAATCATAAACAAGTAAGCATGAACATATGGAGGAACGAGATATGGTGTTCCTCCATTGAAAAGGGAGGATCCTCCGACCAGGCGAGGTGATATTGCCTGGCGGGCCGAAGCCCAACGGTTGATGTCGGACAGTTGTATATATGCTAGTTTACGAATATCTTTTTCCTTGCGCGATGCAGGATTCGTAATGTGATAGTAGTTATTCTATGTTGCGATAGATGTCGCTACATCACTCCCCCCCCAGACCGGAGGTCGATATTGATGAGTCTTGAAGTTGCTTGCCGGGGCCAGTGATGGTTCCAGTGAGTCGGAACTAAATGCCGCGTAGTTCACAGTGAGTCGGAACTGAGTGCGGTGATGCTGCGAAGTCCTCAGTGAGTCGAGGTAGCGCAGTGAAGCGTAGTGGCTGGCTGCTGCGTCGACCAGGAGAGAAAGGGCTCTGCTAGTTGACCGGCCGAAGTGCAGTGTGCTGTGCCAAGGTCGCTGATGAGGCCGATGGGTGGAACCAGGCTTGCGCGGTCGCTGCAAGTATATGGTTACCCGTTGGGGCCGAGGATGCTGGCTGGCAGGAAGAGACTTGCTGAATGCTGCTCGAGGAGGTGCTGGGGGGTGCTTGAGAGGAGTGAAGGCGATGATGCCGAAGGTTGCGTAGATGTTCATTGTCAGGGGTCACCACTGTGGAGGAACGAGGTATAGTGTTCCTCCATTGAAAAGGGAGGATCCTCCGACCAGGCGAGGTGATATTGCCTGGCGGGCCGAAGCCCAACGGTTGATGTCGGACAGTTGTATATATGCTAGTTTACGAATATCTTTTTCCTTGCGCGATGCAGGATTCGTAATGTGATAGTAGTTATTCTATGTTGCGATAGATGTCGCTACAAACACTTTTAATATTAAAATTTTGACATGTTTGGCGCTGTGGCTAAGTGAGAAAGAAAGAAAAAAAAAGAAAAAAGCATTTATTTGAAACAGCACAAAAACGATTTTAAAGATAACTTAACAGAAAAATTAAAAATTAAACCTGTTAAACAAAAATAAAAATAATTATGTTAAATAAAATGGATTGTACGTCGCAGCTGTATCAAAAAGGCTTCCGCTCAGCATATGCTGCGAGCAACCCGACAGTGCTGGTTTTCAGTGGGAGCCACACTGAAAACCAGCTTCAATAAGTGATTAGCTTTTTACGCTACGTGCTACGGTTTCGATCGCGTCTCGCCCGCACGGAACAAATATTTGTATGATCTACAGATAATTGTTTCGGGTGTGTGTGCATGTGAGATATGTATGTTTGTAAACTGTACTCTCGTTACAGGAGAAATCATAGTGAGGGGCAACGTCGACCACAACATTGTACTAATCAAGATTGTAATCTATTATTTTAAAAGAGTTGTGTACATTCTTAAACTATCAAAAGTGAATAGATGCTGTTTACGAGTGGGTACACATTTTGATTTATTTCTTGTTTCTCTGTTACAAGGATGCGTCACGCTCGGGCTTGGATGGGTTTGGTGGAGAATGGCAAGTTTCCGCGATGGATGAAGAAGAGAGACGCCGTCATCAAAGATGTGGAGACTAAGGATTGGATATTTAGGGAGGCTGTAAGTTTGTGTAGTCGAATAATTATTGTTGTCTGGTAACCCAGTGACACATGAATCCAGCATTACTGTCGCATTGCTGGGCACGGGCCAAAAGAAATGTGTGAATCCCAAAAGGGATTTATTGTACTCATCATTATGAACAACTTTTACTATAGGACCAACACTGAAATCGCGAAGAAAGAATCTGTTGTTGTGACAATGCACAATGTGACAAATATGACATGGATGTGAAGGAAGTGAATCTGGAAATGACGTCTGATAGAGATGAATGGAAGAAAAAGACATTGCGACGACCACAAATAAAATGGGATAAGGGCAGGAGAATGATGATGATGATTTAATTATTTGTGCTTAGTTTTTTGTTTTTCTATGTTTAAAGCTTATAATGTTTCCGATAAACTAAAAGTAAAAATACATCCAAGTGTATATTATCCGGTCGCGGGACTTATCTCATTACCGTGACCCCGGAACGTAAAGGGCTATCGAAGGAACACCGTGGATTTTAGTCAGTACAAGTCTGACAGTCCCTCCCGCCCTGCCCGGGGTGGGAGGACTCATTTGATGATTTTACCACGCTAAAAAAAAAAAAGTTTATATTATCCATTAAAATATTTACAATAAAATAGTATTATTTGTCAAAATATACTGTACGACACAACTAAGAAGTCGCATCGGCAAACTTCGTAAAACCGATTACTTCCGAGCTGCGCGCGTCTTCAATACCATGAATGTTTATTAGTACTGCAGTAAAACATGATATTTACGCTGACGCAATAAGTTGTACAATTATTTAAGCGAGCGACTGCCATTGGTTGTTCGATCAGGTACATCGATGTTACTTCTTAGTTGTGTGATGTGTCGTACTGAACAATCAGTACTGTATTAAAAAAAAAATTGTGATGTTATGTAATGTAATGATATCTTGGATGTCCCAGGAGATAGATGAGCTCCAGGATATTCGGCTGGAGCTGCTGCATCGGCTTCAAGCAGAACAGAGACAGAAGCGGACGACCCGCACCAGCATGAAGCTTGCGAAGCTGTGGTCCAATAAGAAGCAGGAGATGGAGAGGAAGATTGACCATATTCGGAGAACCAGGGACAGAGGTAAGGTCGTAGCAGAGCAATTATCATCGATTGGTAATTAAAGCTGCAATAGATTCATAAATTGTGTAGGCATTAAGATCGGGCGGCGCGGCGACGCGATGCGTGTGTGTGTCAGAGTAGCCGAGCGCGCCAGGTCATGTGGGCGAGTTCATGACCTTAGTGCCATTCATAATCATAGAGGAATAAAGGTTTTATGCAAATGGAAATATCAATTATTTTAATTAATTTTGAAAATGTAGAAAATAAGTGTTGATATTATTTTTATTTTATTTTGCTTAAAAAATTCTTTGTAACCTATAGATTTACCTCCTTAAATATATATATAATATATCGTCGCTTTCGTATTAAAGAGCGTCAACCTTTTTATAATTTGTTAGAAAAAACATTTATATTAATTTAGTTATATTTTATTTTATTTAGCAATATCATTGTAAGTTTTGGTTGTAATAAATAAATACAAGGTACGAGATAATGAACAATTAGGTAAAGTTTATTTGCCAACAAAGTAAACTTAACTAATGCACTGCCTAATTATTTAAAACATAAAATAAAAATACACATTTGAGCACTTAGGCGTCAAAATACTCCTCCACTGTCTATTGTCAGCGCGTTGAATGGCAATGCATATAATCTAATCTTTGACCAAAGAATGGTCACGCGTAGTGTCGACCAACCGTTTTGCAATATCTCTAAAAAAAAGACGTGCATTTGGACCCCATAACCCGAGCGTTTCGACCAAAGTGTGAAATGTAATTATTATAATTGCCAAAACTACTAAAGCGCCAATTCGTTGCCAAACTAACTTAAACTTTACAGGGGCACATTTTAAAGTTTAAGTTAGTTTGGCAACGAATTGGCGCTTTAGTAGTTTTGGCTTTCCACTGACGAATTATTATTTAACATCCACAGAGCTTCGTAAAATGGTGGCACTGCATGAAGGAGGTGGTCGGGCCGGGATGGTGGCTCGTCTCAAGGCGGCTAGAGGCGCCGACCCCATGCCTTACGCTGCTCGAAACCCTACGTCTGACCTGTACGCGCCGCTACTAAGACACGGGTACCAGGCGCGCAGAAGACACGCGGAGATAATTTATGATCCGACGCTGTTGTGTGAGCTCTTGTGCTGTATATTGTCCTGGTACTTTGAAACTCAGGAGTAGAACTCCGACATACGAATCGATGTAAGAAAGTATGTAAAGCAGATTGGCCTCTCCAGGAGGCCTAAAAAGGCCACATTTAGCAATTCACCTACGAATCTCCATGGTAACTGTCAAACAGGGGGCCTAAAAAGGCCACATTGAGCAATTCATCTAATGATCTGCTTAGTAACTGTCAAACAGATGATTGCTGAATATGAACCTTATGCGGATGACATTAAGAGTCGTCAATTAAGTAGATATTATGACATTTGTAATATGAATCATATTATGATTCATCTAAAGCGGCCTTTTTAGCCCCCCAGATGATTGCTGAATATGAATGCAATGACGTCATGTAATTAACCCTGCGGTCCGAATCGCCCTAAAAGTGATAATATCGCGAATCCGACGAAAGTCACAAGTATTATTAAAACTCAATAGCCCATAGATTTTGTGACTATTAAATTTGGTCGGATTCGCGATATTATCACTTTTATCGCAATTCGGACCGCAGGGTTACCCTGTTTTTTGGCGCGAACATTTGAAAGTAATAGTTTCGTTTGTGATACCTAGGTACTTTAATTATTTTTTGTGCATACCTATATTCTTTTTAATATTTTCATTTAAGCTTTCAATCTTAACGATAAATTTAAAAGTAAAAATACATGCAATTTCCCTATTGGTGATATTTTTTCACGGTTTCGCTGTAGATTCCGTTATAAAAGTTTTGTATGAGTATTTTTTTTTTTTCTGGTGAGTATAAATGAAGAATTTATTATTAATCTTAACTATCAGCTCTTGAAGACCACAAGGAGCTCGCAGAACCGCCTCCGTGGCTAGAGTCATGCGGCCAAGATCTGACGAAGACATGCTCTGGCCACCAACTGCCTCACGACCCGACCGTGCTGTGCGAGCGGCAGACCAAGTGGAGCGAACAGTTCTTGGAGAACCTTCACAATGATCTGAAGAGTTAGTAGACCAAATAGTTCAAGCCAAGTTTTGTCTCTGAAGTCTCTGAAGCACTGAGTTTCACGTTCACAAAATTTTATGACGCGCCGATCATATTGCAGTGACGGTCGAACTTGACGCGAGCGTATCTCACTGAAGCTAAGAGAATACCCAATGTGTTGTTTTGATCAAAATTTTACTGCAACTGCGCGGCAACTGCACTTCTTTAGTTACGTGAATTAGTCTACTGATGGCCTGGCAGTTCATCACCTGGCTGCGGAGGAGAATCTGAGTTCAATCTCGACTCACACCTAAATATATCAATTTGACGACACGGTTGGCGCAGTGGTTAACCCTTTAGCTTTCTGCGCTACGTGCTGCGGGTTCGATCCCCGCACGGAACAAATATTTGTATGATCTACAGATAGTTATTTCGGGTCTGGGTGTGTGTGCATGTGACATGTATGTTTGTAAACTGTACCCTCGATACAGACGAAATCCTAGGGAGGGGCAACGTTTTAAAAAAAAAATGTTTAAATTTTAAATAGGTATAGGGACTCTTAAAGATTGTCTTAATCAGTGATAGCCTAGCGGTTGAACGCTTGCCTGCCGTGCAGGAGGGTCCGAGTTCGAACCCAGCCCGCACCTCTGACTTTTCGGATTCATGTGCGGATTAGAATTTAATTATCACTTGCGATAACGGTGAAGGAAAAACATCGTGAGGAAACCTGCACACCTGAGAGGGCCCCATAAAGTTCTCGATGGTGTGTGTTACGCCCGCACTAGGCCAGCGTGGTGGACTAAGGCCTAACCCTTCTCATTCTGAGAAGAGGCCCGTGCCCAGCAGTGGGACAGTAATGGGCTGGATTTATTTATTTTTATTTTATAGGGACTCACAGGAAATATTTCCGTCTGTAACTTTCTTCTTACATTTTAGAAGCCCGCCTCGGTGCTGCCAAAATGGGTGCAGGGCCACTACATGTCCTGAAATCTCGCAAGGACTCTGTGATCGCACGCCCGTTGACCCCCGAAGTGGAGTCGGTGGATGACCTCGAGGAGAACTCTCACCAATCAGCCCTGACTCTCCAGAGGATCATAAGAGGTCGCGCTGTACAGAACCTGGTAAAGATTTGGATTAATTTCCTTCTTCTGTCATACAAAAGAAAATTTATTTAGATCTGTCACACAAAGGACACAAATAAATAAACTAGTGGTCGCTGTGCGGACGAAATTCGATCGTAATTTTAGCATTCTGCACTCCTTCTCTATATAAACTTTATCTATGCCAAATATCACATTCGTCGGTACGTGAAATATGCTTAAAAAGGGGTACAAAGTTTCCTCTTCACGTATAATAATTATATAGATTAAAAAAAAAAACAAAAAAAAAACAGCTAGTTATGCCTAAATATAATGTTCAAACTTTCTAGTCCTGTGGGCCGAGCACGAATGTTTTGACGTATATTAACGTTAACGTAAGCAAATTTTGAATTAAAAATACACGTTAACACCATGATATTTTTTCGAAAATACATGCATTATTTTTACATTTTCATCAAACAAGCGTGTGTATTTCATAAAATTGAACAAAAATGCAATAGATTCACTGTATTTTATAATCAAAATTTGCTTACGTTTACGTTACCATACGTCGATATATTCGTGCTCGGCTCACTGATTCCTTTTAGAGCCCTCATTCTGTTATTTCAATCGAGTCAGAATGGTCTCGTTTTTTGCAGTATCGTTCAACCGATTTTGTCTTCTATTGCGTAGGTAATAGAAGTAAAAATCTATAGAATGATACTTAATAACTGGCAAATAACCAACTTTTGCGTAGGTAATAATAATATATCGGTTGAACGACACTGCAAAACCCAAAAATTATGACACCACTCTGACACGATTGAAATAGCAAAATTACCATGGGTCCAACCCTCGAATCGCCAAACAAAAAATCTGCTGTACCATACAAATAATAATTAAATAACGCCTTTCATATATAATATGCCTTTAATTCTTCAATGCACCTAGCTTGGCAGTGGCCCCGACTTCAGAAGCTGTTAAGTTTTTTAATGAAATTATTTTTTACGTTTTTGAAATCGGTTTTTACTTTTTTTTAAAGTTTATTCATAGCTTAATTCCTAGCGTTTACCAAATGGCCAAAGTATTTGGTATTTGAACAATGTTCCTTCACCAGATGTACGAAGGTCGTACTCGAGCTGCGGAACTGACTGAGGAGTTGAAGACGACGCATGCGCTCCAGAAAGAGGATAAGTACCGTATTTCGAGAGAAGAGTCCAAAGCGAGAGAGTTCAATGCAAGGAGGACTGAAACTGAACAAAAGGTTTGCTAACTAAATCTTGATTTTATCGACTTTTTGACTCGCTCTTGAATATTGAATTTTGTAACCTTTTTTATTTTATTTATTTACTAGCTGTATCGCGATTTCGTCCGCCTGGAATTTAACAAAAAAATTTTTTTTTGCGCGTGACCCTGTAATAAAAGTAGCCTACGTTACTCCTTATAACATCAGCTATCTGCCAGTGAAAGACCCACCAAAATCGGTCCAGCCGTTTCGGAGATTAGCCGGAACAAAAAGACTGATAGCCAAAGACGGTATACATTTGGGTCGAGTATTGAAGTTTTGTATGGGACTGTTAATAATTTTGTCTCGATTACGATGTTAATCCCATAGAGAAAGTTATTCAGTTTGATGTTCTGATTCACACCCTTAAATATACTACGCATTTCTAATACACATTGTACATTAATTATTAAAAATGCGAATTATAAACGTGACAAATGTTATGTTTTTTAACAGGACGATGCGATCACAGCTCTTGTGGATGAGCTCTGCGGTGGAGCCGTGTCGGCTGCTCTGGACTTCTTGGAGAAAGAGCTTCGAAGACTCAAGGAGGAGAGGAGACAGCACGCGTTCTTAATGATTGCTGGTGAGCAAACGTTTGCTTCTAAATATGGGCTAACCTTCTGTCCGTGAATAATAGAATGGATCTTTATTTCATTGTTGTGTTGAGTTCCCTTCATTGTGGTCGAGCTTGGCGAGGCTGACACATGCGTCATGCTCGTGAACGGGTGCCGTCTGTCGGAACTGGTCAGCTCGTAACTGCCATGGCAATCTTATTCAGAGGCAATTCATTATTATCCCAGTCTTATTTGTATTCGCATTGAATTGCATTATTCTGGCAGCTCTTACCACAACATTGTTCCGATACATATTGTAATCTATTATTTATTTCAAAAGAGTTTCCATGGAGTTTCTTGCCGGTTCTTCTCCATAGGATCTACTATTTGGAACCGTGCACCTAGAGTCTCGACATTTCATAAGTGCCTGTATTTGGTTTACATGAAATAAAGATCTATTCTATTTATGTAAACCAAATACAGGCACTTATGACATGTCGAGACTCTAGGTGCGCGGTTCCAAATAGTAGGTCCTATGGAGAAAAACCGGCAAGAAACTCCATGGAAACTCTTTTAACACCTCGCCTGGTCAGAGAATCCTCCCTTTTCAATGGAGGAACACCATACCCCGTTCCTCCACAAGTTCTTACAGAATAACTATGGTGTGCTACCACAGTTTTTTAAGTTGTTATTTGTTCGCAGTACGTGAGAAGACAATGCGGGAGGCTGCAGAAGCTGGCAGAAGACAGAGAGAAGAACATCGTCGAAGGGAACACGATGAAATGTTTAAACAGGTAAAGTTGTGACGACGTACTCTTTTATCACCGCATTTTGTGCATTGCAGTGGGGAAGGGTGACAGTTTTAAAAGGGGAAGCCGTCCCAAAAATGCCCTCTAAAAATTGCTGCAATTAATGCTGCAAGACAAAAATCCATACCGTCTCTTGTAATATATATATAGTCATGTCTGGAAGAGCTCGACCTAACTGAATAACAAGCCTTTTTTTGTCAGTTGGATGAGTAAATAATATAATATTACGTTGGTCTATGCAGTAATCAATTCCTAAAGGGAAGCCGATGGGAATCGGGTTGTATGGACTCTTCGCCACTGGTGCCTTGATAACGTAAGAAAAATCTGACAGCCACAGCGTCCAACAAACAATGCATCCCTTTCTCGCATATAGACGTTTTCATAAGAGGATACGGAATAGGACGTTTATTTGCGACAACAACTGTCAAATTTATCCTACGTAATCAGGCGGCCGGAGTACTTTTTACCCTTCTGCCAAGAAGTAAGTTTTTACCCTTCTACCAAGAAGTAAGTTTTCCCCTTCTACCAAGAAATAAGTTTTTACCCTTCATCCAAGAAGTAGGTTTTTACTATTCTACCAAGTAGTAAGTTTTTACCCTTCTACCAAGGGGTAAGTTTTTACCCTTCTTCCAAGAAGTAAGTTTTTACCCTTCTACCAAAAAGTAAGTTTGGTATAGACGTTTCATACGGGCAGCGCGGCGACGCGATGCGTGTGTGTGTCAGAGTAGCCGAGCCCGCCAGGTCATGTGGTCGAGTTCATGACCTTAGTGCCATTCATAATCATAGAGGAATACAGGTTTTACGTGAAGAGACCCTTGCCCAGCAGTGGGACAGTAATGGGCAATAATTTTATTATGTTCTAGGTTCTTGGCGTTACTCAAGGTACGGTAGACGCGTATTTGAAGGAAATTATTGAAGAGGGAGTCGAAATAGCCGCAGAAGACGACGCCATGATCAGAGCTAAGGCTGAGGCCATAAGATACCAGGACCAACACATAGAGACATTGGACTTGTAAGTATTAGCATAATATTCTATAAGAAGAACTCGCATCTCGATTCGAATCTCATTTATAATGTCGATTGATATTTCACGAATTGAACCTTGTTAAAATTACATTTCAATTGGTCATCTAGGTAAAATAAATACTTATGTTAAAATATCCTACTATTCATATTTTTTATTTTTTATATTAAAAGCTTTTATTAGCTTCACTTGTAACTAACTATGTAAGAAAATCTTGGAAGTTAAATTTGACCCACTTCCCGGTTTCCGATTGAGCTGAAATTTTGCATACACGTTCAGTTTGGATGACTAAAGCGTGTTCTATAGTTTTCTTTAAATATAATATTTTTTTATTCACATTCAATTACATTATTCTCGCAGCTCTTACCACAAGATTGCTGATCAAGATTGTAATCTATTATTTTAAAAGAGTTTCCATGGAGTTTCTTAGGGACCATCCATAAAGTACGTCACACGTTAAGGGATGGGGTCGACGAAGTGCGACACTATGTGACAAGGGGCGGGAGGGGTCCTAAGTTTCGTGACGTCACATTTTAAAATCATATTAAAATAATTTAAATGGAAAAAAAACTAATTTCGGGGCTGCTTTTTTAATTTAATAATTTTCTAGATGTAAAATTGCAAAATATGTGACGTCACACTAGGGCCCCTCCCTAGTGTGACGTTACATATTTTGCAATTTACTGTTGTTGAATGTGAATTGTCTCACAAATGTGATCAACTGTGACAAGGACGGGAGAGGGGTCAAAAAATCACGAAATTAATGTGACGTACTTTATGGATGACCCCTTACCGGTTCTTCTCCATAGGACCTACTATTTGGCACCGTGCACCTAGAGTCTCGACATTTCATAAGTGCCTGTATCTGGTTTACATGAATGATATATCTATTCTATTTTTTCCAGAACCACTGGAGATACGAACGAGATGGTGGCGGAGTTGGTGCAGCAGTTCCTTCTGCCCCACGCCCACAAGACGGCCACGAGGCAACGCATCGCCATGCAGCAGAACGCCAAGTTGGAAGCCGCGAGGAATATCATATTCAACCTCATTGATGATGCAGACGCCAAAGAAGGTGAGGTGACAAACGAGGTGTTATATTTGTAGGAGCCAGGATTGATAACAAACACTTGTATTTGTACTAATTATTAGCGATGGGTTATAAGTTTGTGAAGGAACGAGGTATGGTGTTCCTCCATTGAAAAGGGAAGATCCTCCGACCAGGCGAGGTGATATTGCCTGGCGGGCCGAAGCCCGACGGTTGATGTCGGACAGTTGTATATGTGTTAGATACAATATTCTTTTTCCTTGCGCGATGCAGGCCTCGTTATCCAATTGGTCGAATTCATATTTTCGCGCCACTGTAGTTAGCTAGCTGACTTTCTAAGTATGTAATTATTCTATGTGGCGATAGATGTCGCTACAAGTTCATAAGACTCAAATTATATACAAAAAAATTCAAAGCGAGTTAGACGCGGGTGCTGACTCGCGTGGCGTGCGCTTAGCGGACGCGTGTCGTCTGAACGCAGCCTAAATTTAACTTTTTAAATTGTTTATGGCCTAGCTAGCCTGTTACGTATTTAATCTTTTTTTAAACGCTTTTATTAGCTTCACCTGTAACTAGCTAACTAACTATGTAAGAAAATCTTGGAAGTTACATTTGACCCACCACTTCCCGGTTTCCGATTGAGCTGAAATTTTGCATACACGTTCAGTTTGGATGACTAAAGCGTGTTCTATAGTTTTTTTTTAAAACTATGTATAATATTTTTATTTGTTCAGAATTCTGCGTCCGTTGCGGTCGGCCATTGGATGAACAGTGCCGCTGTAAGTTCTGTCCGTTCAAGACAGTGGCCAAGCAGACTTCATCCAGAGACGATTGGCGGTGGAAATACTCAAGACGTGAGTACCTATATTATAAACGTTTCCCCTCACTAGGATTTCTCCTGTATCGAGGGTACAGTTTACAAACAAACATCTCACATGCACACACACCCAGACACGAAACAACTATCTGTAGACCATACAAGATCATAAAAAACTATTTGTTTCGTATGGGGATCGAACCCGCGGCCCGTAGCGCAGAAAGCTAATCGCTTAGCTACTGCACCTACCGTGTCGTAATTGATTATTTATTGATGGCGTGCATTACGACAATAACCTAACCGTCGAAAACCCCCGACTCCAACTAGAAAAAGAGCTGTAACTTTTGAACGGCTGAACAGAGTTTCATGATATATAGCTAAGATGATAACCGATTAAACTAGCGTTCGATTAAAAAAACTTCATTGAAATCGGTCCATCCGTTTTGAAGCTACGATGCTACAAATACACACTACAAACTTATAATACTTCTCTTTCTTGTCGGGGGTTAATAAGACACTGCCTGTACGAATCTTGTCGTTTGTATGTGTGCAAGGATGTGGTGTGGCGCATACCAATACTGCCTACCCATATAAATTAAGTAATAAGTAATACAAACGTTAATATATTATGGGATCATCCATAAAGTACATAAGTACATCACACTAATTTCGTGATTTTTTGACCCCTCCCCCGTCCTTGTCACAGTTGATGACATTTGTGAGACCCCCCCCCCCACCCTAGTGTGACGTCACATATTTTGCAATTTTACATCTAGAAATTATTAAATTAAAGCAGCAGTTCCGACTTTTTATTTCTTCTAAATTATTTTTTAATATATCACAAATCAATTGCCATACAGATAGAGTTGGAAATATTTTAAAGTTTTTCGTTAATAGTTCAAATTTGGCATTTTAACACTTAGATTTTGAAATGTGACGTCACGAAACTTTAGACCCCTCCCCCCCCCTGTCACATAATGTCACACTTCGTCGACCCCCTGCCCCCCCCTTTACGTGTGAAGTACTTTATGGATGGTCTCTATCTTGAAAATTATCTCTCTTTGTATGTAGAGGATAAGGTCGGAGCTACCGAACCGATTTTAAAAATTATTTCAATAATAGAAACCTACATTATCCCTGAGTGATACACAGGATAATTCATTATGTTGTGCGCAAAATTTGCAGAGATTCAGTGTCCGTTCCCAAATGCAACCGCAGTACTAAAATTCACACCAAAACAAAATAAAAATTTGATTTTGTATGGCTTGCGCTAGTAAATTATGCGTGTATATACTAAGTCGAATTTTTGTTTTGTTTTAAAGTGTATCCCAATACTGCGGTTGCATTTAGGAACAGACTGAATCACTACAAATTATGCGCACTACATAAAAAATATCCTGTAGACTATATTTTAGTTTGATAAAAATATAACCCGTTTTTTTAATATTTTGGTGACAATATATCTTTAAAAAATAATTCGCAGTCAAGCCGGTACCTCCTGAGAAGTCACACGATGACAGATTCCCGTTGGAGCATGATATGCGCTGTATGCTACGAGATTTGGTCTATGAAGGTCAGTATCTATCATCAGGGAACTTAATTCTCTATGACAATGAGCGCACATATCATATTACGATCTGTCAAATCTATAAACCTAACTGTTATTTATATTTGGATATTCTTTTTTTGAATATTTTTTCTTTAAATCACATAAATTTTTTTGTCTATTCTTGTGAACTTTGTACAAAAAAATAATTATTTTCTTTCTTTTTTTCTTTCACAATTTTTATAATTGATTTTTTAACACTAACTAACTATGTAAGAAAATCTTGGAAATTAATTTTTGACCCACTTCACGGTTTCCGATTGAGCTGGAATTTTGCATACACGTTCTGTTTGGATGACTAAAGCGTGTTCTATAGTTTTTTTTAAACTATAATATTTTTATTTGACATAATTTCTTATTAAAATTTAGATGCAAGTTTAAGGAACTTAAAAATTAATTATGTACTTATTTATTAATAAATAATTTTATTACTTTCTTTAAATAATCTTCTTTCATTAAAATTTTATACAGTGGTCCAGTCGTCGAAACAGTGGCGCGCAGAAGCAGCAGAAACTCGTCTCGACGTCCAGGAAATGGTGGATGAACGGATGGAGATAGCCCTGGATGCGCGGTTCATGCTGGATGTCGGTATGTTGTTGTTATTGTCAGGTAAAGTCGGCCCCGAAAGTGCTTTATCAATTTCAATGGTAGCTCCTAGGCTCCTACTGCGCCCGTCAAAATTTTATCATGAAGTTGGGATACATGGTCTGTAATTTTTTACACTCGCATAGGATATGTATGGACGTCTCATCCTTCTCGCGACAGAATCTGCAAATTGTGGTGTCAGTAAGGCCCATTTTTTGTAGATGCTTGTTTAGTTTGCAGTGCCCAGTGAGGGTTCTTGTCAAGATCCTAATCCGGCTCCTGTTCATGGAAAGCGGTTGTTCCGTAAACTTTCTGTTGTAGCCTTTGAGAAGTGCTTTGGAGAGCGGTTGGCCTGAGGACTTTTCCCAGCGCTTGATACTCTGTTTATAGCCCCAGGACCTGAGGTAGCCGTTATACGCTGCGTCTGCTTTTAGCCTAAGATAATATATTTTTACCCGACTACGGAGAGGGTTATATGTTTTACCGCTATGTATGTACAGTCTGTCAAGAAAGTCATGAAAAGGATTTTGAAGGAACTAAAATTCTTCTTCGCTCGCAACCCTAAATAAGTACCGTAGGTGTCAGTTTGGGTACAACGATGTGTTTATTTTACTATTCTGTGTAGATTTTTTGTGATAAAAAAATGTTTTCGGCATTAATATATTAAAAATAAACAAGAGAATATACAAGTGGCGCCCTCAATCCTTTTCATGACTTTCTTGACAGACTATATGTATGTTCATCTGTTCCCTCATAAGTTCTAAACTACGTATCATAATTCGACAAATGAGGTATCGTTGGAAGCGTCTTGACGGTCCGCTGGTTATAGGCTATGTGACATCACATTAAATTTTATATGGCACCCTCTAGAAGACATAAAGTACCGAACTTAACATTTTTTATTGTTTGATGTTTTTGTACTAATGTTTGTGTGTTTGCTTTGCCCAGCGGTGGACGTGGCTACTGGTGTGAAGACATTGCCGGTAAAGGCACAGACGTACCGACACTTGATGAAGAGAGTGGTCCCCGACGCGCTCGAGCGGACCGAGCCCGTTGTACCTCGTGATAAGTGTAAGTCGTATTAACTAGAGATTTTATCTAGAGATTTAATATTGACATCAATTTAAAGAAAAATAAAATAAATATAAAGAGCTACATGGCCAGTTATGTAGATGGTTTGTCCCTAATAATCACCGGCGTAGCAGAAAACATAAGTTGTTTGCCGTACCCGTTTGCCACACCGTAGCGCGCGCTAATTCGCCCATTCCTCGGGTCCTCACTGCGCTCAACGCTCTCTTGGAAGCAAATCCAGAATGTGATATGTTTGCGGACGGATGGAGGATGATTTTGTCAGCATGCGAGGAGTACTGTGAGAGGATTGCATGCTAGTTGCGTCTTTGATAAGTTTAAGTGCATTTAATTAATTATTGTAATTGGCCTACGGCCGTTCTAATTACAATATAAATAAATAAATACATACCTATATTATTGAAACAAATTTTTATTAAATGTGAGATAATGAAATGCTAATCCTTTATATAATTGTATGTTTCACTCAGGTCCCAAAATCTTGCCGTCGGAAATCAGGCGCCGCGCGGAGGAGCAGGCGGCTCTTGATGACCCCACGTGCCGCTGCGAAGAAGTTCAGGAAGTTGTGAAGCCCAAGGCCAGGTTACAGTTCGGCCCCAGTAAGTATTTTCTTATATATGAAACGCTCTCAATGTCTACGACACGCACACTTTAGAAGCTCTTTTAGATCTTTCTACGCGTGCTTTGAGCCCTCTACGCGTACTACGAGCATTCTATGCGTGCTAGGTGCTCTCTTCACGATTGCTGCGAACTCTCTACGCATGCTACGAGCCCTATGCATGCTACCTCGCATTGCATTACATTGCTGCGTGTTCTGTACGCATGTTACAAGCCGTCTTCACGTGCTTCGAGTTCTCTACGCATGCTATGAGGACTTAACGCTTGATAAGAGTTCTCTTCCGTTGCTACGAGCTCGCTACGCGTACTACGAGCTGTCTATGTTTGCTACGAGTTCACTACGCGTGCTACGAGCTTTCTTCACATTTGCTGCGAACTCTGTATACGTGCTACGAGCTCTCTACGCATGCTACGGATTCCCTACGCGTGCTACGAACTTTCTTCACGTTTGCTACGAACTCTGTATACGTGCTACGAGCTCTCTACGCATGCTACGAATTCCCTACGCGTGCTACGAGCTTTCTTCACGTTTGCTGCGAACTCTGTATCCATGCTACGAGCTCTACGCATGCTACAAGAACTCTACACGTGTTACGAGCTCTCGTCTCGGCTGCTACGAGCAAGATAGTAATTCCTGTGTCCTTCAGGTCCCGCTGAAGAGAAGAGTACGCTGCTTCCATCAGACCTCAGGGTGTTAGAGGAACTGAGGAGGTGCAAGTGTGATTCCATTCCTACCACCAGCGCTGGAGAACAAGGTAATGGATTTTAAACACATTTAGCAATTCACCTACGAATCTCCATAGTAACTGTCAAACAGATGATTGCTGAATATGAACCTTACGCCTATGATATTAAGAGTCATCAATTAATTGACATTTGTAATGTGAATCAAAATATTATGATTCATTTCAAGCGGCCTTTTTAGACCTGATACCTAAATATGATTTAAGATATGATGACGGCATTTTGTAATTAAGAATCAGTATTCTATAATATAGCAATAAAAAAAATATGCAAACGGAATTATTAATTAAATATTCTTCCTATTCTTATTTTTTATTCACATTAAATTACATTATTCTCGCAGCTCTTACCACAACATTGTACTAATCAAGATTGTAATCTATTATTTTAAAAGTGTTTCCATGGAGTTTCTTGCCAGTTCATCACCATAGGATCTACTATTTGGAACCGCGCACCTAGAGTCTCGACATTTCATAAGTGCCTGTATCTGGTTTACATGAAATAAAAATATATTCTACTAGCGACCCGTCCCCGGCATCGCACGGATGCAGTTTCTCTGCTATCCTTACATTAAATATGAAAGTATTATAAATATAAATCTTCCTCTTGAATCACTCAATCTATTAAAAAAACCGCATCAAAATCCGTTGCGTAGTTTTAATGATCTAAGTATGCATAGGGACAGACAGACAGCGGGAAGCGACTTTATTTTATACTATGTAGTGATTTCTAATTATCCTGTATATTCATCATTTCCAGAATCAGAATTCGAAGAACAAACTACCACAGATTACACAGAACCCACAGAATGGACGACAACGTACACAGAAGAAACAAGAGAGACAGATGAAGAAGGCGAAAATTAAGAGCATTTCATAGAATGTATAGTGCCACAAACTTATCTGACCTGGTGACCAAAATTGGAACTAACGTCGCTACGGAACAAAAATGACATCAAAATGACATTTTTGTACGGAGATGACATTGGTAAAAGCGACGGCAGCGACGCCACCACCGGGTCAGATAAGTTTGTGGCACTATATCGCTTTTGACGGAACATTTTGTATGGTACACAAGTCATGCAAAAATAATCTTTGAATCAATTGTGTAGTTTAGAAGTTGAAGTCGGTTTTTATTATTTTGTGATACTTGTAGTGTTTGTTATTATTATTATTACCTATAAATTGCATATTTTTTTATAGTACCTATAGGGGCAAACGAGCTAGCGGATCACCTGATGGTAAGTGATTACCGCCGCCCCTGAACATTCGCAACACCAGGGGACCTAAAAAGGCCACATTGAGCAATTCATCTAATGATCTGCTTAGGAACTGTCAAACAGATGATTACTGAATAAGAACCTTATGCGTATGACATTAAGAGTCGTCAATTAAGTAGATATTTTGACATTCGTAATATGAATCATATTGTGATTCATCTAAAGCGGCCTTTTTAGCCCCCCTGTAGTCAGTTAGTGACTTCATCTAGACTCCACCACAAGGATTAACAATTATTTAAATCCTAAAAAAAATTGTATTCAAAGTTACAAGATGAATGTTCTTTATAATTATTATTATAACTTACATAGGTTAGGTTCGGTTTTTAGAATTTTTTGCTGCCTTATTACGTAATTATAATAGATATATAAATCTGCGCCTGCGACGATAACGAATGCATCGAATAATACAATACAAACATCGCATTTTTGTTTAATAATGTGGTCGACTCTAGGCCCTTTATCCAAGGGCAACAAAATCGTTAACAGGGTGGCCACAGAGACCCGCGTAACTAAAATGGTAATGAACATCGACTCTGGTAATAAACTTCAATACGATCGTGAGAGACTAAACTTCCAGTTACCTTGTAAATAAATTACTAATCATGAAGTTGGGACTCCTACCTTCATGATCGGTAAAAAATACTAGTCAAAAATAATATTGCTTTTAAATTGGGATCAGTGCAATCATGAAGCTTATTAAATTTTAATAAATACACTATATTTGTAATCTATAATTGTTTAATAAATATTTTTAAATTAAGTTTTCTTTTATTTGTACCTACAGTTCTACAAACTTATCTGACGCAGTACCTAATCACGATGCACGCT
The DNA here is from genome assembly GCA_932294325.1 of Allophyes oxyacanthae. NCBI lineage: Eukaryota > Metazoa > Arthropoda > Insecta > Lepidoptera > Noctuidae > Allophyes > Allophyes oxyacanthae. The sequence continues at coordinate 5,751,097 of OW028638.1, forward strand.
CGTAATCGGAATCGACTCAATTTTGACACTACAACAGTGTTCATTGCGTTGCTCAAATTGTAGGGCGTAGTGGTTTTAAAAGCATACCGCGCAATGTAGTTTGTTGGACTGTCAAAATTGAATCGATTCCGATTGCGAGTGTGTATCGTGATTACCCTGCCGGTCAGGGCGTCGCTGCCGTCGTCGCTTTTACCAATGTCATCTCCCTACAAAAATGTCATTTTGATGTCATTTTTGCATAGAGATAATACATAGTGTACTTGTACTATTTCTATGCATTTTTGTTATGTAGCGATGTTAGTTCCAATTATGGTCACCGGGTCAGATAAGTTTGTGGCCATTTTGTGGCACTATATTTAGGCGTAGTTTTGTGTGGTACTTGAAAGTGTTACGCCGGTTTCACGTGAGCAGAAGTTAAAATAAAACAAAGTACCTATAGCATTCCAGTATTTATTGATATGTCACCGCTAATGAGCGTAAATCAGTTAATCTGCAGATTGTCTGGTTGAGTCCGTTATAGTGGATAAAATTGTTTCAGTTCTTACATTAACTAGATAATCTACAGACTTCCTAAGTAATCTGCAGACTAACGACCAAGCATACGGATAAGTTAATAAACCAGCTCTTTGCTTGAATAAAATATAAAAGTAATTTAAAAAAATCTAAATATACATGAACTCTGTCACAGTAGGTTAATGTGCTAAGCCGCGAATATGAAACTGAACAAAAGTGAAGATTACAGGATTATACAGATTGCCGGTAACATCTGTAACCAGAATTTCATATATTTACTAGGAATTGTGTACAATTCCTAGGTTTCATACATTTTCCCAGACAAAAGTGCTTTGCTAACTGTCTTCCGCGATTTAACAGTGTAGCATTCGTTAATATGCAAATTAACTAGGTAAAGTGCAGATGTCTGGTACTTTAAGTAAAATTTCACACTTTAACGGATCGTACCCGGTAATTTGCAGAATACATAAATAATGAGCATAACGTATTTCGTATTCTAATGGTAACAGATTCAACAATTTGTGCTTTGAATAGCATTTAAAAAAAAGTTTTGCTAATTTTTTTAGGAATTACTGACAATGACATGTAAGGGCCAAGCACGAATGTTTTTAACGTATTGTGACGTTAACGTAAGCAAATTTTGAACAATAATACAAAACTATCGCATTTTCGTTTAATTTTACGCAACATGCAAAATTGTTTCATGAAAATGTAAAAACACAGCATGTATTTAAAAAAATCTTGTATTAAACGTGTATTTTAAATTCAAAATTTGTTAACAATAACGTAACGATACGTCAAAAACATTCGTGCTTGGCTCACTGAATGATTTTATTCAACAATTAATGCACACATAAAATACATGAGAAATATGAAGTAGGAGCATAAAGTACAAAGGTACTGCTTATTTCTAAAGAAATCTCTTCCAGCAGACCTGCAAGATGAGAGATAAGTTTTTGATTTTTTTAAATTAAAATAATTTGTTTTTTTGTTTTTTATTATATATTATACATAAAAGCAGAATATGGCGTGCCATCACATAAGTAATGTTTGATATTTCAAACGATTACATACAGATTCATAGTTATAATTGTATACTTAGGTAAAATTTTATACTAAGTAGGTATTTTGTATATTTTTACAATAGAAGCGTTTCTAATAAGTTAGAAATAGATAAATTATCACAGCCAAGCAAAAGAAACATTGTTGCGAGAAGGAAAGAAGTCAGTTGCGGGTTTAATGATCTCGGAAATGGCTAACCTAAGGGCATTTATACTATTTGAATAATTTAAAAAATGTTAACAAGATGAAAACAAAAACGAATATTATTTACCAAAAATTATAACATGTGGTCGGAGGCATGTTTTTCGGCGTACTTTTCATCCTAGATGCCTCCAAGTACATGTAATGTTATTAATTGGACATGTAATGTTATTAATTGGTTTAAGGTTGCAAGCGAAGAAAGATTTTAGTTCCTTAAAAATTCTGTTCTAATCTTTCTTGAGAGACCGTACCCACGAAAAAAGCAAATCGGATGATTGTCGTGTGAATTAGGCCTAAGATAAATGTTGAAGTCCACAGCTGACTAATTTACAAGTCTTCGAAAGAGCAAAATACGTATAAAATCCAGTTATGTAAATTATAATTAACCTTTTCACAACGCGGCGTAAACGTATCGCCGTGCCCTATACGCCAAACCACAAATTCAGCACGAATAAATATCTATTAATAGTATAAATAGGGACAAAAATAATTATTTAATGTCTTTGTCGTATTTTTGTGAACCGTGTTTAACGTCGTTGGCGTACAGAGGGCCAAGCACGATTTTTATACGTATCGTAAATTCGTAACGTTAACGTTACCAATTTTTTAATTAAAAATACATGTTTAATACATGCTTGCTATATTTTTACATTTTGAATGTGTATGTTCCCTAAAATTAAATAAAAATGCGATAGAATTATTGTATTTTTTATTCAATATTGGCTTACGTTAACGTTACGATACGTTAAAAAAATATTCAGAGGCCTACAGGGCTCGCTATGAGTTGACGTGAATAGACGTCAGTGGCGATCAAAAGGTTAAAACTACTTATTTGCTTAGTATTCATTTCATATTAATTAAATAGGCCTCCATAACCTGTTCTGCCTATAAATTGCGTCCCATTTCATAAGGGTTAATACCTATAACTACAAACATGACACAGAAAGCGGCATGGTTGGCGCAGTGGCTAAACTATAGGCTTTCTGCGATGCCAGTCGCGGGTCCAACTCCGGCACGGAACAAATATTTGTATGGCCTACAGTTGTTCCAGGTCTGGGTGTGTGTGCATGCAATATTATTATGTATGTTTGTAAATTGTGCCCAGGTAATAGGAAAAATGACAGGCTGAGGCAACGTCCAAATTGTTTTTATACATATCTGATAAAATGAGTTATATAGATTATTTTCATGTTATACATAATATAATCTCTACATTAAACAAACAATTTTAAAACAAATTAACTAAATATTAAAACTATAAAAACTTAAATCTTATATCATATCTGATATAAATATAATTTGAAAATACATAGTTGATGGTTTGCACAATAGTGACAGAGAAGAATAATTAAATTAAATATTTGTAAATTAAATAGGTCTAACTTAACTTTTTATTCAACATAATATATTATTGTCGGTTGAAATTTGACGAATAGACATGACAATACAATAACTTAATTGTGGAGGTGTGAACATGCTCTAGCGTAGGTATGCGTATGGTAACTGATCCTTTAGACATTTTTGTCTATAATGATTTTTTCTTCATGCTATGATTAGTCGGAAAGGGTAAATAAACCCGGAAGGGGTAAGAAGTCATTGTACTCATCGTTATGAACTACTTTTACGGTAGAAACAACCCTGAAATCGCGTAAAAAAATTGTTGTTTGATACAAATAATTCAATATTACTTCGACTATAACTCAACCGCTTTAAGCCGGCCCACCTGGCAACAATTTTATTACAGACATTAATTATAGTGTTTATTATTAGAACTTTACTATCCAGGCCTGAAATAAAATAACTCACGGCCGAGAAATATTGGAAGGACGAGGCGAAGCCGAGAACTTCCGAAGTGATTATAAAAGGACGAGGTGCCAGCTGAGCGCTTCCGAAGTGATTTTAAAAGGACGAGGCGACAGCGAAATTTTACGATATTGTTCGTAGTTTTTATAACTAACTAAAAATATAGCGAATAAATCATTTCTTTTTTTAATTTACCCTCTCTTACTTACGTTGAATAATCCAGAATAATGTACGAAATCCATGGTATTCATTGTTGTTACTTTTTTACTTGTATACCCTTTCTGACTAGCCTCGTACGACCTACGATTTTATAATATTGCTTAAAAAGATTCATGTAAAACATATCATGTAAAACATACTTTAACTTAAAAATATAATTATGGCTACCGTCAAATGGCGTAACTTTTCCTGCACCCCATAAAGCGCGGGTTTAGGTCACGCAGTGCTATAAATAGTACACAATAATACGTGTGACAAGTAGTCCACAGTACGGCGTTTGTTAATGGACTACCTCTAAAGGTTATATTCAGAGCTCGACCGCAGACCACAGACGAATATGATGAATTGACATACGATAATTAATGTGTAACCTATATATTATCTCTATGTGTGTAACGTAATAACAGGAGCTTTGAACATGACTACAGTGCCACAAACTTATCTGACCCGGTCGTGGCGTCGCTGCCGTCGCTTTTACCAATGTCATCTCCGTACAAAAATGACATTTTGATGTAATTTTTTGTTCCTTAGCGACGTTAGTTCCAATTTTGGTCATCGGGTCAGATAAGTTTGTGGCATGATAGAGCATGTTCACAGCTCCGGTTGAGTGTAAGCGAAATCCTAAGTCTATGCTTGAAACAACACGTTCCTGAAATATCATAGTTTCATAAAATTAATAAGTACTTCTCGTACGTTCTCGTACATGTATATTCAGTCTATGGATAGTTTTGATAAGATGCTGGTAAGCCCCCAGTAGTGCCGCCAACCATAGAGCGACAAGATTTATTTTATTGTTATTAAAATTAGTTTCTCGGAAATCGAATAACAAAATTTGATAAACCTTGTTAAATGTTGTTAATCGTGTTAAATATCTGTCTCACTGAATTATTCGAAACGATAGAAGGCGCCGCCGTATCGCTGCAGTTGTGTCGCGGACGGAATCAGTCAGAGAGCCAAGATCGATTTTTTTAACCCATCGTAACGTTAACGTAAGCAAATTTTGATTAAAATATACACGTATTTTGAAAATACAAGCATTATTTTAACATTTTCATGAAACAAGTGTGACGTATTTTGTGTAAAATTAAACAAAAGGGTCAATATCAACCAACAAATGTTTTTTTTTGTCAATTTTGGTGGCTAAATTATTTCCTTCACTACTTAGTGGACTTTCTTTTCTCATACCAGATTCTTATTTTCTCAAAAAACTGAAGAAAATATTTAGCCACCAAAATTGACAAAAAATTTCATTTGTTGATATTGACCCAAAAATAGGTACGTTAAACTATTCTATTTCCATTCAAAAGCTTACGTTAACGTTACGTTACGTTAAACCATTCGTGCTCGGCGTACACACTGCCGTCGCTGCACTAGCGTCTGCAGCATGCGGTAGAGCTCGAAATAGCACCTTTAGTCTCACGTATAGTAATGTAACTATAAAATGATTTGATTCTGTTAGCTCGTGAATAATAAATAAGCATGATATATGAACACTATCGTTGGTAAGCTGAATTGTAGGTTGTTAGAACTATTGCAGGCGTCCGCGTCATTGCAGCTTTGGAGGCAGCCGTGGACGTATCTGAAACAAAACCTCATTTAGTAACAGTTCCATGTCACAACTACTATTACTTATGTGTAATTAGTTGTACTAGTGGTCGCCCTGTGGTCGAAATTCGACCGTAATTTTAGCTTTATGCACTCCTGCTCCATATAAACTTTTACTATGCCAAATTATAAGAACCTCCGTGCACGCAATATGCTTAAAAAGGGGTACAATGTACTTCTTTTTTTTTCTATTAAATGTTATGTGTTTTAATTTTAATTGTGCCAATAAACGCAATTTTCTTTCTATATAAAGTTTTCTCTTCGCGTATTAATTTATAGATTCTGTGAAGGGTAGGAACAGACAGCGATATTACTGGCCGAGCACCAATGTTTTGACGTACCGTAACGTTAACGTAACCAAATTTAGAACCAATACACGTTTAATCCATGATATTATTTTGGAAATACATGCAATATTTTTACATTTTCATGAAACAAGCGCGTTTGTTGCATTAAATTGAACAAAAATGCGATAGATTCATCGTATTTTACAATAAAAATTTGCTTACGTTTACGTTACACCGCTTTTAGCGATAAGACCGCCCATTGTACATGTACATATTTATGATAATGTTTTTTTTTTGTATTTCTGGTGTACAATAAAGTTTATTGTATTGTATTGTATTGTTACTATACGTCAAAACATTCGTGCTCGGCCCACTGGTCTCGCAAACTATTATTCGGTTTTTCTGTTAGAAAATCTAAGGAATTTGGAGTTGCGTCTCTCAAGATAAATTTCATGTGAAACGAATTGACGAACTCGTTACGTTAGTCCTATGTTCAGCAGCGACTGTGGTTACCTGTCATCGTAGTAGAATCTCCCGCAGTGCGACATTCTTATGATCTCCGTGTCAGTGGTCGCTGTTCCAGAGTCCAGACCACAACCACGCACTGTAATCGTTTCTCCAGTGTCATCTGAAATCATGGAAAGTATTATACTGCGTATGCGTATGTGTGTTTTGCTGAAACATCACTACCTATCTGTTTAGTAGAAATGTTGTTATTAATCTGTAAAATATTATACTTTAGGTCCAATACCATTTATGTATGTTAACACTGTATATTTATTTTGTATGTAAGTGTAATATAAATTTATGCATAATTATTATTTATCGGTATAAATTAATATGTGTGGTACATCGCAAACTGCCCTTTTTCTATTTCTTCCGAGTCATGTCCATCCAAAGGTTGTCTGGAAGACATCGCTTTTAGCGATAAGACCGGCCATTGTACATGTATATACTTATGATAATGTTTTTTTTTGTATTTCTGGTGTACAATAAAGTTTATTGTATTGTATTGTATACTTATTTAGCGACCCGTCCCCGGCTTCGCTCGGGTGCAGTTTCTCTACTATCCTTACATTATATACTCGTCAAAACAAAATAAGGGCCACTTGCAAATTTCGACATTATGGGTGACTTAATGATCATTAACTATATCCATGTGGTAAATTGTAAAGCGTGGTGTTATCTTAAGTGTTTGTGAACACTTTAACAGCATTCCGCTTGAAAAACCGTTAAAATGGGTAGACTTTATAATTTTTTTTGAAACCAATTAATTTTACCCTGTTTTTAACGTGAACTTTAAGCTCATTTAACATTTGTATTGTACTGAGAACAGTTTAGTGTGTCGAGTCAGTGCGTACATCGGCATTTTAAGAACGTAATTCCACAGGTTCTACTTCAAATGGACTTGACTTCCACGACCAGGACCATAACACTCATCCAAGAAGGCTATTCGTAGCGATCTGTAGTTTTACAGCCGAGATTTTCGCAGCGAGCGATTCAGAATGCCTGAAATTGCTTTTATGAGATCCAAAAATTTGTTAGAAGTCAGGAATTAGGTAGAGCCAGAGGAATCACCGCTCAGGAAGACCGCTACATAGACTTACATGCACGCAGAGAGAGCACCGTCACTTCCCGCTCTTTGCAAACCCGCTTGTGCCTGGCCACAGGCACGTCACTTAGTGATCGAACAATTAGAAACCAGTTTTATGAAGACCAGCAATTGTCCAGGAGTCAAGTGGTGCGAATTCCATAGACCAGTATTCATCATGCAAATCCATAAACATCCGCAAGGCAACAATTGGACTGTAGTGTAAGTGACTGAAGCACATTGCTTTTTACAGATGAGACCAAAGTAAAAGTTTTTAGTGTTGACCGTTGCATAAGGGTGTGGAGATGAAAAGGTGAGCAATTTGCAGATGCCTGCATCCACAATAGTGATTAATTTGGGGGGCCCAATGTTATGGTGTGGGGAGGCGTAAGCCAAACTGGAAGAACTGTCCTTATAATTCAGAACCAGGGTACAGTAACAACTTAACGATACATCCAGGATGTCATAAGACTCTATGTGGTGCCATTTGCATAGCAAGTGGGTGCAGGTTTCAAGCTGTTGCACGGCAATGCACGCGCTTATACTGTTAGAGCCACCAGAGAGACACTAGAAGAGGCTTGTATACAAGTGTTGCCGAGGCCAGCGAACAGTTCGGGCTTGAACACAATTGAACACATGTGGGAACTGTTGAAAAGAAGAGTATGAGACACAAATTGATCAGTGGACAATGAAAGACAGCCCTTAAACGTCCTAAAATCGAGCTAGGAACAAATCTCTCAAGAAACAATGCGGCATCTGATAGAAAATGTCCTCTAGGCTTCAAGAATATGTTCAGAAAAGAGGAGGGTACACCAGATATTGATTCAAAAAGGAAGAAGAATAAACGCCGTGGAATTTCATTTTTAATTGCATTTTTAGTCCACGTGTACGTTTTGCTGAAATTGCACTTTTTCTCGAAAACGTTGTAAAATTGTTTTTCTTTTCTGTGGATTGTGTAAAATTTAAGCCCATTTCATTTAAAACAAATCATTGCAATGAATTTTACAACTTAGAAACCTAGGAACCTCATAATTTGCCCAGAAGATCAAAAATATAAGGTGGCCCTTATTTTGTTTTGACGAGTATATATCAAAGTATTATATACATATAAATCTTCCGTGAAAAATTATCCAACTGATGGTGAAAATCGCATCAAAATCCGATTAAACAAGATTTATATTTAAAAAAACTGCATTGAAATCGGTACATCCGTTTTGGAGCTACGACGCCACATACCGACACATCCACAGACATACAGATACACACTACAAACTTATAACACTCATTTTTGTGGGGGGTGAGGTCAGGTTAAGCTGCACATGTCAAGGTCAGTCATTGGATGGGTGACTGTTCTTCATACAAAACTTCCATGAGCAAATTAAAAATTAATAACAATGACTTACCGAAAACACCAGCGATTTTTATACAAGAAGTTGCGGGGAAGAGGCCATCGCGGCCTTTCCGGCCTCCCATGCAAGGTGACTCCAGCATCTGCAAGCTGTGGTTGTTGTGGAAAGGGTCGTCACAGGCGGAAAACTTGCCGTTCATCGAGACGCATTTGAAGCAGTCGATGCTGTGAACTGAACAAAAAAGATTACAAATAACTTAAGCCATAAGCTCAGTAGCGAAGAGTCCATACAACCCGATTCCCATCGGCTTCCCTTTAGGAATTGGTTGGTGCATAGACCAACGTAATATTATATTATTTACTCATCCAACTGACAAAAAAGGCTTGTTATTCAGTTAGGTCGAGCTCTTCCAGACATGACTATATATAGATTACAAGAGACGGTAGGTATGGATTTTTGTCTTGCAGCATTAATTGGTGAGTGAGCTTTTTTGGGACGGCTTCCTCTATGAAAATTTTCACCCTTCGCCACTGCTAGACATTAAAGATTTCTAATTAGAGAACTTTAATGTAGATTATAAAACAAAGTACTGTTTTCTGTTTTACTTTGTGCTGAAAAAAATTGTTTTATTACTTATTTCGACCCCTTTTTTAGCTTTTTTTTTTACAGACATTATTTGAGTTAGGTATGCAGGATAATTTTTATGTAGTGCGCATAATTATTTGCAGAGTGATTCAGTCTCTGTTCCTAAATGCAACCGCAGTATTGGGATACACTTTGAAACAAAACGTAAATTCGACTTAGTATGGGGGACACGCATAATTTACTAGCGCAAGCCATACAAAATCAAATTTTTATTTTGTTTTGGAGTGAATTTTAGTACTGCGGTTGCATTTGGGAACGGACACTGAATCACTCTGTTTTGCGCACTACATAAAAAATGATCCTGTAGTTACATCATGATATAAATAGCTCTCACCTGTCGTGATCCAACACAAAGCAATAAACACAGCTATAAAAACATTTCTGCCGTGAACTGAATACCTCTCCATCATAGTCAACCCTGAAATGAAACAGAAATACTTTGATTAAGTATACCTATAACTACTAGCTTTACCGTCTCTGCCTTCACGCAATATTTTCATGTAACATTACACACAATATACCTACGTATGGATGGGCCATTTAGCAAAGAAACTAACCTAACCGTCAAAAACCCCCGACTCCAACTAGAAAAAGAGCTGTAACTTTTGAACGGCTCAACAGATATTCATGAAACATAGCTAGAATAGAATAATTGTTTATTTGCATAGAATGTAGGTACATAAATAAAGGTGTTAACAAACTTCTGATCCTAGTACATTCTACCTTAATACTAAGCTAAGATGATACTTGATTAAACAAGCTTTCAATTAAAAAGCTACATTGGAATCGGTCCATCCGTTTTGGAGCTACGATGCCACAGACAGATGCACAGATACATAGATACAGACTACAAACTTATTTTTTGTCGGGGTTAAAAAAAGTAAAACATTATGAAAATTATTTTATAGTTACCTTTTTTATTTTTTAAGTCGGTTTTTATTTTTTTTTAGTTTATTATTTATGTGTGATGAGTGGCATAAACAATACATAAACATGCGATTACAGCAATCGCGAGTGATTCGCTATTATTCCAATGTCTTTCTCCGAAGGTTTTCATCAGATCTTCACCAAATTGAAACGGGCAGCAGCAAAGTAAACACATTAGGTAGAATAAACAAAAACATTGATTAATGGTTTATTTAGAGATCTGTGGTTCCGCGAAAATCAATCATTTATTTATAATGTTGTATTCTTAGAATCAACGCTTTTATTGAGTATCTATTCATTTTTGCACACCATCATATAGGTAGATACATAGAACGCCAAAGTGAATTTTGCTCGAAAATTATTGAAAAATGTGGTCTTTCTTGGATAACTGTAAGTTATTTCTGTAGAATACTTGAATTCTGAAGTTTCAACGTAAATTCTTGGCATAACAAAATCGTAGGCTATTTCTAGTTGGAGTAGGAGATTTTCCTCGGTTAGGTTATTACCTAATTTTTACCCGAGTACGGAGAGGGTTATATGCTTAGTTATATGTTTGACCGGTATGTATGTTATGTGTGTATGTATGTATGTTCATCTGTTCCCTCATAACTTCTGAACTACTTAACATAATTCGACAAATGAGGTATCGTTGGATGCGTCTTCATTGTCCGCTGGTCTATAGGCTATCTGACGTCACATGACATTTAATATGGCGCCCTTTATCGGAAATAAAGTAATGAACTAAAAACTATCATATGAAAGGGCATAATTAGCACATTTCAAAAATAATTATATATATTGAACGCAGTTGCTCGCGGCTCTGAAACGTTTGAAGCGTCGCCTAAGCTTAAAACAATGTCATATCCCTACAAAAATATCAGAACAATATAAAAATGACATTTCGAAGTCAGTTTTGTTCTGTAGCGACGTTAGTTCCAATTTTGGTCACCAGGTCAGATAAGTTTGTGGCGCTTATAGGTCAATCGCAGATGACATGAAGCGTAGATTATTATCTAATGACTATAAACGGCGACGAATAAATATATCGAAAGCCATCAAAGGTTATTAATATAGTGATAACCTTATGATACCCCGAGAGATTTTTGAATCACTAGGATTACCCGCGATTTCGTTCACATAAAAATTATCAACATGTTTTGTTTCTACGATCAAGGATATATTTTGTTTTTTTTTTAATATTATGTGGCTAACAATACTAGGTATAACCTTCAGTATAAGCTGACCTCTCATTCTACGAAAAGTCTATATAATGCGAGGTCAGTTTATATTGGAAATGTATAGCTCGATTACTAGAACTACATTGACAATAATCCTGGGTCCTAATTCTGCTATTTCAATCGTTTCAAAATGGTCTCGTAATTGTTAGTTTTTGCATTGTCGTTCAAACTGTTTTGACTTCTAATGCGTAGCTGCGTAATGTGTTTTAATTAATCATTTGTAAACTAAACGCGTTGTACAATTTACTGTGCCACAAACTTAACTGACCGCAGGGTAATCACGATGCAAGCTCGAAATCGGAATCGATTCAATTTTTACAGTTCATAAAATTACATTGCGCAGTACCTACCTACCTATGCTTTAAAAATTATTCTGAACGACAAAAAAAAATGTCATTTCCCTACAAAAATTAAATTTGGAAGTCATTTTTGTTCTGTAGCGACCTTAGTTCCAATTTTGGTCAACGGGTCAGAGTATATTATAAATCTATGGTTCATTAGATAGGTAGGTAGTTAGGTACCTACCATGTTCAAATTGTCGAACGGAGTGATTTTTAAAGCGCGGTATGCACAATGATCATTAACAAAATCAAATCGATTCCAATTATGAAATTACGAGCGTGTATTATGATTACCTTGCCGATCCTTACGCATGTTATAACCGTATTTATAGTTTAAATTTAGAATTTACGGGTGGCGTGGTGACCGCATTTTTTTACTCTACTGCACTGCAGAAAAAATCTCTTTGTAATAACAAAAAATCTCGTGCTTTAAGTGACAACAAGAAGCATATAGTAAAGTTTACCTTGTTGTAATAATTATTAATATATTTTTGACAATCGAAAAAAGGGGATGTTATGTCAAAGACAACAAACAAACAAGATAAAAACATCGCATCGATGCGATGTTTGTATCTGACTGTGTCATCGTAGCTCCAAAACGGATGGACCGATTTGTATGCAGTTTTTTTATTCAAAAGCTAGTTTAATCGGGTATCATAGATAAAGATAAAGAATTTTATTTACAAGGAACATGGCATCTTAGCTATGTTTCATGAAAATCTGTTCAGTCATTCAAAAGTTACAGCTCTTTTTCTAGTTGGAGTGCCCTTTTTGACGGTTAGGTTATTGTATTGATAACGTAAAGTATATATTTATAAATAGAATATTTATTAAGGAGTAGGTACTAACGTTTAGTTGATTCAACTTGGGTACTAAGCGTTTTAGCGTCGGTCTTGGTATCACAATAGATTTTTCCGTTTGCAACCAAACATGGTAGGTAGGTACGAGGTATTACATCCCTAAAGGCGCGTTTCCATTATGCAAGTGATTTGCATACTAGTTGCAAGTTGCATGCAAATTGTATAGTGGAAACAACAACTTGCAAACAAGTTGCAACTTGTATGCAATTAGGTTTAAACTTGTACGCACAATAATCAAGTCGGCACATTTGCACGCAAGTTGCAAGCGCATGCGGTCGTGCATAGAGGATTACTTTGTTTATGACTTTATTACTTTGTAAAAATGACTGCTAAATGGGATACGGAGAAAACAATAATGTTTATTGAGGAATATCATAGACATGATTGTCTTTGGGAACACTGTACAACTAGAACTAACTTGTATACCACTAAAATCTTGTATGCAAGCTGCAAGTTGAACAAAATCGTGTTTCCAATTCAAATCACTTGCACACAAGTCTGACGTCATACATGTATGCAAACACTTGCATAATGGAAACGCGCCTTAAATAATAATTACCAGATTTTTTAAGTCTTATGGGACCAACACGCTGATGTCGCGAAAAAAAATCGGATGCCGGATGATTCCATACATTTATTTAGTCGAATATATTTGTATGGAACAACTGTTTTTTTTTCTCCATTTCAGATTTGGTCCCATAGCTAAAGACGTGTAGAATATGGAACAGAAAAAGTTTTTTTTTTTTTTTTAATTTGTTATAAAATTATAGATAGCGTTTATATTTATAATAGAAAGGGTAGCCACCCTTCATGCCTCAAAATTTTGCACCATTCTGTACCTATATTATTTTTATTTAGGTAGGTATTCAAAAATTTTTTGGCACAGGAAAAGATTGCAATTTTCCAACATAAATAATTTAACAAGAGAAACTGCCTATTCCGGATAAATATGACTATTTTATACTACATTAAATCACTCTAGCTAAGAAACAATAAAAATATTGGTCAGGTTTATTAGGGGTTTGCATGTTACACGAATAAAAATTGGTTTAGGTACACAAGTGTTTACTACTAAAGCTTTTAACACGCTAAACTTACCCAAATCCGTCGATCAAAATACCTAAAACAATCAATACGCCACTTATTTATTAAAATGATCAAAATTTTCGTGTAATTTTCAAAATTAGAGCCATAATTTGGAAATGTAAAACATTTTTGGTAGAAAACCAGTTTAATTTAGATGTACAAGTCTATTTATATTATATTTGTGTTGATTTTGTTTTCATGTGACCGTGACGCGTGTGTATGGAACGTCTACAAAAATATCGACTGAATTCAGACCGGCTGAAATCAGTGTTACTAGACAAGAATATTCACTCCCGCGTATGAAGGAGAATTGATTAGCTAGTAACACTGATTTCAGGCTTTTTTTATTTAAGTACCTACCTTTAATAATTATGGCAAACCATTTCCATACCTACTTATTTTTAAGAGGATTTACGCGGAAAATATTAATATTCCATATTTATTATACATACATTATTATACAGTATCCATTCCATACCTACCTCCTAATAATTTGCTAAAATAACCTTAATGTATTAATTAATTTAGAAAGTTAATTAAGTACCTATGTAGGTTCTTCATTAATTAATGATGTTATTTTGTAAAATACAAGCTGAGGTGAAAAGTAAAAGCTTGCAAAATCAAAATGCTTTATCGCGTTCCCGCGTTCCATTCTCATAATGTGAACTGTCTCATACATACCTAACCTTACATTATTGAAATGAAATATAATTATGAGATTTTGGCTAACGAAAGTTGAGACAGAATTTGTGCGCGAAATTCAACAAACAAGATCTCACAACTTTGTCTAGTGAATAATATATCTTTTATATTTGATACATTAATTTGTAAATTATTAAGAAATGGCTACCGTATTAAATAGATAATGTACAAAAATATTCAGTAGGTATTGAGTATGTTCCAGTCGTTTTTTTTTAAACATCGGTGTTCAGCAGTTCTGCCGCGTAACTAAAATGGTAATTAACATTGGCTCTGGTAATAAACTTTAATACGATCGTGAGAGGCTAAAGAGCAAACTTGTAATTTTTTTACCGATCATGAAGATAGGAGTCCCAACTTCACGATTGGTCTGTTTTTTAGGCGCGGCGCAGACGGACGGACTTTCTGTCCGGCAAACTACAGCGGACTAGAATGATTGTGGTTGGTAGTTGTTGCCAGAACTACAAAAATAATTACTGTCGTCTACGTTGAGTCCATCCCGAATATTCTTGTCTGCGGCAATTTTTTGTCGTTAGTAAAACTTCTTGTCCGCGCTAGTTTGCCGGACTAAAAGTCCGTCGTCTGCGCCGCGCCTTACAAAGAAGCTCGAAGTTTAGTCTCTCGTATTGAAGTTTATTACCAGAGTCGATGTTCATTACCATTTTATTTACGCGGTAGAACCCCAGTTCTTATTATTCTTTCTTCGTTTTAAAATGCAGGTGATGCGTTGTCTTTGCCCATTTGCTTAAATTGTAACTGCAGCGGCCCTGGCTCCGGAGTCGGTTCAGAGATTTCCAGATGGGACATTGGTTGTCGATGATCAGCTGGCTTCTGCAGGCTGCTGGCGGATATTTGGGAGCCAGATTTTTTCGTGCCTCATTAGAGCTGCCGTATGTCAGTGGTTTGGTCCACTGAGCTGTGACTTGAGGAATCTATTCCGCTTTTTAAAGTGAACGCACATTTGTCCGCGCCGAGCGAATCAAATTGTTTAATTATTTAAATACCGTAAATCTGCTCAACTTTGCCGAAACTCCTAACTTTGCCTGGGATAAAAAACTTTCAATTACATAGGTACTTGTCATATCTAATAATGACAATGATTAATCCAGAAATGTTGTAAGTACAAGGCAAAGTGACTCTTAACTTAGACGCGCTGATGTAACGATATTGTTCTAGGCAAAGTTGGGAATTTTCACCGGTACCTATATTTATTTATTTATAGTTAAAACGGTAGGTACATGAAATCCTATGACACCTCGTTCACCAATTCGCGGAATCGGACGAATTGGCAGAAAAATTCAGAAGGTACCAACCCAAATCCCAAACGAATTTGGAAGATGTCATCAGATTTGGCGCGAACAATGCGGACCAAACGGCCGGTACTGCGCCCGCATTCTACCAATTATTGTTTTGATAGCGCCGCTGTCGATTCTTTCAGCGCGGATAGGTGACAATAGGTGTGTGTGGTCTTACTTCGTCGACTTCGGCGCGGATAAATGTGCGTTGACCTTTCAAGTCTACCTGGCTCCTCCCTGTGCCGTAGAGAGGATGTCCCTTTTCAATGTAGGAAGACTACATTATAGTCCCTCCAATGATAACATGGTACTGAGATCACCAATTACCTGCCATGTATCATACTCGGAGTCCTATCTTCAGCAGTGGAGATTCACAGGATGGAATAATCTCAGAAGGCTTAATTTTAAAAAGAAACAACATTAATTACTGTACCCATTAATTAGATAGTAATTATTTATTTCAATGAAAATGGTCAATTTTTCATTAACAAACAATCTTTTGATATATTTTTTACAAACAAGGAGTTAATAAATAAAAAAGTTATTTTGAAAGATAATGTTGTTTCTATTGCGCACATTGACTGGACTAAACTAAACTATAGTGCCACAAACTTATCTGACCCGGTGACCAAAATTGGAACTAACGTCGCTACGGAACAATTATGACAGCAAAATGTCATTTTTGTACGGAGATGACATTGGTAAAAGCGACGGCAGCGACGCTACGACCGGGTCAGATAAGTTTGTGGCACTATGGGCTGCCACACGTAACTGCGAATTCGCACCGCATCGCAAATATCTGCGAGGTCACTCGACGTATTCCTATCGGTTTAACCGTGTTGCGAAGTCGTATCGCATCGCATCGCGGTTTTGTGTGGGCGCCCTATAACGGCGATTGTCCCTTTCTATTTCAATAGAAAAATAAAGTGACAGAAGTATTTAGTTTAGTGCCGCAAGACTGCCCGACTTTGCCTAGACCCCTAACTTTGCCTTGGATAGAAAGCTTTCTATTACTTATGTAATTGTCATAATAATGGCAACGCGTCGCTTAGTCCAGAAACGTTGTAGGTACTAAACTCTGGCGCGCAGATTTACCGATGTTATACTAGGCAAAATTAGGAGCCCAGGCAAAGTTGGAAAGTTTTACCAGTACTGTCAAAATGCGCAATAGAATCAACTGCAATAAGTGTTTATGTGTTAGCTCCTGGCGTCCGAAACTCATTATATTATTTTAATTTTATATAGTGGAGCACACATTTATACTTTGCGGTGGTAAAATAACCACACTATTACATTATAGCCCAAGGCCCAATTATTTATATTACAATTTGGCGAGAAGTTTAAATGCACAATTATTATTTACTTACATTCCATTATCTCTTATTTAATAATAGGTATGTTAATTGATATACAAAGATTGTTTACCTAATAAAACAGTTGTGAAAAAACATACTATAACTATGTTCTTAATTAAAACTTTAATCTTAATAAAAAATTTCTATTTACACTTAACCTAAGACTAGGAACCTTGCAACTTTTTATTGATTGGTATTGGATATGCAGTGTTGCCATTAAAGTTATCTTGGCCCTATTATATTTACTCAGACATTTAAAAAGTCAGGGTAAGCCCACCGCATCTGTTTAATTTCACAGTCATTTTAAATCAATACATTCAAACTTACAGACATTAACTATGATTTTATAATTGTTGTCTAATTCTAAAATTCTGTAAGGTTCATACAATTTGAAAACAGATTCTTCACGAATGTTAATATTTACATTTAAACTATTAATAAATATGACAAATTTTTCATATTTCACATCAACCACATCAAGCAAATGGCCTCCATATCTAAAATCTATTTTTTTAATGTAGAACACAACATGTTCACCATTTGGAATAACGAAGTTTGAATTTCCCGCCAAAAATCTTTCATGTTGCCAAAGAGAAACATGAGCGTTTTGTTTTTTTAAAAGCACATTCAACCTATGTGCTAGTCCACCTTTTTTGTATTTAATTTTTTTAGTATTTTTCTCCATACAATTTGAACTATCAGAATTACTTGTAATTTCATGCTTTGTTTGTTGTATGCTGGGAATAATTTGTGTCTTGCAGCTTAAAATTTCGATTTCTTCATGTTTTATACTTTCTTCAGGGGTAGGTGTATCACTTATGTTTTGTGATGTATTTTCTGAGCTAAAATGGCTATTAAAATAATTCTTCACATTTTTCATCAGATTTAATTTTGCACTCAGTACAGATTGACTGTTTTCCAATATTTCTATCGAGTTCAACGTGTCATCTACGCTAGAATGATTTTCTAAGCTTACATTCGATTTTATTTCATTTTTTAAATAAAATAAATTCACATTCTTTTCAACTTGTGATCTTTCATTATTGCCTCTATTTGAATTAATAATTTCTTCTGTATTTTGATGTTTACATTTTTTTTGTTCATTGTAAGAAAGTTTTTTCCTGACTTTTGCTGAATATTTTGGAGATGGGCTATTCAACATCAAAATAGGGCTTTTTTGATGTAAACTTTTATTATGTAATATTGGAGAGCTGTATTTATTAGGGACAGGTCTTGATACAAGTATAGGTGATCCAGGAATCTCCATACATTTTGTTACAAAAATAGGTGATTTCTCTCTGTGCAAATTATTTTTACGATCTTTGGAGGCGTCCGTGATCGTTATATCTAAGTTGGATGATATGTTTTTAGGATATTTTGTCTTACGTTTTCGTTTTTGGTTTCGGGGTCTGTTTAGGTTGCTATTATTTACGGTACACGATGTATTTTCGTAATCACTGGATGAACTCGATGACCAATTTATGTCTTCTGTATGTTTCTGCGAATTTAACAAACTGAACTTCTCCAAAAATAAGTTTTCTTTACGTTTTTGCATGCTATCTCAATAGTAAACAACCAAACAACCTCTAAAAAAATGACAAATGGCAATGTTTTTTTTTAAATTTATTCGACTCTGGATGCCAGTCAAAATGACAATAGACAACAGTGTTACCAGTGGAGTAGGGCCCAAAATTACCCAGATGTGCCCGAAAAGTAAAATTTCTTAGAAGAAAGCTTATTATACGTAGGATTTCGTGGTCCGAGGAAAAAGTAACAAGTAATTTTTTTTTAATAATAATTGTAACCCGATTTTTTTGCAATTGGGAATAAAATATTATATTCTAAGGACTATACTTTAGTAATAAATATTATTTTTTTGCATTACTAGTTGTGCCTTCCTGGATAACACGATAAGCTTTTATCAGAAACCTTTGCGGGCGCATCCACCACATCTCGTCAAAGTTTCATGGTGATCAGATAATCGTATAGAAGACGAAACAAACATTAATTTTCATTAGATTAGACCAGATTAGACGGTATGGTTATTGGCCAACACAAATAGCACACTAACGCACACATTTATTAAACAACACACATTTATTATAACGCACACATTTATTATAACACCCATTTATTATAACGCACACATTTACTATAACTCACACATTATTTTTAATGTTAGTTTTATAGGTTATACAAGCACATCATTGTTTCAATCGCTTGATCCTCGCCATCGATTCGCTAGTGTATATCGCACGGAGGGATCTCAGGTATGGTTTTCCGATTATGCGTTCTTTGAATTAGCTGTATATTGGTTATTTTGTTGTTTACGTAATTGTTGTTGCGCAATTCGCTCCGCTCGCCGCGCCACCGCCGCTTGCCGCCCGACCAGCACGCGCCTCTCAGATGGCGCTTCGCCTGCTGAGACGTGGCTGTAGCGTAAACGCTGCCGCTCAGGTTTCGGTCGGGGGCGCATACGTCTATTGCGTAGATACTCTAATATTTCTTCATTACTCATGTCGTCATATTTTTTAAGGTACGGAGGAAAGTATATTGGGGTATCCAGTAGATAGATCAACTTAGATTTATCAAATTTTCTCACAATATCAATAGTAAAAACAAACGCTTCGTCGCATTCGACTTCCACAGCAATAAAAATCAATCTGGTTTTTTTAACAATTTTGATGAAATGTTTTAAATTATCTTCGTTTAAATTTCTTTCGAATATCATTATAATGAAACACAAGAAATTATTTAAATTTTCTGAGACAGCATGTGTTAATGATGATTGAAACTCCAAGGAGGTTTTCTGGTTCTCGAGAAACTTTACAAAACCTATACTCTGTGCCATTAACAAATCGAATATAACTTTTTCATTTTTTTCCAAAATACTCATAAGTTCCTTGTCTACTTTTATTTTAGTGTCCAAAATATTCAGTACATTGGTGGGGCTTCTAAAAAATATCACACTAAATATAAAATCCATCATTGATTCTTGCTGTTCTATAGATTTTGCGTTTTTCAATAAATCACAAATATATTCAACTGCAAAGTACTCAGCGAACGTCATGTGAACGAATATTGGGATATTATTAGACGTTACACCGTGTATGAGACCAGTCTTTTCATCTCCTTTTTTAAATATTTTTATTATATTCTTTATTTCTTTCAATTCATTTTTACTAAATAGTTCATGATTATTCGTATGGAAAATTGCGTAAGCGGCTAATTTTTTATGATTCACAATAAAATCAACGCGTTCTTTGTTGTAAGTATTTAAAATATCAGGATTGTAAATGTCCATTTTATTCTTCTGTTGAAAACGTATTTTTTTCAGTTTTGTTTCCAAAAATCGTTCATAGATGGCAAACGTATTGATATCTAAATTCCATTTGTTGGTTTTTTTGTTAACATCTTTTATTTCGTTCTGGAAATAATCAGCTATTAAGTAAAGATGTAAAGGGCTTCCAACAAAGTCGAACATACTGTTAATGCCGCCATAACTGTGGTTATATTTCACAACCATGCGTTCTTTAATGTCTGCAAGTGTAGCATCTTCATTCTTGAATTTCTTCGTGTATATAATTTCGTTTATTAAGTAATTCAAGGCATTTATATATATTACGTGTAATGGTAAATTACTTAATTTTTTCACTGATAAGTATTCGGGCCGCAATGTGTTCTGCTTTTCCAACATGACTTCTATGAAGTCATACACATTATCTAGTTGTGTACTATTGAACTCCGTCAATATCAAATGGGATTTCCAAAATTTATCCAAATACTGTTCTTGTTCTTTCGAAGTAAAGTGTTCTATTTCGTAAGATGTTCCGAATTCTTCTTGTAAAGTGGATTTTATTTTGTTATACGACCTGCTTGTTATCCACATTCTATGTTTTCGAGGATAGCTCCTCACAATTTTTAGTAATGATATGACCTCATTCGTATAATGCGGACAGATTTCATCGAAGCCATCAAAGAGAAATATCAGTTCTTCTTTATTAAAAAAATGTAAGAACAGTTTGACCTCGAATGCAGTCCATGGATCACCTGTGTAATCTTTAAGATATACATTACCATCTGATTGTTCCAGCGTTATTGTTACTTTATTCACTTTACCAGGTTTATCGCTTATTATAATTGGACACATAAAGTTTAAAGATTCTAAAGTATCGATGACCGTTTTATTTTCCTGCCACTCGCTGAATTCTCTTGAATAATCCAACAAATTGATTCTTACAATCCAAACTCTTGGATTGAGTTCCTTCGATTCAAAAACGAGTTCTTTCATTTTAAGTGATAAGTGAGTTAGTAGAGTCGACTTGCCCATTCCAGGAAGCGCTGTTATAAGTACAACATCATCTTCAATATCGTTAAGTGTTTCTATAACTTTATCGTTATTGCTCCCCCATAGGGTAAATATACTTTTTTTCGGCAATTTGTCACTGCTGACTCGTCTGTCAACATACAAATGTTTTATTTCGTCGTAATTTGAATTGCCAATTGGTTTACCAACGACATTTTTTTCTTTATTAATTATTCTATTCAACACATCGCCTTCTACAAGTTCTATTGATGCATCGTTCACGATAAATTTTAATCTTATTTCTTCGCCTTGGAATACCACAGCGTTCTCCAGGATTCTTTCCTGTGACTCTTCACTCATGTCACTTAGATTACTTCTTGAATCGTTTACTACTTTATCTACTGGTGAGAAATATTTTTTTATTGTTACAACTAACACCTGGTTTGTAATAATAATTGTTTTTTTGTCACAAATAGCTTTTACAGTGTCATCTAATGTTTTAGACCAGTATCTGGAGTCAGGGACATTATCGCATACTAAAATCAGTAATTTTTCCTTATTTGTTTTTTTTAATTCATCACATAACGCGTTACAGTCATTTCTAGGTAGAGTTAAAATGTATTCCAAGTCTAACACAACATGGTCTATATTTTCAAAATATTGTTTCACTTTAGCAACTGTTAGCGCGATGCTTGCTGAAACGATAACAGTTCTTGTAAGCTGATCCTCCAATTCCAAAGACTTAACAGCGACTTCTTTGAATGTGTAATCAATATGTTTTATTTTATTATTATATATGAAACTGATTATGCTAATCAATCGATTGCTGATAACGTTTTTTACTGTAATATCATAAAAATCGCAGTCTTTTGTAAGGTACTCTGCGGTTGTAGGTGTCATCCACCATTTTTGTATTTTATCATGATAGTTTAAGAATATCGCATCCGCTATAACTTGAAAGTTATTTTCTGTATTGCACCGATGTTCTTCTATTTCAGTTTTTAACATTATCTCCACGTCTTTCTCATCAGCTTGGTTTGTATAAAACAGCAATTTTTTTAAGAAGTCTTTCGCCAAATTTATGTCATATTCGCTATAATCGAATAAGATCTTTGGAAACTTTTTTACTTGTACTTCAAATCTGTATTCGTCCAAATTATCAATTTCTTCTTTTAATTTTCCAAACAGCTTTTTTGCACGATCTCCTAGACGTTCAGAGTTATCTGTGAACTTCATCAATTTAGTGTTTTCTTCAGAAACTAAAATATTACCGACAGCACCACCTATTCCGCCGTTGATACTCAACAATCCATCTCCCAAAGCTTCATCTATAGTAACAATATTACTAGGTTTGGATTTTTCCAATAATTCGACGAATTTTCCTGTTAAAAACTTCAATCTTTTCTCGATTTTCTTATCGTTACCACTAATCGTTAAATCTTTATTACCAAACGCAGCAGGAGCTTTGAGTTTTAACTCTTGGGATGTTAATTTTTCTTTTGCAGCCAGTTCTACTGCTTCATCTACAGTCGACTGCGAAACATTTACGTTGTTCAATTGCTGCTTTAATTCATCTGATATTGATTTACTAACGAACTCTAATTTGCCGTTTTGATTGTAAGTTATAACGCTTCCTATCAGTTTACTTAACATCTTAGAATCAGACATGAATGTAGACTCCTGAGATTTTGATAGATAACATATTATTTCCTTATCGTCCACCTTTCGCTTTCTTAGTATTTCCATGAAAAGTTTATCTTTGAATAATAAAATAAATTCTTCGTTGGTATCAAAAAAGTCTTGCCGAAAAGAAAGATTTCGATGTCCTTCAGGCTGAATTTCAGAAACTTCCAATACTTTTTGGGATAAAATTACATGATAGCGCACCGCGAGCTCGTCGTTCAGCATCGCATTAAAGTCTATTTCATTATATACAACCTTCGCCATATATACAGCCAGATTGGTGATTTGTTCTTTCAAATCTATGTTACACAAAAACTCCACGTCTTCAGTTTCATATGAAGGCTGTGAGGCAATATCGCCTGTACCTATAAGATCATACAGAATTTGAGCGTAACTACTTTGAAACAAGTTATTATTGATGTCGTCTTTAGCAGTTGTGTACATTACAAAAAAACATTCAGTCTCTTCGAATTTCCCATCAAAAAGCACCTGTTCATTATTCGGCTTGAATGCGCGTCTAATTTTCATGTAACTATCGAAGTATTTTCCTAATTCATTTTTGCTGTGAAGCGTTGGAGTTTTTTCATTCTCTCTGTGTTTGGCTTGTATAAATACTGCGAAAGGTCGATCAAATCCCTCCACTTTAGCTTTAAAACAAATATCATCGAATGTGCCCATCTCATTGACATTTGTGGCCAATTGGAATTGTTCAACAAGTTTGTTATGTTTCGCTCTAAATAGTATTATACTAATGAGTTTTGTCTCATACAGTTGTCCGCGAATCCCCGATGTCCCTGATCGCTTTTTATACGTTGCCATTGTAGGCAGGTTTTTGTTTTTGGCTTTATTATGCATTATAGCAAGATGTATTACCAGCACTTACAGTAACCGTGTGCAGTCAGCAGTGGGCCGAAACCAACAAATAATGTGTTTGTAATGATCTGGAAAGGAAAAAAAAATACTTACATTACTTTTAATCGGATGTAAAAAGTTCCTTATTGAATCCGAAAACCACGTAATTTTCCCATCATTACGATATATTTTTTTGTACTGGCCATACCTGGGAAGTGACTGATAAAGGAGGATAAAGGTGATTTTCAAGGTCAAAGTCACAATCAGTCAATACCATGGAGTTAGTTTATACTATTTTCTATGGTCAATACCCATACTCTTTGGTCAATACTGACCTTTCCAACCCCTATAAAATTCTTGATGGTGTATGAAGTCCGGTATCAAAAGCGGTAATAGTTTTCTGACAAATAAATAAGCTTTTGAACTTCATGGATCATGAATCACCAGCACCACACTACAAATTATTGTGCACAATTTTAGGAAATATCACATAAACAAAACATTTTTTAATAATAGAGTTTATAGAATATCGACGTTATCTTGAATTTAATGAGATAGCATTATCTGCAGTGCTTCACCGAATACCTAACTCGAACTAGTAATAATAACAACTTCATATTTATAAATAGCTGCGAACACAAATGTTATACCTGATATAAATATTAAACGCGATATATTTCCTTCAGTTATGACTACACTACATGACACTACACGATGGTCTCGGAGTGTTTAATTAAAAAGTACAACTGCTTTATGGGGTTATTGAACTCTTCAATAAAAACAAATACGGGAAATAACCTGAAATCGCGAAAAAAAAAATGCTGTAGGTACTTACCATAAATTTAGTCGAGTAATATTAAATTATTTGTATGGAATGGCAGATTTTAAAATCTAAAACCTACGAGTATTTATCCGTTTTTCAAGTGTTTTCATTACTATAAGTACCTACAGTTTTATGTTCAGATTGCCTTATGATACTTGTGGAGGAACGAGGTATGGTGTTCCTCCATTGAAAAGGGAGGATCCTCCGACCAGGCGAGGTGATATTACCTGGCGGGCCGAAGCCCGACGGTTGACGTCGGACAGTTGTATATGTCAGGGACTTGAAACGTTACTCAAAATTCCGGTATTTCAACATTACGTAACGTTATTTTAATAACGTTATAAGCCCTCCCGTTTTAGCATACGGGATTTTGCATATGCTAAAACCGGGGGGCTTATAACGTTATTTCAGTAACGTTATGTAATGTAAAAATAACGAAATTTTGAATAACGTTTCAAGTCCCTGGTATATGTTCTAGATTCGATTATCTTTTTCCTTGCGCTATGCAGGCCTCGTAATCTGATTGGTCGAATTCATATTTTCGTGCCAATGTAGTTAGCTTTTGCTGCCTTCCTAAGTAGTTATTCTATGTGGCGATAGATGTCGCTACATACTCTTTGGCCTTATGTTTTGTACTAAGATTATATACTCACACACGACGACACGGCTCACACACGCACGCGCGCGGCACGGTTGGCGCAGTGGCTAAGCGATTAGCTTTCTGCGCTACGTGCCGCGGGTTCGATCCCCGCACGGAACAAATATTTGTATGATCTACAGATAGTTGTTTCGGGTCTGGTTGTATGTGCATGTGACATGTGTGTTTGTAAACTGTACCCTCGATACAGGAGAAATCCCAGTGAGGGGCAACGTTTTATAAAGAAAAGGAGAAGAGAGACTCAGAATCGACAGCATTATTAGGTACCTATTTCCGTTAGTCAATTTTCAAAAGCAGCCCCGCGCCTTCTATAAGTAAGTAAAATCTGACAGCCACAGCGACCAACAAACAATGCATCCCTTTCTAGCTTAAAGACGTTTTCATAAGAT
Source organism: Allophyes oxyacanthae (assembly GCA_932294325.1). Taxonomy (NCBI): domain Eukaryota; kingdom Metazoa; phylum Arthropoda; class Insecta; order Lepidoptera; family Noctuidae; genus Allophyes; species Allophyes oxyacanthae. The sequence goes on from OW028638.1 coordinate 5,776,884, forward strand.
GATACGGAATAGGACGTTTATTTGTCATACGTAATCAGGCGGGATTCTGGCGGGAATTTGAATAAGCGCGGTTCGCAATTTTTTCCAAATTATAAATTTTCGTAGTTTTTGTCGTTATTTTCAGCTGAAAGTACCACAAAATTATTATTGGGACATTGAGAAACCTCATAAATGACTGGAAACGAGGGGGGCGGGGATAACCCGCCCAACTCACACAAGCGTTCTCGGCCTGAGGACGGAGCTACAAATAATAAGGACTACAATGGTGGTGGCGGTGAGAGCACTGACTCTTCTTATTTGCCTTATATTAAACCTAATTACAAGAGACTCTATCCCGAAAACTCTCTAAACACGGAGTTCAAAGTTTTCGTTGAAAGTATTAATGTTAAGGACAAACTTGGGAACAAGAGCCCAATTTATTTAAACCACATTTTTACGACGGAAGTTAAGGGTGTGACGGCAATTCAGCGCGTGAATGCAAATAAAATAGCGGTGGTTTTCAAACAATTTAATACGGCAAACAATTTCATAAACAATTCAACTTTCCTTGACAAGTATGCAATAAAAGCATTTATACCTGCAGCACACATTGAAAAAACTGGCATCATTAGATTTGTGCCACCTAATATCTCGAATAAAGAACTGTATACCAGGTTAACATCCATTTTTGAAATTATTGCAATTAGAAGATTTACAAAGAAAGTGGGACAGGAGCGTGTCCCACTGCAGACAGTTAGCATAACTTTCTTGTCGAATATTTTACCAGACAGCGTACAATACGATTTATTCTCTTACAGAGTCTTTGAGTACATACCTCCTTTACAACAATGTTTTAAATGTTTTAAGTTTAATCACTCTGCTAAAATCTGTAACGGTAAGCAAAGATGTTCTATCTGTTCAGGTGAACACTTGTATAAGGAATGTGACAAACCAAAGGAGATCTGCTGCATAAATTGCAGTGGCCCTCACCTTGCTATTTCAAAATTATGTCCAATTAAGTTAAATAAAATAACAGAAAAGAAAAATAAAATTACATATGCAAGTGTTACCCAAACCAAAACATCTCACCCTGATTTTCCTCCTCTCCCGTCGTCGAAACATCCCTTGCAAATGCAAGCTGTAAATAAGCCTGTAAATAAGTCTGTAACTAAACCTGTATATAAATCTTCTGTAAATAATGTTGTAAATAATAAACCCAATGATGTCTCGCCTATTGACATCAAGGCCCAGATCATTTCCAGCAACGATGTACTGATGGCCCTAGTACAGACGTTGGTGGAGCTGGGCAATAAGGGTGATAGCACACCCACGACCACCAAAACTATTAAAGATATGCTTATTAAAAACCTTACATAATGGACTTAAGTCTTCCTCGATTGTCTAAATTACGTATTGCGCAGTTTAATATTCAAAGTGCAAATAGTAAAAAACCCTTATTGATAAAGTTTTTACAAGAACAAAATATTGATATTTGTCTGCTTAACGAAACATGGTTTAAAGATCATTCCTTTAAAATACCTGGATACAATATTTATAATAGAATATCGAGAAATTTTCATAATGGCGTAGCTATACTAGTTAAACCACATTTAAAATATATTTTTTTAAATACAACATTTTATGAGGACATTCAAACTGTTGCTTTATCTTTATCTACTGAAAGTGGTAATTTATCAGTTCTCTGTGTGTACTGTCCTCCTAGTGGGCGCATACGTATAAATAGACTTCGCAATATAATTCGAGATCTCCCAAAGCCAATTTTTGTAAGTGGTGATTTTAATGCCCATCACATCGCGTTTGGTTGTCTGTCGACCAAAGGCCGAGGTCAGGATTTGTTTGATGTTATTGACGACTTTCAGTTATGTATTTTGAATGATGGTGCTTTTACAACTGTCAACAGCCCTGGACGCAATCCTTCTGCCATCGACGTCAGCTTTGTCAGTGCAAGCCTAGCTCCTTTTTGCGAGTGGTCTGTGCATGATGATACTATGGGAAGTTACCATTACCCTACTATAACAGAAATTTCAATATTGATAGACAAGTACCAGATTAGTTCTCCAATAGATAGGTTTCTTTATAAAAAAGCTAACTGGAAACAATATTATGAAATTTCAAAATCGACATTTACTGATTTACCCCTAATCCCTAATGATTCTTTAACAACGTACGAAGATTTCTGTACGCGTCTGAACGCTCTGAAGCAAATGACTATTCCCAAGCTCACAAAATCTAAACATTTTAGAAGTCGACCTCCAGCTCCTTGGTGGAATGATATTTGCGAAAAAAGCGTCATTGCATCTTATAATGCTTTAAAATTATATCGAAATGACCCTTCTATTGAAAATTATATAGGTTATAAAAGATTAGATGCTTTGAAAAAAAGAACAATTTCAGATCAGAAAAAAAATTGGATGGAATAATTTATGTGATACATTTAATAGAACTACTCCCATTAGTAAGATTTGGAATCTATTGAAATTATTTAGGGGTATTAAAGCTGGTAATAAATCTTATAATGATGAATTTGTTTCCCCGTTATTAGATAAACTATCAGACAATAGCAATTTAACAGAATCTGACAACTTAAACATTTTATTTGAAAGTAATAATGATAATCGAAATTCAAATTTTTTATTGGATCCTTTTACTTGGTCTGAGTTTACAATGAGTTTACAATCAAGACGGAATACAACTCCAGGTTTAGATGATTTTCCTTATATTCTCATTAAGAATTTACATGAATCTGCTCAAAAGTTATTCCTTGATATTCTTAATCTACTTTGGCTTAATAAAACAATACCACAGTCATGGAAAACACAATGTGTTATTCCAATACTAAAACCAGACAAATCATCAGTGCTAGCTTCTTCATATCGTCCAATTTCTTTGTCATCATGTCTTGGAAAAATATTTGAAAATATGATAAAACTCCGTCTTGACTGGTATGTAGAATCTTATGGTATCATTCCTCACGTGCAATATGGATTTCGTCGAGGGCGAAGTTGTACAGACAGCTTCACATCATTAATATCTGACCTGAAACATGGAAAAAATCAAAAGTTACACACAGTTTGTGTATTTTTAGATGTTCAGGGAGCCTTTGATAGTGTAGATCCTGGTATCCTTGTTAGGAATCTCTCTAACATAGGTATTCCTGGGCAATTGTGTAAATGGGTGTATAATTTTTTGAATAATAGAACATTATATGTAAAATACAATAACACACTTTATGGCCCAAGAACAGCTTCAAAGGGGACAATGCAGGGTGCTACTTTGTCCCCTTTACTGTATAATATGTACACATGTGAAATTTGTAAATATGTAAATAGTACTGATGTAAATATTTTACAATTTGCAGATGACATTGTCTTATATAGCAGTAATTATAATTTACAGATTGCCATTGAAAACATTAACAAAGCATTAAACCAGCTATTTCAGTATTACAATAACATATTACATCTAAACATTAATGCCTCTAAAAGTAGTCTGATGGTTTTTGGTATTGATAATCCACTTTCTGATGTTGCTTATAATGGTGAAATTATAAATAGAGTAAGTTCTAAAAAGTTTTTGGGTATTGTCATAGATCAGAAGTTAACTTTTGAAGAGCATATTAAATATATTTCAAAAAATGCTTTAAAAGGACTAAATGTCATTAAATGTTTAGCTGGTGTATCTTGGGGAGCAGATCCCAAAATTTTGACAATATTGTATAAAGCGATTATACGGAGTCATTTTGACTATAGTGCACTTGCCTATATGGAAAGTGCACATGTAAAAAAGTTAGATATTTTGCAAAATAGGGCTTTGAGAACAATATCTGGGGCAATGTGCTCAACTCCTATAAGGGCCATGGAAGTTGAGACTAAATTGATGCCATTAATTCTGAGACGGCTCCTACTTGCAGAGAGGTACTGTCTTAAACTTGTCTCTTCAAATAATAGGCAAATTATAAATAAAATTGTACCTTGTCAAGATTCCGGTTTGAGATTTCTGGGGCCATTAACAACTGGAGATGCCCTCTTGCGTGGTACTTCTCCACCACTGTCTAGAATTTTACTGGAAGTGCAAAACAAATTTTCTAGAATTAGAAAACAGTGCCCATGGCCATGCTACTCCTTTTCCTATCAAAGTATCACACATCCAATTAAAGTTGTAAATAATGTAATTTATAATAATTCAGACATGTTACAATTTTTATCAGACAATAGATCATACTATGTCATTTATACCGATGGTAGTAAAGGGAATGATTATGTACGGTCTGCATTATATGACCCACAAATGAAATTCTCTCAAAGCTTTGTTTTGCCTGAAGTTTGTTCTATATTTACGACGGAGGCATATGCAGTTTATCAGGCTTTAAAGCGAATTCGTGATGTAAATAGATATAAATATTTTCTTATAGTTTCTGATTCATTAAGTTTAATACAAGGTTTAACTAACATTAAAGTTAAATTTAAAACCAATTATATTTTATATTTTATAAAAGAATTAGTATATCAGTTTTATCTGAGAGACGTTAATATTGAGTTCCTATGGGTACCCTCTCACAAGGGCATTGCTGGTAACGAATTGGCTGATAAAGCTGCATATGAGGGTGTAAATGTACTTGATACTCAAAATGCAATGGATGTGCCTATGACTGATTTCTTATATTCTATTGACCATTACATTGACAAGTTGTGGATAGAATTTTGGAAGAAAGATCAAGAGACGAAAGGAAAGTGGTATGGAAGCATCCAAGATAACTTACCAAGTAGACCATGGTATAACCAACTGAGAGATGCCAGTCGTGACTTTATTACCACCATGAACAGATTGCGCTTTGGCCATAATTCTGCACCGTCACACCTTGCAAGACTTGGCATTATAGCAAGTAACATTTGTACACATTGTGGTGAGAATGAAGGTACTATGGAACATTTGATTTTTAACTGTCAACCATTTCTAATTGACCGGTTAGTGTTGGCAAGTGATCTCAGTGATATCCTCATGCTATGGCAACTAGGAGTAATACAAAAATTTCGCTAAAATACTGAAAACAGCGCCGTCTAAGAAAAAGTTAGGAGAAACAAAATTACGGTGTTGCTATATTTAAATATATGATTCTTATGCTGGGAGTTTCCATAAAATAGAAATCAATAAATAAAATAATTATCACAAGTTATTGGTAAAGTGAATAAAGAAAAATAATAGTGTAATAAATTCAAGCATATTGAGGTTATTAGCATCAGCACAATAATACAGAAATCATATTTTTGTATTTAAAACGTGCACAGTTTTGTTTTCTTATGGGCACACTTGTATTGCAAATGGCCGGTGTGAGAGTGTTTACGCTCCTGCGCATTTTCCTTTTGCAATAAAAGTCTCATTGTTTCGCAAGTGCATCTGCTATCCACGTTGAGTTGAGCCTCTGTTCCTCCGTGTTGCCGTGCCGCGTTACAATATTTCTTTCGTTTGTAAGTTTGTGTTGAGTTGAGTATCCTCCTCCGTGGGACGACATACCGAAAGGATTAGAAAACTTGTGAAGTTACTGTGGATTACTGACTGCGCATAGGCACTCTTTAGAGTTTGGACCCATAATTGCAAACAGTGAACAGTGAACTTCAACCATGTCACAAAATTCTTGCTGTGTACCAGGATGTGTTGTGGTTAGGAAAGATGGTATGTAAATTTTGTTTTTCTACCTTTATTCGCCTCACCTGGAGGGTTACACTCTATTCGTCATTATGTTTCACATATTGCTATTGTAATAGCCGCAGAGTACATTATATAATATATACCATTTACAAGGAGGCCAACGTTATAACAGTTATTTTTATCAACCTATGTACTACAATGCTACATTAAATTGAAATTGATGTAAATACTAATTGTAAAGGTCTCCTTGGTAATTTAGTGATACAAGGAATATACTACTCTCTAACGACAGCAGGTTAATTGATTATGGGATATCAATTTTACGGTCTAAAACAGAAAATTACTTCTTTTTCAGCGCAAATTTCTCAACAACTTTATGATATCCGATTTTTTTAATGCATAGTTATACATCTTCTATTTGTCTATGCAGTTGGAATTATGATAACAACTCAATATAAATTAGGAAAAATAAAAATCAAACACGTTTTTACGTAAGCACAAAACACCAACTTTTTCGATCACTTGTTTAACTTACTGGTAACGAATAACACTGTGAAAAAAAAACGTTAGTACTGGGAATAGTTTATTATGCAACCTACAATTTAATTTTTAAAAGACAATTGAATTAGTACTTTAAAAAAATCCTTATAAAATCATGTACAAAACCGACGTCAACGCTTAAGAATTTATTGAAAATTGCAATTAAGTGGTGAATATTTTAAAATTTGAGGTGTTTATCTACCAAATGAAATTATTTTATTTTATTTTTGACTAAATATTTAGTTGTAATAAAACATCTAAATAATGTCTTATAAGTTGAAGAATTGCAACCGTTGTTTAAAAAAATTAAATTCATAGACTTAATAGATATAATAACATAATAATTTTTCAGTGCAATAATTTGCACTGAATAAGTCGAATTTTCTGTTTTTCGAACTCGAAACTGATAGGGACCCTTAATTATATACATATTTACATCTAACTAGTTGTGTCATTTTTTCAGGTGTGCCTCTACACCATTTCCCGAATCCAGAGACACAGCCAGAGAGATTTAAAACGTGGATTTCGAATATTGGTGGTGCAATAGCTACATTGGATCATCTTACTGTCTATGAGAACAAACGTGTCTGTCATAGACATTTTGAAGATATTCACAAGTATCCAACGAAAAGACTGAGTAAATTAGCAATTCCAGTATTGCATATCCCAGGTAATACTATTGTTATACTATAATAATCTTCAATACATTTATTTTGTAGAAGCAAATAATAAACATAGACAATTTTTTAATATTATTCTAGATCTGGAGGCACAATCACTTGGTGAAGCAGTGGTTATGTCAGTCTCTGAGAAGTCCCAACGAAATCCACTACGGGAATATAATTTTAATACATCAGGTATGTCTTTTATTACAAAATTTTTTTTTGGTTCAGATTTATTATCTTCTTTTGGGTCATTCCATGGAAGATGACACCTGACCAGTAAAAAGTAAACTTGCTATATTCAATTACTTTTTAGGCTCAAAGTATAGTATAAGGATCATAGCTGATGGAACAATATGAATTATCATTAATAAAACTCTCAATATATATTTTTTTCTTAACTGAACATTGACTCTCAATCCACAATTATGTGATGTTTATTTAAACGAAATTGGCAACTCTTTTTTGGCTATTTGGCTTAAAGCAATCATTCTAATGTATAATATTAGTATAGATACATTATTCATCTTGTGTTTGAAGCAGAAAAAATCAATAAAAGTATAATATTTTTTAAATTAATGCTACTTGAATTGATCAATGTCTTCTGTCCCACCCGTCCCATGAAAACATGCATTAGTTTAATTAAACCAAAAACTATAAAAGCTATCAATTAATTACTTTCCAGAAGTAACAATTAACCTTACACCTAACCATTAAAATTACTTTTGACACCTAATTCAATCATTTAACCGAGTTATTAAGCTTTGAATTGCTGTCCCACCCGTCACTGGAAGGGTGTTAAAATTCTTAAAAGTTAAATAAAACCTTTTTTAGTATATAATATACTAGAATCTGGATTTTAACCAGTTTGCAATATAAATAGCTTTTAATAAATTGAAATGACAATGTGTAAATGCTTTAATAATAACAAAAAAATATGTTTAAGTCAGATTATCCTATTATTTACGTAATTTTTTTAACTGTGCAGTGTCATTATTTTAATTTCTGTTTTAAGTTGCATGTTATGGATGAGAGACGTAAGTCTTGTTAAAAAATGATTTATAGCCCCATAAAAGAGGACAACTAATACGAAAAACCAAGGTCGAAAGAGAAATTAAAGTGAAAAAGGATGAATTACAAAAGATATTTAACTAGAGATCTGTGGACAAACAGAAATGGGCTAAAATGAAGGTCTTGATTTGAAAAGAATAGCATTTACAGTTAAAATAGCTTAGAAAAACTTCTACTCATTAGTTTTAGAGATATGGTGTACCAAATTATCAATAAGTTGGCTGCATACCATATGTTCCTAGAAAACCGCACAAATAACTTTGTCAAAAATCTTTGTACTAAAATAAATTATGATTTTTCCATTTCTTTGATAACTATTATATTCAAACAATATTATAATGACTGCACAAGACGAGCATTTGCTTTTTCCGACACACATTTGGCAGTTTATTCATTGAATTGCTTACTCGTCCCACCGGTCACAAATCCATGTCCCACCCGTCACAATTTTAAAGGCTCATAAAAAAATATAGACTTGAATTTTTACATATTTCTTTCGAAATATTAATAGCAACATTATTCAACTATCATACTAATCCAAAATAAAGGCTGAAATTGGCCTAGTTGATCTGAATTTCATTGACAACCACATGTATCTAATGATGGTAGGGATTTTCGTGTACCACCCGTCACAGTTAGAAATCAGTGATTTTAACTATCTTAAAGGCAAAAACTTAGATTTTTAACTGTACTATCATATAAAACAGTTATCTGGGAATACTATCTGATAGTACATAATGTAATATATACTTTGGTAACGCCTAGAAATATAAAAGTGTATCAAAAAATGGGTCAAAATGTCCCACCCGTCACTATGGAATGACCCTTTTCAAACCGGTGTGTGATTGCTTTTTTGAGCCTCAACTGAATAAAGTTATTTAATTTTGTATTTCAGGACAACATATCATTGAAGCTACGAGTATAATAAACAAGCCGGCCCTAGCTTCAACATCAGCTGTTTTAAAAACACAGTCAGATGATTTGATATCAGGTTTGTATATTTTTTATAAAGTGAGCTGAATAAACACCCAAAATAAACATTATGTTTAAATATTTTTATAGATTTATTAAGCAATCAAATCATTTATTAACAGATCATAAAATCCAATTTGTTAGTAATTACATACACTTCTTAAACACTAGTACATACATTTGGCCAATTATGGTAATAATTATTAATACTTATTAATGATGTCAACACAATCAAAAATAATGTCAAAATCATTCATCATAATGTCGAAATCACCACTAACTAAAAACAATAATAATAAAAATAGTCAAAAATCTATAATGATCAATAAAACATTATTTCAAAGCATGATTTGAAGGTTTTTTTTTATTTTTATTGAAAGATAAAATCAGCATTAGGATAAGTTGTGCACAGTTACTAGCAAGACACCATCTTTTCCATGAAAGTATTTTTTGCAGTGCCTCTCATATATTTAATAATATACAGAGACCTATTTGAGACATTCCTAAAATAAAAATATTTTTGAAGAACCTTCATAATGTGTTTCAAAATGCTACTACTCTGTAAAAGACTTCTTATCTACAAATCACTCGTCCAAGATAACTTTCTATATACAATTATATTTTTTTTAGGATATTAGACTACTTATCTGGTAATGCAAGTAATGATAATTTATATTTAATTTCTCTGATATGTCATTTTAATTATATTGATAAAAATACCTTGATGATCGATGACATCGGGTTTGAGATATATTTATTCTCATTAGAATTTACAATTCACTTACATGAGAACACATAATTATTAGCACAATGACATGTACCTGCCTAATTCTGTTTTAATTTAAATTATAAACTTATATCAAAATCTATGTGAAGAAAATGTATTCTGTATCCACCTATGTAATGTGGATTACATTATAGATTATAATAATGAATATAAAAGACATACATTACATATTTACAATATAAACTATTTGACAATAAAATAATAGAATAAATTCAGCCCATTACTGTCCCACTGCTGGGCATGGGCCTCTTCTCAGAATGAGAAGGGTTAGGCCTTAGAGGCCCTCTAAGGGGTGCAGGTTTCCTCGCGATGTTTTTCCTTCACCGTTAAGGCAAGTGATAATCAAATTGCGATCTGCACATAAATGCTAAAAGTCAGAGGTACGGGCCGGGTTCGAACTCAGATCCTCCTGCATGGAAGGCAAGCGTTCAAACGCTAGGCTATCACTGCTTGACAATATGAATATTTAATTTACAGGACATCAAAATGTTGTTGTGGAGTTACAACCTGACCAAATTCAACGCAGGACCCAGAAAAGAAAGAAAACAATGAAATCAAAAAGTATGTATATAATTTAATATAAAACACTATTACTGAATTGCACAATTAAACTGGAATGAAGATCCCGCCCAAGGTTAGGTCATAAATGTAAAAAAATACTTATTTACTTTGAATACTTTGAAAATATTATCAGCTACAATGAGAGGCTAAAACATTATAAAATCACCTCGTTAGCAGACAGAAGGAAACTGGCCGACCTGATATTCCCGCACAAAATATTTAATGGAAGCGTTTGCCGCGAATAAGTAGCTATAACCTATTTAATAATATCCCATGATCCAGAACAAACCTAGGGCATTTCGCCGTTCTGTAGGCAATTTAAAGACATATCAAAATGTTGTGATTTGGATATTGCTCTCAGTAAAATAATGTTAATTTTACTAGTGTTTCTTATTTTTGAATACCTTGACTGCTTGGAAACCACTGGCGTTGTGTTTGCTACCCTAATAATGACGGTTTGAATGACCTAATATATACGACGTTTTTGTTGATCCGATATATTTGTGCAAGATGGGTGTTCTGAACAATTTGACGACCATGGTTGACAGGATATCAGTGATTACTTTGGATGTTTCTAAATATTAGGTCACTTTGACTGCCCCTAACAATATGATGATGACTATACCTAGTAAGTGAATGCTGTGGTCTCCTATAATTGGAGGCGCACAATTAATACCAACCAATGAAATTATTTCAAATGTCATGTGTCTGTGTAGACTTTGTTGGGAGGTCCTATAAATAAATAATATACTTCATTTTTAACTCTTGAATATGTAAATCTTTTTTAAAGCTTGATTATAATTTTGTTTATAAGAAAATACGTGTTTTTCAGGTCCTCGTGTAACTTTGGCGCAACATAAGGAATATAAATCGATTTTGAAAAAGTTAAGAAAATGTGAAAGCGTTAAGAAGTCTTTTAAAGCAAAATACATGATTGCTAAAAAAATGAAAACAACAACTGCATTCAATATTGTTTGTAAGCATATGTCTAATACTGCGAAGTTATTTTGCCAAATGCAAGCGTCTCAAAGCGGCAAGAAAAAAAAAGGAAGGCGATTCACGCTTGATGAAAAAATATTGGCGTTGTCTCTTTACAAACCATCTCCAAAGGCATATCGCATACTGAGCAACATATGTATTTTGCCAAGCCGAAGAACCTTACAAAATTTACTACACAAAATAAACCTGAAAGCTGGAGTAAACAACATAATATTCGAAAATTTAAAAAATAGAGTCGCCAAAATGCCTAACAATTACAAATATTGTGTTTTAACTTTCGATGAGATGGCAATTGGACCCGGTATTTCCTACGACAAAAGAAATGACAAAATATCAGGATTTGTAGACAATGGTGAAATAACCGGAAAAGAATATTGTGATCACGTACTGGTTTTCATGATAAGAGGCGTTGTGAAAAAATATAAGCAGCCTCTGGCCTATTATTATTGTAGTGGAAGCACTAAAACTATGGAATTAAAGAAACAAATAAAGATTATTATAAAAAAAGTGCAAGAAACAGGACTGAAGGTCGTGGCAACAGTATGTGACCAAGGCACCTCCAATGTGGCAGCTATAAACTCCTTATTGAAAGAAACACAAGAAACTTTCTTACGCAATGGACAAGAATATAAAGAGGGTTTTTTTGAGGTGGAAATGGATAAAATTTTTCCAATATATGATCCACCTCACCTCATAAAAGGTATGAGAAACAACCTACTTACAAAAAACCTTAAATTTACCATTAAAGGTAAAGAATGTATTGCAAAATGGGACCACATTGTGACATTGTACAAAAGGTGTCCAGGTTATAGAGGCGTGAAGCTGGTGCCTAAATTAACGGCTCACCATGTATTACCTGCATTAATACCAAAAATGAGGGTTAAACATTGCACTCAAGTGTTCAGCCAATCAGTTGGAGTAGCTCTTGGATTTATGGCAGGTAAGCAGTTTGTTATTTTTATTAATTTATTATTGTGAATGTTTATAGATACATAGCTTTTAATTTCCTATCTGTCTTTACTAATGTTACAATCGTGAAAATATCAGTCAGGTTTTTCAATGATATAGGCCCAAGTTCACCGACAATATAACTTATGATTAGAGCAAAATCTGTCGTTTAAACATGAATTTTTGTATGGGTAATCAGACCATTAATTTTAAACATCTGTTATTTTGTGGTTCAAAATGCCCCGTAGTCTATTATCATACAGCCAGATTTAATTGCCAACTATCGTGATCTGCGGGTCTACCGCGTAACAAAATGGTAATGAACATCAGACTCTGGTAATACACTTCGATTAAACTTCGAACTACCTTGTAAAAAAGAAAAACCTATCATGTAGTTGAGACTCCCATCTTCATGATCGGTATTTTTTAACAACGTAGCTCGAACTTTAATCTCTCACGATCGTATTGAAGTTTATTACTAGTGTCGATGTTCATTACCATTTAGTACGTTGGAGACCCGCTGAATATTGCCATAACCACCACCCTCGACAAAACAGATTTGTAATCGCAGTATGTTAATTTCAAACATGATGATGCTACTTCCAATCTTGTCATAATCTCTTAGTAGATATTTAAAACGCGCACAGAAAATGATAAGGTGGCCATGAGAAGACAAGCAATTGTTATCGATACAAAAAAATAATAATTAAGAAACAAAATAAAATAAAAACACTTGCATCTGAGGGCCATTTATTTATTTATTTAATTACAACGGTTGTGTTACAACCAATTACACTGCCAAAGTACATTAGCTACATTTTTCAGCAGAATCCTTTTGCTTACATTAAGTGAATAATGAGTGCGAAATAAGCCCTTAATAAGTCGAAGTGTGTGTGTGTGTGTGATCATATTGTTAATCAAACTAAGTCCAATGTAAATAAGTTTCGTTCATAATCATCATACTCGCCTGTTAAGTTCCATTGCTGAACATGGGCCTCCCAATGACTGCTACCATAAACGGTCTTTTGGGACATTGCCAGAATCACCACACTTGGTATACGGATTGCTGATTGCATGTTCTTAGCACAAATAAGGATGCTGTTGTCCATCCTCTTTACATGATCCCTAAGTCGCCTTTTACGACACGCTCAGACGGAGAGTGGTGGTCTATTCTTTACCGAGAATCACACCGATGGATAGTCGTGTTAATATATTTTATCTACTTTGCAGGATATGGAAGTCTAGAAAAGGAAAGTACCGACACAGCAGATTTACTCATGTTCTTCGATGATTTGTTTGACAGCGTCAATGGGAGTTTTAGCGGGATAAAAGGAGGAAAAATCTACAGGGCTGCAGTGACCCCAACCTCACCTCACCACAAATTGTGGAACTATAGTCTACCTATTCTCAAAACCATGAAATTTATTAATTCAAATAACCAAGGAGTAGTGCCTTCGTTGTCAAGCTGGATCAAAACCATAGAAGGGTTTAAATTAATTGTAAAATATTTAAATTCCAAAGGGATTAACTCTTTATTGCTGCGCAATTTCAATCAAGACGCGTTGGAAAACTTTTTTGGGGCAATTAGAGCTCATGGTTACAGCAACATTATGCCTACGTCGTCTGCATTTGAAGGAGCCTTCAAAACTCTATTAATTAATAATATTTCATCCTCACATTCAGTTGGCTCAAACTGTGAAAAGATGACGGTGTTTGTCTCCAATCACTAAAATATTTTTTAGCGAAACCAGGAGACAACAGCTCTACTGAATGTGAAGGGGAAATTGACAGTGCTCATTTAAATGTAGAACTTTTAAATACAGACGACCTAATACAGAGCCAAACTCCAATGGACGTTGAAAGAAGCGCAGCAATAGGGTATTGCAGTGGGTGGATAGCACAACTTGCCAAAAAGCATATTTATAAAAACTGTGTGGCCTGCAGAAACAATATGGAAGCAGAAGAGCTACAAAGTTTCCACAAATATATAAAAATGAAAGAATTTGGCAACAAAAGGTGGTTGTGCTATCCTACAAGAGCATTGTTTGATTTCTTTGCCCAAGTGGAACATATATGTATAGAAATATAAGCAATAAAGAATATATATCGGCATATATAAAATTAATTATAAATGTAAATGTAAATTTATCATATATTACTTGTGCTGAACATAAAGATAATTTGCGTAATTATTTAATAAATAAAAGCACAATGTTTTTCATACACAATTGGTGCAAAGATATCAACAATGTTCTCATTGGAAAAATAACCTTTTGGGATATAAATGATCCTATGAAAGAAAAGGCAAATAGACACTATCTAAAACATAAAGGAAGAAAAAGAAAAACACAAAATAACATATTAAATGTATAATTTAGTTTAGGAGTACTTAGACTCTCATTTTGTACCTATAAATTCAATATTTTCCCAGTTTTTCGTATTTTTACATAAGTAAACATTAGATATTGATATAATTTTGATGTCTGCGACAGCAACACATTTTATGTAGATAAATTCAAATGATTGTTTGCCTTTAAAATAGCATGGTTAAATAGTATTCATGTAATGTTTATAAAAGTCGCAAAATATACAAATTTACACCATTGATTGAATTTAGAAGATATTTATAGCATAATAAGTGCATAAAAAAATATTATGTTGATTAATAAAAATAAAAATTTACACAAATAACCAAATACTTCTCAAAAATTTCTCTAACATATGCAAAATTGCAAAAAACCTGGATAAATATTGAATTTTCAGCCACAAGCTGGAGCATCCCTTTAATATGCAGTGTACATAGTTAAATTTATTTTATAATAAATTATGTTAAAATATTAACTGTTTTATTCATAATTTTCAATAACTCTTCCTACGTCACTTGACATATAATACGTACCTAGTATGCAGCGTACAGCTATAGGTATATGTAGCTATAGCTAGGTACCTATACCCTTAGTTCCCCTACCGAAAAAATAGATGGCGTTGCGGTTGATATTAAGGTTAATAATAAAAAAAGGCCGAGCTGCCTGTCTATGTCCGATATACTATTGTAGTCTTTGGATATCCTACAAAATTGTGATTCTTCCTCCCGCCCGCCACCACTTGAACAATTACTAAAAGAAGTGAAGTGTTTCAAACCTCTATTTAAATATATAAAAAATACTATCAAGACAATATAAATAAATCTGGACTGTAAATATAGTGTGAATGTTAAAAATAGACTTGGCTTAAAGGTCACAGTTACCAGGCCATTAAATTAAAAAAAAAAAAAAAAAAAAAGTAATCAGGCGGCGGATTCTGGAAATATCATAAGACTTATGGTGCCCGGACGGCAAATAGACTCGTCCGCTATTACTTATGTGTTAATAAATCAGTGAAATATATAGATATGGGTGTACCCAATGACATTTTACAAATAGACGGGCCATACATCAACATTAATGCACTACATAATGGCGTAAACTTTACTATAGCTACATAGCATTACATATAGTTATACAGTGCGCGAAGAAAGGGAAAGAAAATGAAGGCCACCATACGCCATGTCGGTTATTAGAAAAAGATGAATATAGACGTTTAGTTACGTGGCATTAGCTGCTGCATGCTCATTCTCTCAGTCGGTGCAGGGCATTTACCTTGCATTTATCTTGCCAATATAGAGCGCGGGCAACGCGTCTATTTGTAAAATGTCATTGGGTGTACCTACTTACATCAGTACCAATCAGTACATCTCTGTTAACTTTTCAGAGACCTCAAACGTGATGCTATCTTATTACTGTTTGTACGTAAAATAAAAGTAACTGGATATACCTAGATATGAGTGTATGATTTATTCAACATTAATAATTAAGAACTTATTACTAAATACTATTAATAGATAATATTATCTCAGGCCATCACTGTCCCATTGCTGGGCACGGGCCACGTCTCAGAATACCCACCATGCCGGCTTAATGCGAGCTGGTAGACTACCAACACACTCAGCATTCTTAGGTGTGCAGGTTTCCTCACGATGTTTTTCTTCACCGTTAATGCAAGTGATAATCAAATTGGGATCCACCGGTTCGAGCAAGGTTTGAACTCAAGCTCAATAAGCCGTGGCGGATTTACACTTTAGCCGAGTAGGCTATTAAAATTTTACCGCCCCTACTGACCTCTACAAATCGATACCATAATCCACAATCTTAATAGGTAATTACAATTTTTTGTCAATGAAATTGTAACAAATCAACTCCATTACCTAATTACATCGAAGCGAATTTCTATAAATATAATCAAGAAACTTCACCCTTATTTGAAAAGCGTCATCCTCGGGTGCACATGGCAAAGATTGTAACGGCAGAAAATGATCTTGATTCTCATGCCTCCAAGACCCTTGAGTCACCAATTGTCCATCAATGTACGTATCTACTGTCCCGGGAGGGCTATAAATATCTCTAGAGGCATCACTTTTAATCAGAAAGTTATGTAACAGCAAGCAACTGCGTAAAATAATAGAACATTTTATCGGCTCCAAACAAATTGGTTTCAGGAAAACCTTGAAAACTGCAGAAATTATCCCAAACGCATTATCAACGACTGCTTGAGACTGCAAAAGAAGTTGATCAAACACATTTTCAGGGGAGCCCGGCAGATGGTGTCCAAGAAACGGCTTCATAACAATATTTTTGAGAGGGAATGCTCCATCGGTCACAAATACATAAGGCATATCATTATTTTCACCGGGTAGCGGAGCTTTAGGAGGGAAATTGATACTGTTAGTACAAATTTTATGCCACAAATCGATTTGGTTAAACACTTCATGGTCAGTATTTTGGCTTTGCACAGCGTCTGCGTACATGAAACTGAAGTCACTGCTCACTAAAGTCAACAGGACCATGCTAAAGCTTCCTTGGTAGTTAAGATCTTCTGGTCCGGTGTGTGATGGTGCCCATATCGTCACGTGTTTCCCGTCTAATGCGCCAAGGCAATGGGGGAAGCTGAATCCTTTAGTTTTGGTCATCCATTCTTCAGGACATGTTGGCATCTGAAAACAACTTAGTCTTAGTCCAAGTTCCAAAGTTGTTTCACAGTCAAAAGGCACTTGAAACTAATCTAAGTCGGTAAGGCATCGGTTAATTACTAGGTTGCGGATATTCATGGTGGTGATCACTTGCTATCAGGGGGTCTGCCACGTAACTAAAATGATAATGAATATCGACTCTGGTAATAAACTTCAATACAATTGTGAGAGACTAAACTTCAACCTACCTTCTTAAAAAAATACCAATCATGAAGTTACGAATAAGGGGTCATCCATAAAGTACGTCACGCTAATTTAGTGATTTTTTGACCCCTCCCCGTCCTTGTCACAGTTGATCACATTTGTGGGACCCCCCTCCCTATTGTGACGTCACATATTTGCAATTTTACATCTATAATTTATTAAATTAAAACAGCAGTTCCGAAATTAGTCTTAATTCCATTTAAATTATTTTTTAATATGATTCGAAATGTGACGTCACGAAACTTAGGACCCTCCCACCCTTTGTCACATAATGTCACACTTCGTCGACCCCCTCCTCCCTTCCCTCCCTTAACGTGTGACGTACTTTAGGTCCCTAGTTAAGTTGCAAGGCATAACATGTAAGTTAAGTGTAAGCCTCGTCAGCGAATAAATTCTATTTGCATCAAATTTGTATTGTATTGCGGTGGTCAATGGGTTGGTATCTTTAAAAAAAGCTCACCCTTATCAAGTCCTTGAGAACAACAGTAATAGCTTTACATACTTCTGGTATGATTCTCGACACAAGAGAGTTCGAAATTTTGAAGAACTTATGTAAATTGGTGTAGCTGTCCCCGGTCGCCAGGAATCTTAGAGTCACCGCTAGCCTGATCTTTGGTGGAATAGAATCTCGCCAAGTAGTATCTTGTTTCTTAATGATAGGGGATATCTTTTGCAAGAGATATTCAAAGTCACTCGAAGACATGTGTATGAAGTATTGTCCCGTAGGCTCGGTTAGAAGCTCAGCTAATTGGTTGTTGAGGCTCATCCTGAAATTAAGATGAGAGTTTAGAAGTGTTTAGAAGATGAAAGTTTTTAAGAGTTTAAAAGTTTAAGGCCCAAGTTCACCGACTATGCAACTGAAAAAAATCATCCATTTAACACGAGCTTTTTGTTTGGGTAAACGGCCATCATCATTTTAAACATCTGTTAAATTGTTGATGGACATAGCACTTGAGTTAAATCTAGAAGGCAACAATTATTTTTTGAACATTCCTCCTTTGACTCCTGAGTCCTGTATCATGCGTAAAGTTTACACATTAAATCTAACACGCACACACACCCAGACCCGAAACAAGATTATACAAATACTTGTTCCATTCAGGAATATAATAGAAACTGTGACACATAGCACAGAAATAAATTAAATACCCAACAACAAGAAAAAATATAATAAAATAAAAATATCATGACTTTTACCCTACTGAACAATTCTGAAAAAAATATGCAGAGCGGACTGCCAAGCTACGCTAGTCGGAGAAGCACTATAAAAAGAATAACAACAATTCTCATTTGTTCAGGCGGCTACAAACCGCAGGATTTGGTTCAGTAGGGCTGATCTGTGTAGTTCGGGGCAATCCAACCACCAACAAATGACCAGCTAACTTGCTCATTGACATACTGATTGGTAGCAACCCTACTGAGGACTAATTCACGTAATTTTATGAGCATATCTCACTGAAGCTAAGAGAATACCAAATGTGTGCGATTAAAATTTTACTGCAACTGCACTTCTTTAAATAAGTGAATTAGCCTATAGATCATGCCGTTTGTAGACACTTTAGAAGAGCTCACAGCCCAGATACGATTGAAGAAGCTTGTTTAAGTTTTTACATATATTATTATTTATTTATCAGGCAGGCAGTTGAGACAACTGGTAAGTACCTGTATCCTGCTGTTCACCACTTGGTTTTATTCTTGCAGTTGAGAATACTTGTCAAGTCGATTCTTGAACTGATTTATATTTTGGGCTGAGACTATGTCTACATTTACATACTAACAGACCTTCTGCGGGTCTACAGCATATCTAAAATAGTAATGAACATCGACTCTGGTAATAAACTTCAATAAGATTGTGAGAGACTAAACTTTGAGCTACCTTGTAAAAAAAATACTAATCATGAAGATGAGTCCCAACTTTATGATTGTTAAAAAAATTACACAGTAGTCAAAGCATATTCGGTCAGTGGGTCATGGGCGGAGTTTCTCTAATGAACATATTGAAGTTTATTACCAGAGTCGATGTTCATTACCATTTTAGTTACGCGGTAGACCCGCTGAACTACCTTTACCTTGTTCTTTCTTGATGTATAGCTTGCATCCAACATCTTCTTCGACGAGTGCGTTTTTTTACAGTTACAGCATTGTGCCGCTGGTGAATAACTATATAATAATTATATGCGGCACATAAATACAGTGCAGCAGCTGCAACTAATTCGATGTCCATTTTACTTTATGTTTAGCTGATAGCTCGGCGCTCAAAGTAACGTAAAGTTGTTTGTAGACAATAAACAAGAGTACCTACAAACAATAACAATTGCTGCTGGTGTAGAATGTAACATATTACATAGACGATAAACGACCAACCATCAACCAATAACCATCCAACAATTTTATTACGTAATAATCCTGTATTTAAATTAACCTTTGGAGCTATAATTTGAATCAAAAGATTCAAAACAATCAGAATTCCATGATTCCAATATTGTCAATGTCACGAAATGTCAAAGTTCAAAACAAAATTGACAAATGACTTAGTTAAATGTTGCCACTTTAGACAATTTTTTTAACTAATTTACCCTTTGTCCTAGCTAAATGGAATGGCGCCTTCCGTTTTCCTGTTTGTAAATATTTTCCAAGAGGTGTATGCAATATAGGTACCAGATCAATGATCACTCGACTAAAAAAGCGAGATAGTAAACGCAAAATCAAAAGACTAGAGTCCCAATCAGCATAATACAAAAAAGTTTTTTGTAATCCGCATCGTTCTCCATGTTATTTAGCTAACTTCATGTCGGTGTGCTCCCAAAACAAATACGTGCGTCGTGCGAGCCGTTGTTTATCGTTCATAAAAACAAAATAAACGTGACCTACATATTTTGTACGAGCCCCATTCGATTGTATTTCGAGTTATTTGTAGATTTATAAGTTGGTTTGCATTACTATACCGGTCGTTTCGTCGCCGCGATGGAAGTTGAGCGATTCGCTTCCGATTCTGAAAACGTGGCGGTCGACGACAACGAGAAGCCGGTCGCGGACGAAGGCGCCGGAGACGCGGCCACCTCCCATTCGGAGCGTTTGCGACGCAAAAATAAGAAGTTCTGGCGCTCTAACAGCAAGGAGGGTCCTGTAAATGCGACCGCTGTAACTCCACTGCCTAAATATAGAAGCTGGAAGAACAGCCGTAGGCCCCGCAACGGCCATGGAAGAGGTCTGCCAAAGAAAGGTAGGCGACACCACGCCTTATACTAGCACAATTTCCATCCGAACCGGTTGATGCCGGGGAAATTTCTAGAAATATACTACACCATGAATAGAGGTGCATTTCGGGTACCTATTTTACGTAATGTTTACTACGGCGAGTCACGTAATGCGGCTTTCTGCATATAGGGCATTTGGGCTATCGTTTGAAGGTCACGCATTCGTAGAACGTTTCTGCGCAGTTAGTATTTTTATAAGTTTGGTTATCGAATCCGGGCCGCACGCTAGGTCGTTATCTGAATGAATAATTACGCAATGCCATCAGCCATGTAAACAACTTTCGTCTAGCAAGGCTATTTTTGGCGCGTGGTCGCCGCCACGCGGTTTTAATTATAAACATATTGGATGACTGGCGCATTGAACATATTTAGGTTACGCTTCACTTCGCTCGGGTTAATTTTTTTGCTGCTGTTCTAAAAACGATTTAGACCTTTGAAAAAAATATTTATTCTTTTTCGAGGATATTGAAGAAACTGATAATTAGGTATTTTAGATTATAACTTTCTGTTTAGTAAATTTGTTAAACCTATTTCATCAGGTAATTGTTTACATTTTTATGACACTCCCAACTGTCATGAAAGTGTAAACAATCCTAAAACTATAACAAACACAAAAATCCACAAAACAGACAAATAAAAATCTTCTATTCTATTCTATAAAAAAGAAACTTACAATTTTTTTATTAGGTACTTACACTTAAATTGTTGTTTGTGATGATTGTAGACCAAATAAAAAATATTTTCTGTAAAATAAAAATAAATTGTATGATGTTTATTCAATAAGTAAAATCTGGTGATATAAATCTACACATTTTCTCAGTACCTAAGTAAAATCTGTGGTGCCAATGAAAAAGGGTCATAAAGGTTTTTTTTTTTACTACAGGTTCTACAAGAAAACACTTTTTTGTTTTAGTAGTTTATTGCCATAAAATTAAAGATTCATAATAAATAAATGAAACCTAATTTTGGATTTTTAATTATATTATGACTTTAATAAAACAAAGAAGAAGAAGTGTTATGTTTTTTACTCTATAGTGAAGAATTTTGTTTTATGACTTTACCGTTTTTCCCTCAACACCACAAAAATATCAACACCAAAAGACATGCAGTCTTATTAAAAAAATTGTTTAAAGCATGTCTTGTAAAACCTAGGTTTTAAGTTTGGCCTGTTTCTCTTTGTTACATGACATTAAAAAGTGACAGATATATTTAAACCTGGGTTATTATAGTACGCGCAAATCTTTATGAGCCCTCTGAACTATCTCCCTCTAGCACCTCTAATAAGCGTACTGTGCAGCCACTCGCGTTCCACTTCCCGAGAGCTCATAAAGTTTTGCGCAACCTATACTAGACTTGTTTTAAAGAATAAGGAGAAACATGTCTACATTAAGGCTTACATTCAGAGACGACAGAAACGAGTCTAAGCGTGAACTTACGCTTCCTTAAGTCAATTTTACGAACAAATTTTGAGAGATGGAAGCGTAAGTTCACGCTTAGACTCGTTTCTGTCGTCTCTGAATGTAAGCCTTAGCATCTACCCACATACTTAAACTAATTATATACACATACAATACTAATTACATGCAATATGTTGTAGTCTCTTGGTTTTAAGGCTAATAATTATTTTCACTTAACATAAGCTCAGTATGTTTTATTCTATAGGCTGTTTGTTTGGATGTGTTCACACATTTATGTCCAAGGACAAACATGTTTTTGTTTTTTTACCACCAGTCATACATACCATAATAAGGAAAAAACTTTGAATTTGATGCATAACAACAAAATAATGGTTTTATTATGCTAAATATAGCAATAAATAGGCAATGTGCAGTGCTATTTATTCCACAAAACTGACTGCCCCATAACTTATTAATTTTACTCTTGTCCATCCAAAGGTTGCCTGGAAGAAATCGCCGTGTGCGATAAGGCCGCCCATTGTACAATTTACCCATGTTTGTGCAAGTTTTATGTGTATATTTGTTTTACTGGTGTACAATAAAGAATATATAAATAAATAAAATAAATAAATATAACCCAGTCTCTCTCAGGACATGTGATAGTGGAATTAGCCTATCAGCAAGGTTTGTAACAGGGCTGGCAGCTTAGGGTAGACATGAACAGCTCCTGACAGTCTTTATAATAATAATAAATATCTTTATTCAAGTATCAAAGACTCAATATGGTTAGAAAGAAAGAAAGAAAGAAAAATACTTTATTAGCACAACAAAAAATAAATAAAACCAATAAAAAAGAAAACATATAAAATATAAGAGTTATTGTGCCAAAAGGCCGCAGCTCAGCATAATGTCAGGACTTCAGGAGGCAGTGATACTGGCCACCTGACGCTAGTTTTCAGCTGCAACCCACGAGTGCCATACGCTCGAAACTATCAATATTATATTATATTAGTATACTTACTACAAAATAAATACTAATATATATAAATTCTAATTACATACATAATTAGTAGTAGTAGTGGTTAGTATTACTTATATCAGCTACCTATGTTAGTATATCTTTATAAATCACAACACAACGACAAACGGATAGGTGAATCACTGCTGCTTCATCCCGTGTGAGATAGCGCAACAGCTATGTTAATTAATTTATGGCTGCTCTGAACGTATGAGCACACCAATGTTCGGAAAGCATGGAGTTTCTCGCCGGTATCTTCTCCAGAACCAGTTGGAACCGCGCTCCTAGAATCACGACGTTTTGAAAGTGCCTGCAAAGGCCCAGTTGAAATAAAAATCTTTGACTTTGACAAATGAGTGGGATGGACGTATGTTGTAGAGGAGCGAGCAACTCCAGCAAGACTAGCACGGCGGGTGGAGAAACCGGTTTTCTCCACCCTTTTCTCTCCCCTTTATTGCTGTACTAGCCCTGCAAAGGGGTCATAAAGACAGGCGCGGATTCAGGGAGGGAGCAATGGGTGCAATTGCCCCCTCCCCCGACTCTGACCAAATATCTGGTCTAGTTATGACTAAAATAAAAAAAAAAAAAACTTAATGACTTGTTTATAGAATCGTTATAAAGTCATAGTCATTACTACTTCTTATGAAGATTACATCGATCGATCATGTTTCACTCGAAATTATCTTCTGATAAAAAAAACATCGTGAAGTTTGATTGAATATCAAATAAAAGTTTATAAATTTTCTGGAAGATAGATAAAAACAAATAAAGATTATATATTAAATATAGGTATATTTTTGTTATAAAATTTGCTTACGTTAACGTCACGATATGTTAAAACATTCTTGCTTGGCCCACAAGTACAATAACCTAACCATCAAAATCCCCCGACTCCAACTAGAAAAAGAGCTGTAACTTTTGAATGGCTGAATAGATTTTATGAAACATAGCTAAGATGATACTAGATCAAACTAGCTTTCAATTGAAAAAAACTGCATTGGAATCAGTCCATCCGTTTTGAAGCTACGATGCCACAGACAGATACCTTATGCACACTTACAAACTTATAACATTATCCTTTTTGTTGGAGATTAAAAACAATGATTATAAATGTTTGTTTTTATTTCCACAAGGTGGCGCTGGTGGTAAGGGAGTGTGGGGTGCTCCAGGGTCGGAGCTCCTCGAAGAGTACGTGGAAGACGCGAATGACCCCAACTACGATTCCGAGGCGATTACCAATGGTGATGTCGAGTTTAAACAGATCATAGTTGAAGCGGAACCCAATGAAATTGTTGTGAGTATATTTTTTAGCTACATGGCTACAAAGAAAAAAAAAATAAAGAAAGAAAAATCATTTATTTGCCACAAAAACAAGACACACTAGAATGATAGACATAGGTAATAAGAAGAGGACTAGGTGCATAGACAGAGAAGACATTATTTTAGGATGGCAACAGTGCAAAATTGAGTAGAAAAAATAATAATTTAAAAGAATAAAAAATATGTGTGTGTGTAAATGTGTGTGTGTATATGTGTGTGTGTGCTACCGCGCAGATCAGTCGATCAGTGAGGTTAAGCTGCGGTTTGCGCCGTCAGTCCCTGGATGGGTGACCATTTCTTCGAACATCGAGACCCCTCCGTGCCTCGGATAGCTCGTTAAGCAGTTGGTCCCGGTTGTCATACGAATAACTATGACAGTCGTTACGGGAGTCAGCAACCGAAAGTCTGACAACCGGTCTAACCTTAGGGTATCAGTGTCTCCCAGAAATTGTGTGGTGGGTCAGATGGCAGTCGCTCCGTATAAAATACTGATATTCAGCCGCATCTGGTCAGACTGGGAGCCGACCCCAACGTAGTTGGGAATTTGGGATACAGGCTAGGCAGATGATTACTTTTTTCAAAACATTTCCCCTCACTAGGATTTCTCCTGTAATACAGTAGAGTAGGTACAGTTTACAAACATACATTTCACATGCTCACCCAGACCAGAAACAACTATCTGTAGATCATACAAATATTTGTTCCGTGCGGGATCGAACCCGCGGCACGAAGCGCTGAAAGCTAATCGCTTAGCCACTGCGTCAACCGTGTCGTTTTAAAAGTTAAAATGCCGTTTATTTCTTTTCTTCTCAAGAACCAGTGGTAGTTTAGTGTTAAATGTTTGCCGTTCTAACTAGGGTTGCCAACAAACTATAAAATTTGTGTTCTACGAGTATGTTACTTTATAATCTACTAGCGACCCGTCCCAAGCTTTGCACGGATGCAGTTTCTCTACTATCCTTACATTAAATATGAAAGTATTATACATATAAACCTTCCTCTTGAATCACTTTATCTATTAAAAAAAACCGCATCAAAATCCGTTGCGTTATTTTAAAGATCTAAGCATACATAGGGACAGACAGCGGGAAGCGACTTTGTTTTATACTATGTTGTTTTAAAACTAATAAAGTACTCTGAAATACTGTATTTATATTTAACTCTGACTTTTTTGGCACAAAGTTCACTATATATTCTTTTTTTTTTAAGTCTGTAAGCTCATTATTTACCTTCTCTGAAAATAGTTAATCTATATATTAATTAATACGTGAAGAGAAAACTTTGTCCCCCTTTTTAAGCATATTGCGCGCACGGAGGAGTGTGAGATTTGGCATAGTTAAAGTTTATATGGAGAAGGAGTGCTGTTAGTTAAGTTAGAATTACGGTTCATTTCTACCACTGAGCGACCACTAGTATATAATAAATACCTATATTATTATAATGTCTTGTAAGCATATTACTTCAAGGGCGACGAATGACAGATTTAATGTTGCACTGCCTCTTTCGTCTCTGCTATTTTAAGCTTTATTGTCATCAAAATTGAGTTGAATATAGCTTGTTTTCGTGATGCGTGATAAAAACATTTTGTTATTGTTTTTTTTTGCGCTTATTTTTATCACTGATTTGGTTTTGTTATTTAAATATTGATTGTACAAAATATCAGCTTCAACTCGAAGAAAATCCGGCGATTAATGGTAACAGGCACACAAATACACGCCTCTAGTCTTTTGATATAAACTTGTTTAATTCCAATATTTTTTTAAAAACATCTAGGTCCACCAAAAAAGAAAGAAAGAAAAAGAGTTTATTGGCACAACAAAAAATATTATAGTTAAAAAAAACGAAAGAAAACGCTTTTGTCATCCAAACTAAATGTATATGCAAAATTTCAGCTCAATCGGAAACCGGGAAGTGGGTCAAATTTAACTTCCAAGATTTTTTTACATAGTTAGTTAGTTAGTTACCGGTGAAGCTAATAAAAGCGTTTTAAAAAATAAATAAAACCAATGACAAAGAAAACATATAAAATAAAAATGAGTTATTGTGTCAAAAGGCCGCAGCTCAGCATAATGTCAGGAAGCAGTGATACTGGCCACCGGACGCTGGTATTCAGCTGCAACCCACGAGTACCATACGCTCAAAACTATCAATACTATATTATTATAATAGATATACTTACTAGAAAATAAATACTTAGATACACAAATAAACTCTTTTTACTGCTTTGCTCGACATCCGTATGTCATAACCGGGATCCAGCAGAATATCAGCGTCAGGTGTCATAGCCTGGCACATGCTGAGCTGGACACCCATTTGCTACAGCTCGGGACACACTGAATAGGTGATGCGCAGTCGGTGCAGTATACCCACATATTTTTTATTCTTTTAAATTATTATTTTTTCTACTCAATTTTACACTGTTGCCATCCTAAGAAAAATGTATTCTCTGTGTATGCACCTGTCCTCTTCTTATTACCTATATCTATCATTCTAGTGTGTCTTGTTTTTTGTGGCAATAAATGATTTTTCTTTCTTTTCTTTCTAAATTACTATTACTACAAAATAAATACTTAAACTCAAACTCAAAATTTTATTGCATTCCATAATGTGTTACAAAGGTGGACTATAAAATATAAAATTGATCATTATGGACCCTGTCGGGCACAGCAAAAATTAGGAGAGAGGAAGAGGGCTATGTTGCAAAATTTGATTACCTATTTATGTATAGAATTATATTATTATTATTATATACTCACTAAATCCATTAAATCATGTAGCACAATTCACTCTCGTTCTGTGTTGCCAGCTCATACTGACAGTTTTATAATGTACCTTCACTTGAGTACATAACATGCCTTCCCCCCGAGATAGTCCATTAACACGGTAATTTTCACTTTTCATTTAAACAGTTTCATGCACTATTTAACACTTATAAAAAGTCCACTTTCGATTTATTGTTCCTACCTTATTTTTATACTGATACTTATTATACTATGGGTATTAACTATATTAATCTTATGGGTTTTTTGGGAATTTTACGGTGTCTATTCTGTATCAGGATACACATCTGAATAAACAGAATCTTCATCTGTTAGGCTAGAATCTATGCTGTATCGTTCCCCAGATCTTATCTTCTTTGACATAGATGATTGTGGTGAGACAGATAACGCCCGCTTATTCCTAGTTCCTTCTCCTGAGTGCTCAGGCATTACAATATCTTGTGGCCCTGATATTCCAATTATGTCAGCCCATTTCTGTGGTGACGGTATGACTATGTGATCTTCATCATCATCGCTATTATTTATTGTTATATCCGGCTGTGACATCTGTTTTGATTTCCTTGTATCATTCGCCACCCCACTGCTATGCATCTGGTTAATGTGTCTTAGTAGCAGTCTTCCGTTCCATCGCACCATGTATCTGCACACTCCTACTCTCTTCTCTACTATTCCTAGTAACCAACGAGGCCCTTTACCATAATTCCGAACATATACCGATTGACCAATATCGAAACAACGTAATTTAATCGCCTCATTTTTTTCTATGACACTCTCTCTCTTAGTTTTATATGATAAAGGGTTTAGGTAATCAAACTTGGTTCTGAAACGACGGTTGTTCAGGAGTTCAGCTGGTGTTTTTTCATTTACACTATTAGGTGTGGCTCGTAATCCATACAGTATATTAGGCAAACGCACATGCCACGGTTCTGATGTTATTTTCTTCAATTTATTTTTAACTGTCTGAACTGTACGTTCAGCTTGCCCATTTGAAGCAGGATGGTACGGTGCTACCAATATCTGTCTAATACCATGGCTCTTCAGGTACTTCTTAAACTCTTCCGATATAAAACTCCTGCCGTTGTCACTTACAATACAGTCCGGTAAACCTTGTTCTGCAAAAATGTTCCTCAACGTCCTGATTAAAGTGGCACTACTCAAGTCATTGACTATTTTAACTTCTGGCCATTTTGAATATGCATCTATCAGAATCAAAAAAGATTTTCCTTGAAATGGTCCCGCATAGTCTATATGTAGCCTAGACCAAGCTTTATCAGGTTGTATCCACTGATGAGTCACCGCAGTTGGCATGTTTCGATTCTCTGCACAGGTAATACAATTT
Source organism: Allophyes oxyacanthae (assembly GCA_932294325.1). Classification (NCBI taxonomy): domain Eukaryota; kingdom Metazoa; phylum Arthropoda; class Insecta; order Lepidoptera; family Noctuidae; genus Allophyes; species Allophyes oxyacanthae. The sequence continues at coordinate 5,805,450 of OW028638.1, forward strand.
TTTATTATTCCTTCTATGTGTTTATCCATGGAAGGCCACCAAAAATAGCTTCTTGCTAATGCTTTTGTGATGACTATACCATCGTGATTTCTATGTAACTCTTCTAGGATGTGTGATCGCATCTTCTCCGGCACCACAACTCTACTACCCCATAATATGCAGTTACTATGTACCGATAATTCTTCTCTCCTCTGCCAAAACATTTGGTAGTCTATGTCTACCTTTGTTGGCCATCCATTTCTTATCCAATATAATACTTTACATAATACTCTATCCTTTTTTGTGAATTTTGCCACTTCTATTGCAGTGAAATCCAGCTCCAGTGGAGTCTCTTCTATTAATAGTACCCCAGAATATTCTTCTTCAGTACCTGTTTCTTCTGACGTCCAACGACTTAAGGCATCTGCATTCCCTAACTTTTTCCCTTCTACATACTGAATCTCATACTCATATGAATTCAGTAATAACGCCCATCTCAACATTCTTGGCGATATAATGTTGGGAATTGGCTTACCGGTTCCAAAAATGCCCAATAGTGGTCTATGATCAGTTTTAATAACTACCTTCCGACCACTTATATACTGGTGAAATTTCTTCAATCCGAAAATTATCGCAGCCGCTTCTTTGTCTATCTGTGCGTAGTTCCGCTCATGGATATTCAATGTTCTTGATGCAAACATAATCGGTCTTACCGTCCCATCATCCATTTCATGCTCTAAAACTGCTCCAAGTCCAAATTGAGATGCATCACAAGACATAATTAACTTCCTCTTGCCATCATAGTGAACCAAAGTATCGTCACTAGACAACATTGTCTTCAATATCTTAAAAGCTGCCTGATGTTCTTTACCCCATTTCCACGCGGACTCTTTCTCCAATAACCTATATAAAGGCTCAGCAGTGGTTGCTTTGTGAGGTAAAAATCTGTCATAAAAATTAAGAAGTCCTAAAAATGCCTGTAGTTCCTTTATATTTTTTGGTGCAGGAGTCTTCTCAATAGAATCAATTTTCTCTTTAGATGGATGTATTCCAGACTCATCTATCACATAGCCCAAAAATTTCACTCTTGGTACGGCAAACATACATTTCCCTTTGTTCACTCTAAGACCGGCTTCCTGTAATTTCTGTAAAACCATATCCAATCTAGCATTGTGTGACTCTATATCCTTTCCACAAATTACCACATCGTCTAACAGTATAGCTATGCCCTGGATCCCTGCCAGTAAAGAAGTCATTAGTCTCTGGAATATCCCGGGACAAGCTTTGACTCCAAAAGCTAAACGTTTCACTTTATACAGTCCTTTAGGTGTATTTAAGGTAAGTAAATCAGCTGTTTTATCATCCACCACCAACTGTGTATATGCTTGCTCTAAATCAATCTTTGAGAATATTACCCCCCCTTGCAGCTCCACAAAAGCTTCATTGAGGGTAGGTAGTGGATAAGAATCAGTGTTTGTAACTGCGTTTACTGTGGACCGGTAATCTCCACATAATCGGACTCTTCCATTTGGTTTTAATACTGGAACTATTGGCGTTGCCCAATCAGAATGTGCTGTTGGTTCTAACACTCCTTCTTTGACTAGTCTGTCAATTTCCTTAAAAACTCTTTCTTTTATTGCAAATGGAATCGGTCTACTTTTTAGAAATTTTGGCACAGAGCCTTCCTTCGGTGTTATATTCACCACTGGTCCAGTATACCTGCCTAGCCCTGGCTCAAATACCTGTTTATATTTAGTAACTAATTGAGTGATATGACCCTTTTCACTTGCCGATACTTTTACCAAATTTATTCCTTGTATAATTATTCCCAAATCAGCAAACCAGTTTCTTCCAATCAAACTTGACCCGTTACCTTTTGTTATCAGTATTTCCATACTTTTAATGACTTCCCTATACCTAACCTGTACTGCCGCTTGTCCAAGTAATATTAATTTACCCTCAGTGTAAGATTTTAATGCAATATCTGATATTTCTAATTTGGGTAATTTATTTTTCCATATGAGTCTGGCTGTGGCCTCATTAATTATGGTGTATGGGCAGCCTGAATCCACCTCCATTTGTAATTCGGTGCCATTAAGTAACACTCTAATTATGAATGGATCCACTTTCCCTTGTCTAATATTATTAATGCCTACCTCATACAACCCATTACATTCGGAATTGTCTTTCTGCTTTTGTTTGGATTTAGTAAAACAAACTGCTTCTACATGTCCTGTTTTGCCACAATGATGACATTTGCTCCAACGAAACCTGCATTCCCCTTTATGAAACTTTCCACATCGAGAACAACTTGGTTTCCCTTCATGATTAGGTATTTTTTTACTAATTACCTTATTTATGTCCATAGGTTCCACCGTATCCTGTGCTGGACTGCTTGTGCTTGGACTCGATTGTATGATGACCTTTGCATCAATATTTGCAGTTTCATGTGATAATGCAATGTCACACGCCTGTTCAAATGTTAATTGACTTTGTTGTAACAGTTTCTTTTGAATATCTTTATCCAATATACCACATACCAATCTATCCCTTAAAGTACGATTTAAATCAGCGAAATTACAATTTATACTTAGTTTCCGCAATTGTGCAATATAATTCCTCATCTTTTCATCGTCTTCTTGGTTTCTAGTGTGAAACTTATATGATTCTACGGTTTCGTTGGGTTTCGGATGGAAATGGCCGTTTAAAGTGCCTATTATCAAAGTGAAACTAACCTCACTTACTTTTTTCGGAGAAATCAAAGAAATTACCAAGTCATACAAATCAGGGCCACAAACCGCCAATAAATTCGCTTTTTTCTTTGTATCATCTTGGATTTCACTAGCCTGAAGGCAATAACAAAATCTTTCGATATAATTTTGCCAACACCCATGTGCTAAGTCAAATTCGTTAAATTTGATACCCATAGTTATATTATTTATTTATGTTTATTTTCACTAATTTCACTTCTTGTTTACCGTTATACCGATTTTCCTCGTCGCCACTATTATATACTCACTAAATCCATTAAATCATGTAGCACAATTCACTCTCGTTCTGTGTTGCCAGCTCATACTGACAGTTTTATAATGTACCTTCACTTGAGTACATAACAATTATATTTAGGTGTATTTGTAAGTAAGTTGTAATTATTTATATATTATATTATTTAATTAATTATTTATATACAATATTACTTAGATACACAAATTATTATTATAACTAATTACATACCAAGTACATATTATAAATTTATAATGATTAATAAAGTCCCCATAAAATACGACAAGAATCATCTGCAGACACCAAACCTGTGTTTATGCCTTACATTGATTAAAGTACTCGCAAATCTTTATGAGCCCTGAACTGGGCTCTGAACTCTCTCTCTCTCTCTCTCTAGCACCTATAATAAGCGTACTATTAAAGGTGCTAGAGGGAGAGAGTTCAGGACCTCATAAAGATTTGTTTTTAAAAATGTTACAATTAATTTAACTATCTACTGTTGCACCGGCATGTAAAATGTTAAAGTTAAAGTTAAACGGGTAACAAGTGTCAAGGTGATATATGGGAGTTATATTCGACGCGTCCGACAGTAGTTACAGATAGTTAACATTAACAATAACCAGCGAAGCGTGGACTGTTAACGGTTACAGTTAAAGTTATGACCTCTGCTAACAATTGTTAAACGGTGCAACTCATGTTTTGCTTAACCGGTACTTTAACTGAAGTTATGATGTTTGAGTTAAAGTAAGATGGTGCAACCCACCTTTAAAGTAGCATTTAATTTTGTGCATTCGGTGGACGATTATTTAAATAAGTTATTTTAAAGCGAGTCACGATTCCCACTTGGCAATCTCTGCGTATGCTGTTGGTCATCGTTGATCATTAACATAAATACCATTTTCTTGCCGCGGTTTCACTTGGTATAGGTCAATAGAGGTATAGTAAACACCCTATTCAAGGAAGGAAAAAGCAATATCTAAACGTACTTCACGAAGAATTGTTTATTTATTTCATTGACCTACTACTTACTAGATTAGACATGGGGCCCGGGGTTTTTTTTTTCTTATTTATTTATTTATTAAGGCAAACCTACTAATTACATACTAAAACATTTGTTCATAACATTTAACAAAACAATATTATAGCATTAAGCATATATCTAAATTAAAGGTAAGCACAACATTTAAGTTAGATCTCACTATACATTAATAAGATGAGCATAAGGTTATTATGTTTTTTTAATTAATGTTACACTACCATAGAAATTATTATAAAATAATGCAGATTACATCTGATCGAGTACAGCCTTTTTAAACTTAGTGATGCTGCCTGAATTTTGTTCTAGACCCGCCGCGCCGTCCATGGTAGTTGTAGGTGAATGATTTATTTAATAATTTATGTACGCACATGGGTAGACGGAAAACATTAAATAGGAGAACAAAGTATTAGTGATTTAACTTTTTTAATCACACAATTTGATTATTTTTTTACTTCAGAAGTTGATCATTTTTTTTTCTTGCACATGAGGGACACACACTTCCATGCTTTATTTTTCATTGTTTTTATTTTATGTAATTTTCTGGTTTTTTAATTTTTTATGTTTGTTATGTGTGCATGCTCGGTGTCCTGTGTGCAAAAAAATAAATTGATTTTCTTTCTTTCTTTCTTTCTTTCTATAATTTTTTTAAGAAAATTATTTTATACCTTTTAGTTTCGGTCGGATTTTAGTTAATTTTATTTTTCTATATTGAGTGGCATAAACATACATTACGTTACGATATTGGTCCCGTAGAGAAAGTTGTTCAGTTTGATGGTCTGATCCACACCCTTAAATATGACGACGCATTTCTGATACACTTTGTATTGTATTGTTATGACAGACAGCCATGTTTTACTAGACCTACATAATACAAATTTGTATGCTTACCGCGTTATGTTTACATGGTCGCAAAGGTCGTTGACGTTACGATAAGGCCACAGTCGCGCTTGCCAACTGACGAAGCTCTAAGGGCCAGCACAGACCGACGATTTCGCAGCCAAGACCAGTCACTAGTCGCAGAGCACACAAGCCTAATTCTCGTAATTAGAAATGTTCACAATATAGTTCTGCGGGGCTACCGCGTAACTAAAATGGTAATGAACATCGACTCTGGTAATAAACTTCAATACGATCGTGAGAGACTAAACTTCGAAAGTTAGAACTAACTTGTAAAAAAAATACTGATCATAAAGTTAGGTTAGGTTAGGTTAGCATCCTGGGAGTCAAACTTACGGACCGCATAAGAAACTCGATGCTTCGTTCCAAAACACAAATTGCTGACGTAGGCCAAACAGCTGCCAAATTGAAGTGGAATTGGGCTGGCCACATCTGCCGCATGTCGGAGGAGCTATGGGCTAAAGTAACCACAGAGTGGGTCCCGAACGGCAGGAAATGACAGCGCGGCAGGCCCAAAAGGAGATGGCGGGATGAGCTGGACATTTTCATAAAGGATTGGCCCCAGATCGCAACTGACCGTGAGAAATGGAAAGAGGGAAGGGAGGCCTTTGCCCTGCAGTGGGACATTACAGGCTCATAATAATAATAATAAAGTTAGGACTCCCATCTTCATGATCAGTAATTCTTTACAAGGTGGCTCAAAGTTTAGTCTCTCACGTTCGTATTGAAGTTTATTACCAGTGTCGATGTTCATTACCATTTGGTACGCGGTAGACCCCCCGATCCCGTTCCGGTCTACTATCAATGTCATAAATGTCACAAATGGTATTCTCCTACACCACTGAAGTATGAAACCTATCCTACACAAACAAACAACGTCAAACGTGGAATGATATTGTAATGAGGTCGAAAGTTGATAAGCCAAATCGGTATTCTGCAAATATTTTGTACTGAGTTAGATAATAACATTGGTATTCTCGTCCATACATAAACATCAAAAATGGGATTGGAATGAGTCTGTAAGAAGATTGAATTTAAATCATACTTATATCGGACTGAACTTAAGAGTATAATACCGATTTTTTGTCATTTCATAATATAATCTCAGTTCGGTCAACTTTCAGTCATAGTGTAAATTAATTACGAGAATTGGACTTCTGGATTAACACTGGATTTTTATTTGGGTACATGAAGTAGTTAAATGTGTCTGAAACCGCTGGAAACGGTTAGTTATATTAAACCGTCTTATTATTTACAGCGTAAATCTGAACCGGTAATCTTGGAATACTTCGAGCATGGAGACACGAATGCTGCTGCTGAAGATCTTCTGGAATTTGTGACGGCGAAGAGAAGCCACTTGGTGAGATACTATTTTTTTTTTTACTTTAAATATAACGCCCGATACAATTTATCTAAACTAATAATAAAGAGAAAAGTTTTGATTTTTTGTATGTTGTTTGTAATGGATAAACACAAAATTATTGGACCGATTTTAAAAATTCTTTCACCAGCAAAATGCTACATTATCAGTGAGTAACATAGGCTATAATTTATAAAGATATCACGCGGGCGAAGCCGCTGGCGGAAGCTAGGTACTATATAAAGAGAACTATAAAATAAATAAATAAAAATAAAAATCCTTTATTACCCTTAAATACATACTAAACAGAAAAAAATAAAAATAAATATTATTGTTATTTGCACGCCTTTTAGGGTCCCCATTTCTGGGTATAGTTCTCCTCCTTCCCGTTCCACTGAACTCGATTTCTCGCTGTCGTCATCCAGTTGGTACCTGCCGTGAGCATGATGTCGTCTCTCCATCTCTTTCTTGGCCTTCCTTGCTTTCCTTGCTTAAAGAGAACTATAACAAACATTAAATATCACAAGAAACACATTCATGCATTCTTCTCACAATACTTCATACATTCTTCTCACAATACTTCATACATTCCGACAGAATCGTCTTCCATGCATCCGCAAACAAATCAAAGTCTGGGTTTGAATCCAGGAGAGCATTGAGCGCAGTCAGTGTGCCCTATGGGTGACTGAGAGTGCGCAACAATTCGACATGAAGGAACTGCTAATAATTTATGTCTTTGCTGCGACTGTAATTATTAGGGACAAATAGCTGGCAGACTTGGTTATGAAGATCGGGAGCATCCATCATCCCTTTTAAAATTTTGCAGATGACGATCATCTGGTCATCCGCCCGTCTTACGTCTAGAGAATTAAATCCCAAGCTTCCCAAAAGGAATTTCGTGGGATACAAGTATGGGTAATAGCCAGTAATCGTATTCCGTGGTGCTTAGTTACCTAAACTCCGAGACACAGAGACAAAAAGTGGAGACTTCCTTACGACAACATTTTTTCTGGAACAAAAATTGTCCTAGGTTTCGGGACATCACATAAGTATAATCGGTTATAATTATACAATCGGTTATATCCTTGTTATATCAGAGGCCCAATTCTCGTAATTAAAAATGTTCAAAATATAGTTCGGATCTCATTCCGATCTACTACCAATGTCACAAATGGTATTCTCCTACCCTAACACACAACGTCAAACGTGACATTATATTGTAATGAGATCGAAAGTTGAATAAAAGGCAAATCGGTATTCTGCTAACATTTTGAACTGACACAGATAATAAAATTGACACTCTTGTCTATACACAAACGTCAAAAATGAGATTGAAATGAGTTTGTAAGAAGATTGAATCCAAATCATACTGGAATCGGACTGAACTTTAAGAGGAGTAGAATACATAACTTTTTGTCAATTCATAATATAATCTCAGTTCGGTCAACTTTCAGTCATATTATAAATTAATTACGAGAATTGGGCTTCTGATGTTATAAGGAGTAACTTAGGGTAGGTAATTTTACTTTAGGGAACAGCGAAAAAAAAAAAAACAGGGGGGCGATGTCGCGGGCACAGCTCGTCTGTTATATTGTTAGTGAACACAGCCCTTAGGGCGGCGTGTTTATTTGACACGGATTTCAACACGCTCTCGACGCGTGGTCGCCGCGCTGTCAAATCTACGAATAGCAAAATGAGCTCTATTGCATTCGTAACTACGTTTAAAATTAAACGACCGCCACGCGGCTGTCCCACGGTTAGGTGAATGTTTCAATGTTGTTTAGCACATAGAGTAAACATTTGCTATTAATGAACATAAAAGCGCGGCATTTTTTTTATTAATTTCTCTCACATGTGCTTCCGATCCGACCTATTTAATAACCTAACCGTCAAAAACCCCCGACTCCAACTAGAAAAAGAGCTGTAACTTTTGAACCGCTGAACAGATTTTCATGAAACATAGCTAAGATGATACCCGTTTAAAGTAGCTCTCGATTAAAAAAACTGCATTGAAATCGGTCAGTACGTTTTGGAGCTACGATGCCACAGACAGATTCACAGATACACACTACAAACTTATAACACTCCTCTTTTTTGTCGGGGGTTAAAAAAGTGATTTTAAGAGTGACGCAGCTAAGGGCGTCCCCAAGTGGGACACGGACCTCGACTTAGGGCGACGCTGATGGGGCAACAAGAGGGGGCTTGCTCTGTCTGTGTTGTATGATTATTATTAGGGACGTTTAGATCTATCGACTAGGCGTGGGCGATCGATGTCTATAGATACGCTCTGTCATACAAAGGGAAGCTAAAAAAATGAGACGTATTTTTTGAAGACGTCACATTATAAATTCAACAATGTTCGAATTATATTTAAACAGGACAGCGATACATGCACTAATGCAATAGCTACTGTTATTATATATTTTTTATTCAATACACAAATTAATAATTATTTTTGTAAACGGCATTTGAATGGTGATCAACTACTCCATTTTTCTGAAAGTAGAGTACCTGAGTTTACCTGACACGTCTCACTTTTTGAGTTCACTAAGCATATCTATATACATCGATGGCGTGGGCAAAGTTTATAATTTCTAGGATTGGAATATTTGCATCTGGCTCACTGAAATGATCCGAAACACTGATATGTTTCATTTGAATCATCACAGACAGACACATAGATAGACACAAAAAACTTATAACACCATTCTTTTTAAAACGCTTTTATTAGCTTCACCTGTAACTATGTAAAAAAATCTTGGAAGTTAAATTTGACCCACTTCCCGGTTTCCGATTGAGCTGAAATTTTGCATACACGTTTAGTTTGGATGGCAAAAGCATTTTCTTTAGTTATTTTTTGAAACTAATATTTTTTTATTTAACTAAAATGTCGTTAAAGCGGTATCTATTAGTCTCCGACCTCCTTTTTTTTAACTGTCTGGGATAGGCCCGTGCACCTGTGCCCTCCGCCCCCGCTCGTGGCAGTGTACGCACACAGACAACAACCGCCACGCATCTATAAATACAATACATGCCCCGCGCGGCGCTCCCAAAGGTGAAAGGGTCTTCAAACTCGCGCCTGATCGCGTACGCTCACGATTGCCACCGAATTTCGCCCGGATTTTTTTAAAATTCTATCAATTTCAATTTATTTCATAAATATTTACAATATAAAATACCTTCCAATGGTCCCAAACTAGGCTAGGCCTGTATCTTATAACTAATGTTTGTGTACTAATCTGGGTTAGTAGCGGATGGGTGGCTAAGGGGCTTGAGGCTCCCCCAAATCATTGAGTCCATCCCTGACAAATCTGTCTTTTTTTTATTTAATTGCTTTTTGTTGTTTTTTCTTGTACCTACTCTTATTTTATTTACTTTTTATTGTTTAATTTGTGTATTGTGTCTCTTGCTGTCCGAATAAAAAGTTTTATTATTATTATTATCTCAAATTAAACTTGGTATTATTCTATTTTCTTAGTATTACACAACCTCCAGTACAATTTTCATAATTTATCCTAACTTATTATATTTATAACCCCCGACAAAAAAGATTCAATTTCCCGATTTCAATGCAGTTTTTTTAATCGAAAGCTAGTTTAATCGGGTATCATCTTAGCTGTTTCATGACAATCTGTTCAGCCGTTCAAAAGTTACAGCTCTTTTTCTAGTTGGAGTCGGGGGTTTTTGACGGTTAGGTTAGGTCAGTCTGAGCTACCCCCCGCCGGACATCACCTGGCCTCCGGGGTCGCGAGCGCACAGAGTGGGGACTCTGTGACGCTCTCACCGAAGCGACCCCCGAGAAGACGGCGCGCACTGGTCGGTCCTGCGCGCCGTGCACCGCACAGCGAGGGTACCGGGGGGACCTCTGTACAGTCTCCCCCGGGACTTTCCTGGGAGGGGGACCTCTCTACAGTCTCCCTCCCCCAGAAGTGCCCTAATAGGCGTGGCTCCGAAGTGGCCTTCGGCGCGGTCTTTTAAGAGTACCCGAGGCCAACCTGTAGGTACCGAAGTGGACCACCGTGGTGAGTTTAGCCGGTAGGAGACCGGCACACCCCTTCGCCGCCCCCCAGGTGGAGGACAGCCTTATGATGGGTTCTCACCAAGTTAAACAAAAAAAAAAAGTCATTCTGAGCAGCTGCCAGCGAGCCAGCATAATCATTATTATCTGCTTCTGATTTAATTCTAATTTATCCTAATGTAGAATGTACTAGGATCAGAAAAGTTTGTTAACACCTTCATTTATGTAACTACATTCTATGCAAATAAACTTATATTCTATTCTATTCTGATTTTTTGCTTGTTGTCAACAGGTGTGCGAGACCATAGTCGAAATTGCGTTGGACCACAAGCCTTCCCACTGTGAGATGGCTTCCGTCCTCATATCTGACTTGTATGGAAGAGTGTTCTCCGCCAAAGACATAGGATTCGGTGAGTTAAACATCGATTCATATTAATTGATTTAAATGTTTCTTTATTAACGTAAAATAAAACCCGACTACTGAAACGGTCCCATCAGAATACTAGCGCTGTGACATTTTTCTATTTCTAAATGCCACAGCATTATGCTGAGATAGGGCCATTTTTGGTCTCGTCCAGGTTGCTATAAGGACGTATTTGCAAAACTAACAAAAATAAGCAGATTTTCGGTTATTATTTTTATTTTGTTATTTTTATTTTTGTACTTTTGTAATTTTATTTGTTCCTGGTGAGTCCAGAATAAAACTGTTTTCTTTCTTTCTTTCTGAAAAGGTATGAAACAAGAGAATATTAACACATATTCATAGTGATGTTCAGAGGATAGCCGTGGTCGTATGCCACTTTGCCCTAAAGCTTATGATCGCTTACTACTGTTAGACTGTATTGTTTTGTTAGGGTAGGTAGGTGGCATACCACGGCTATCCACCGATTTCAATGCAGTTTTTTTAAAATCGAAAGCTAGTTTTTATCGGGTATCATCTTAGCTATGTTTCATGAAAATCTTACTCAGCCGTTCAAAAGTTACAGCTCTTTTTCTAGTTGGAGTCGGGGGTTTTTGACGGTTAGGTTATTTAAGTCACTTTTTAAAACGCTTTTATTAGCTTCACTTGTAACTATGTAAAAAAATCTTGGAAGTTAAATTTGACCCACTTCCCGGTTTCCGATTGAGCTGAAATTTTGCATACACGTTTAGTTTGGATGACAAAAGCGTTTTTTTTTTTTTGTACTATGATATGCTCCTTACGTCTTTAAGAAAAGAGTTAAGGAACATTTCTTGTCAGCATGCTTTTCCTTTTGTTATTTGCTGGTATGTATTTAGATATTTATATATTATGGTATGTGTTTAGATATATAGTATAAGTTATTTAAGTAGTTATATAATTATTTTTGATACCTAAGTTGTAATGTAATTGTATTGTACACTTAACTTTCTCACTCTATAATATGTTCATTTCTCTTTCACCCAAAGGTTTGCTGGAAGAAAACTCATTCTGAGTTAAGCTCACCTTTGTGCATATATTTTTTAATTGCTTATTTTTTGTATATTCAATATTTTGTGTACAATAAAGAATAAGAATATTTATTATCTGTTCCAGCATTCGACCGCCTTTTGGAGAAAATGCCCGACCTCGTGTTGGACACCCCAGACGCTGCTGTCCTCCTATCTAACTTCATAGCGCGATGCGTCGCGGACGATTGTCTGCCTCCGCGCTTTGTGCAGACTGCCAACGAGAAGACTGACGTCAATACACACGCCAAGTGAGTAAGCTTGTAATCTGTATCAATCAGTGGCGAAGGGTGACCGTTTTAAAAGGGGAAGCCGTCCCAAAAATGCCCTCTAAAAATTGCTGCAATTAATGCTGCAAGACGAAAATCCATACCGTCTCTTGTAATCTATATATAGTCATGTCTGGAAGAGCTCTGTTAGATGAGTAAATAATATAATATTACGTTGGTCTATGGACTAACAAATTCCTAAAGGGAAGCCGATGGGAATCGGGTTGTATGGACTCTTCGCCACTGGTATCAAACTATCAATACAGGTTTTTTTTTTTAAACATTTCCCCTCACTAGGATTTCTCCTGTATCGAGGGTACAGTTTACAAACATACAAGTCACATGCACACACAACCAGACCCGAAACAACTATCTGTAGATCATACAAATATTTGTTCCGTGCGGGGATCGAACCCGCGGCACGTAGCGCAGAAGGCTAATCGCTTAGCCACTGCGCCAACCGTGTCGTAAAATTTTGTATGTAGTGCGCATAATTTGTAGAGTGATTCAGTCTGTTCCTAAATGCAACCGCAATATTGGGATACACTTTAAAACAAAACGAAAATTCGACTTAGTATGGGGGACACGCATAATTTACTAGCGCAAGCCATCCAAAATGAAATTTTTATTTTGTGTTGGGAGTGAATTTTAGTACTTCAGTTTCATATGTGAACGGACACTGAATCACTGCAAGTTATGCGCATTACATAAAAAAATATCCTGTATTATTATTAATATGTTTAGAGAAAACTTGGTACCCTTTTTAAACTGCCTGGTAGGGTCGCAGACCCAACCAGAACTATAATAGTACATTATGGTACAAGTGTGTAATGTTGGTGATTACCGCTGAGGCGCCATTGAGACCCGAGCCGTTAGGTGAGGGTCTTAAGAGAGCCGAGGACGGTAATCATCAATACACACATGTATCATACGACGTTTTTCAACACACTTGTTAAGAAAATAATACTAAAAAGCCATTTTATTTAGTGAGTAAAAAGTTTATTTAGAGAAACAATTAGTAAATGTGCAGTTGGTAAAATTATAATTAACTGTGAACAGATCTTTTTTGTTTCGAAACTTTTTTTTAAAACAAAGCAACTAAACCAATTTAAAAAAAAAAAAACTATGACTCACTTGTGAATAATAGTAAAGAAAAAGTCACAGTTTGATTACAGGTGTCATTATGTGCCTAATTGCGGTGAAATTAGAGCCATTTTATGAGCAAGTGTGTTGAAATAGTTATTTGTTATACAAGAGTGCAAAGTTGCTTTTTAACCGCGTGTTCAATTTTGATGACCGAGCAAGCGAAGGATTCTAAAATTGAATCACGAGCGCAGCGAGTGATTCAAAATTAGAATCCTGAGCGTTAGCGAGGGAATCAAAAGAGCACGAGGTGAAAAATCTTTGCACTCGAGTGCAACACGTAACTTTTCATTCCACCTCAGCGAGGAAATGACTAAATGCAAAAAAAAAACGTTTAATTCACAAACTTAGTGCACACGATGTTCTAAATTCAATTTACTTTATCCTCTAGAGAATAAAAACGGCTTTTCCACTCAGATATTGAAGATTAAAAATACTCTTTCCGAGATGGTGGGATGAAAAATCAATTATTTAACTTATTTACCATAAGTTATATGAGACAGCAATTGCAAATCAGCTGTTCCATACATTTAATCGAGTAATATTGATATGGAAAGCTGTATTTTTCTCGCGAGAATGGAATATTTAAATAATATTTTAAAAGAGTTTTCAAATACTTTATTGCGAACTATACTCCGTTCGAAATAACATTAGAAATTTAAATAACTCCATTTACACTTTATTCAACCGATTTTGACTTCTATTACGTTGGTGACATGACAAATTACAGCTGCAGTAAACATTTGTTATCGTCAATACGTTTTTGCTTTTAATGCCATCCTTATGCGTACGGAATAGAAGTCAAAATCGGTTGAATACACTGTAAAAGGGTTTGTTAAATGTGTCTAATCTTATTTCAAACGGAGTATAAGTGTACAGCATTTTGAAGATGTTAACAATAGGTTTTTAGATTTAGAACTTAGTTGCCTGTTAAGGCATTGCAATTTAAATGGTAAAAATATAAAAATAAGAAAATACATACACAAAATTACAGTTGCACAGTTAACAATTATACAATCCATTATATCCAATCAATGGATTATATAATGGAGTTTCTTGCCGGTTCTTCTCCATAGGACCTACTATTTGGAACCGCGCACCTAGAGTCTCGACATTTCATAATCCTGTATCTGGTTTACATAAAATAAAGATCTATTCTATTCTATTTTGTTTCAGACAAGCAATACACAGGGCGGAGACTTTGTTATCTATGAAACAGGGTCTTGTTCGACTCGACAATATATGGGGTGTTGGCGGCGGCATCAGGTAAGCGATTCACTTCATATTTTAACCGACTTAAAAAAGGAGGAGGTTCTATGTTCGACTTTAGGTAAGTTTATTAAAAAAAAATTTTTACCGATTTCTCCGTCAATTGCGGACCCATTTAGAAAAATTCTTTTTATGTTTGAAAGGGTATACTCTCGAGGTGGTCCCATTTAAATTTGGTGAAGATCTGATGAAGATCTTCGGAGATAGACAATGGAACTCTTGAATGAATAACAGCACATCACTTGCGATTGCTGTAATCGCATGTTTATGTATTGTTTATGCCGCTCAAAATAGAAAAAACAGAACTTAAAAAAGGAAAAACCTACTTCAAATAACACAAAGCTGTTAAGTTTTTTTATTTTATACTTTTTAGTTTTATGAAGTTGGTTGTTACTTTTTACAGTACGATAACGTCTCACTGCATACGTTCATACCGGTTGTTGCTAACATTGTGACGATGTCATCTATTATCACCTCATTTACCATTTATTCCTGGCAATCATCTTCTATCTGGCCATCTTACCTTCCAAATTTAAATTCAAAATTAAATCAATACGCCTCACATTTTCATTATTCATCAGCATTCGACTCGAGACTTTACTTGAAGCTAGTCACAGCTGTGATTTCTATCTTAAATTTATACAAGTTCCTTTTAATTTACTATTTTTTTTAATCATGTTATAACATAGTTAATCATGTTATCAAATATTATTTATAATATATTTGTGAAAGAAAACGAAATGTAAGACTCTTATCAACACATCAATAAACTACTGGTTCTCCTGCGAGTCCACTTTATTCCTGTCCACTCCTATCGTTCCTGTTCCACTTCTTACGTTGTTCCGTGAGTCCTCCCTCCTAACGACTGAGTGAAGCTGAGGCATAGAGGGAGGATTCCGGGACAACATCAGCATCAGCATCCGCGGAACTTCAGCATCATTTTCAACATCAGCATTAGCATTGATCGATGCTGATGTTCAAGTCGTGACATGACCGCAGAGGGGGCGGGGCTTATAGCACGTGTTGTTTTCGCATGCGGGTTTTGACCAATCCAGTAGGCTAATTCGCGTAACTAAAGAAGTGCAGTTGCCGCGCAGTTGCAATAAAATATTGATCAAAACAACACATTTGGTAATTTTCTTCTTCTTCTTTCGTTATGGCAATTGAGCCGATGTCGACTATTCTGCCATTTGGTATCCTCTGAGCTTCAGTGAGATACGCTCGCGTCAAGATCGAGAGTCACTGCAATACGATCGATGCGTCTTAAAATTACGTGAATTAGCCCTCAGGGGTCGACCACGCTGATTGCGATTACAAACAAACTTAAACTTGTTTCACTATGTACTAGGTACTACCTAGTGCACAAACAGAATACCTAGAAGGAAGTCTAGGTATTTAATTATTAATTTAGTATTAATTATTACTAAAGTATGTACTTAGATTTTTTTTTAATAGGTCACATAATTACTCCTTTATGCCTGGTTTTTATAAGAAAATTATTAAAATCAGCATCCGCTAATGTCAATGATAAAATAATAGCATCCGCTGATGTGGAAAAAAAATCGCATACGCAACAGCCCTGGTTCTTCATACTTGTTTTTGCTATTTAAACAATGGTTATATTGTATTGTTCATGAGATACAGTCTGGTGACAGACGGACAGACAGACGGACGGACAGCGGAGTCTTAGTAATAGGGTCCCGTTTTACCCTTTGGGTACGGAACCCTAAAAAAAGTAAAAACAGACTTCAATTATCATAAAGCTGTTAAGTTTTTTTAAGAAAATTATTTTATACTTTTTAGTTTACGAAGTCGGTTTTTACTTTTTACAGTACGATAACGTCTCACTGCATACGTTCATACCGGTTGTTGCGAAGATCAGCATCAGCATCCGCGGAACTTCAGCATCATTTTCAACTAGACACGAGTCAGATATATCAAAACGAATCTAAAATCCGATTCCAGTAACAAATCGTATCGTATCGATAATCCGAACTAGACAAACCGATTTCACAAAAATTCGCATACGACCACGGCTATACTCTGAACATCACTATGAATATGTATCTTTGGTGGCGTTGTGTGTCGGGTCGTTGAGTTCCCTTCATTCTGGTCGAGCTTGGCGAGGCCGACACATGCGTCATGCTCGTGAACGGGTGCCGTCTGTCGGAACTGGTCAGCTCGTAACTGCCATGGCAATCTTATTCAGAGGCAATTCATTATTATCCTAGTTTTATTTGTATTCGCATTGAATTGCATTATTCTCGCAGCTCTTACCACAACATTGTACTGATAAAGATTGTCAAGATCTATTATTTATTTGAAAAGAGTTTCCATGGAGTTTCATGCCGGTTCTTCTCCATAGGATCTACTATTTGGAACCGTGCACCTAGAGTCTCGACATTTCATAAGTGCCTGTATCTGGTTTACATGAAATAAAGATCTATTCTATTCTATTAATATTTTCTTGTTTCATACCTTTTCAGTAGTCGGGTTTTAGTTTTTGAACTTATTTTTTTTTTACTTTTTAAACATTTTTTTTAAAATGTTTATATTGTATTGTTCTAGGCCAGTCAAGTCGCTGATCCGCCAGATCCAGCTGCTGCTAAAGGAGTACCTAACGTCCAGCGACCTCGCCGAAGCCATGCGGTGTGTGAGGGAGCTTGAAGTGCCGCACTTTCACCACGAACTCGTGTACGAGGTAACTAATTAAAAAATAACCATTGCGATTATTGCCATAGAAACATAATGGACCTCGGATCAGGGGGGTTAAAAAGGCCACATTTAAAAATTCACCTACGAATCTTCATGGTAACTGTTAAACAGATGATTGCTGAATATGAACCTTATGCGTATGATATTAAGAGTCATAAATTAAGTTTATATTTTGACATTTGTAATATGAATCATATTATGATTCTGTGGCAAAAAAATGTCCGAATCGAATGTAGACTAAAATGGAAAAAGAAGACTAATCCTTAATCGTGCGCCACTCTTCATTTGGGCGAGCGAGCAACTATACGTCAATGTGACGTCAATAATGCTATTTTTAACCCCCGACAAAAAAGAGGGATGTTATAAGTTCGTAGTGTGGATCTGTGTAGAATAGAATAGAACATTTTTATTTGTCTTTCAAATTACATAGGTAGCAAGGAGATACATCATACGAGAAGGTAAAAGACAAAAAGGTCTTGGACTCAGCATAATAGCTGGCAGCGCGAGGCATGCTCAACTGCTGATATTCTGTCCAAGACACGAATAGAACACATTTTTTATAGTATTATATAGGTAGGTGGTAGGTGATGGTGGTATTATTGTCTGTCTGTGGCATCGTAGCTCCAAAACGGATGGACCGACATCAATGTAATTTTTTAATTGAAAGCTAGTTAGTAGCTAGTAGTATCATCTTAGCTAGGTTTCACGAAAATCTGTTCAGCAGTTCAAAAGTTACAGCTCTTTTTCTAGTTACAGTCGACGGTTTTTAACGGTTAGGTTATTATTTAAATGTTTATCTACATACTTATGTAGGACTATGGCTTGAATGTGCGCCGACGCCCGCGGTGGCGTCATCGGCGCATCGGCGTGGATTGTGAAAATCTTATTAAAAACAAAATATGGCAGACTTATTCGCCAAATGACTGTGACGGACGAAGTTATCGGCAAAACGCGCTATTAAAATTATGGTCATATAAAAATGGTATTTTATTGAATTTGCGTAAACAAATATACGTCGAAATAAATCAATAAGCATAGATATAGTATATTTAGACATTTCTAGTGTTTAGTTTACTAGTATATGTCTGCATTGTATCTAAAACAACCGTATCCGTCCGACCATCCACCTTCAGCCTTCGGCGTCATCGGCGCACAAGTCTAGTATGACTGTACCATGCCACTGCGCCAACCGTGTGGTCAATTATGTTTCATTTTGTTTCAGACTGTCCTTCTAGCATTGGAGACAGTTAATTCTAGTGTTGAAGAACAGCTCTGCACCTTCCTGGCGGAGCTTCGAAGATGCGTCATAGTTACCCCCGATCAAATGGATAGGGTAAGTTATATCATAATATTGGTGCATTATTCTAGTATATAGGCTGTCCCGAAAATCACCATCAAGCCGGAAACGCCAGGGAAAAAACATAGTCATATACTTTTAAAATTATAGATATTACAAAAATGTCGAGAAAATTTATAGGTGGCAGTGGTGATTTTACAGAAGGGTTATTCAGGGTTATAACAAATAAAATATTATAAAAAATAAATAAATCCAGCCCATTACTGTCCCACTGCTGGGCACGGGCCTCTTCTCAGAATGAGAAGGGTTAGGCCTTAGTCCACCACGCTGGCCAAGTGCGGGCGGACTACACACACCATCGACAACTTTATGAGGCCCTCTCAGGTGTGCAGGTTTCCTCACGATGTTTTCCTTCACCGTTATCGCAAGTGATAATTAAATTCTAATCCGCACATGAATCCGAAAAGTCAGAGGTGCGGGCCGGGTTCGAACTTAGACCCTCCTGCACTGCAGGCAAGCGTTCAACCGCTAGGCTATCACTGCTTAAAATATTATAGTTTAAAAAAAACTATAGAACACGCTTTAGTCATCAAAACTGAATGTGTATGCAAAATTTAAGCTCAATCGGAAACCGGGAAGTAGGTCAAATTTACCTTCCAAGATTTTTTTACATAGTTAGTTACAGGTGAAGCTAATAAAAGCGTGTTAAAAAAGAAATGAAGAAAAGTAAATATTTGTGGTCACAGTACCTAAAAGACCACAGGATATCAAATTTTATCGATATTTTTTAATGACTATAATTTTAAAAGTATATGACTAAGGCTTTTTTATTATTTTTCTGATAACTGTCACCACCTACCCGAGCATCCATTTCCGGTTTGACGTTTATTTTCGGGACACTCTGTATACAGGACAGGATATTTTTTTACGTAGTGCGCATAATTTGTAGATTGATTCAGTCTGTTCCTAAATGCAACCGCAGTATTGGGATACACTTTAAAACAAAACGAAATTTCGACTTAGTATGGGGGACACGCATAATTTACTAGCGCAAGCCATACAAAATCAAATTTTTATTTTGTTTTGGAGTGAATTTTAGTACTGCGGTTGCATTTGGGAACGGACACTGAATCACTGCAAATTTTGCGCACTACATAAAAAATTGTCCTGTATAGTTCTGACTTTCCCTGAATTTCACACCCCTCTTATGTATGAAGCACGCACCTACTAGTATTGTATATATTTTAGTGGTTCTTATGATCTTTGCTGTTCTTTTTTTTCTTTATAATAATAATAAATAATAAATTCATTTATATCAGGTTAAGTCAGACCCATAGCACACAAATACAATTATGTAATAAATTATAGTAATTATGAAATAAAATTATACATTAGATTAAATTAAATTAAAACAAAATCAAATTAAATAACATTAAGATAAATTAAAAAACCGATATAAATTGGAATCAAATAAAATATAGCATAGACATCACGCCTGCGTTCCCGGAGGGTAGGCATCAGTGGCGAAGGGTGACAGTTTTAAAAGAGGAAGCCGTCGCAAAAGTGTCCTCTAAAAATTGCTACAATTAATGCTGCAAGACAAAAATCCATACCGTCTCTTGTAATCTATATATAGTCATGTCTGGAAGAGCTCGACCTAACTGAATAACAAGCCATATTACGTTGGTCTATGCACTAATCAATTCCTAAAAGGAAGCCGATGGGAATCGGGTTGTAAGGACTCTTCGCCACTGGTAGGCATACATAATATCTTACATACATAAATAAAAATATCAGATAAAATGAGTGGAGGCGCCAACATGAATCTGCATCCACCTTTTTATGAAATATTGTGTAAATTCAGGTCGAATTTTAGCCCCACATTTATTGTAAGCTTGGTTTTTGAAAAGAGTATCCATGGAGTTCCTTGCCGGTATCTTCTCCAGGACCAACCCACTTGGAACCGTGCGCCTAGAATCACGACGTTTTGAAAGTGCCTGCAAAGGCCCAGTTGAAATAAAAATCTTTGATTGTAAGTAGGATGTTAACGGTGGCTTACGTTGCAGGGTTTCCTTCGCGTGTTGGAAGACATGAGTGACATCGTGTTGGACGTTCCTCTGGCGTACATCATGTTGGACAGATTCATGGAGCGGTGCCAGAACAAGTTCCGTCTAGGAACCAGCGTGCTCAAGCGCATGCCGACCAGGTAACGACATGCCATAATTCTTCAACACCGACAAACAAGGCATATAGTGCCACAAACTTATCTGACCCGGTGACCAAAATTGGAACTAACGTCGCTACGGATTTTTGTAGGGAGATGACATTAGTAAAAGCAACGGCAGCGACGCTCTGACCGGGTCAGATAAGTTTGTGGCACTATATTATAAATTTGTAGTGTGTTTCTGTCTGTGGCATTGTAGTGTGACGACATCTATCGCCACATAGAATAACTACTTACTAGTCAGCAAACTGACAACAGAAGTGGCGCGAGAATATGAATTGACTAATCAGATTACGAGGCCTGCATCGCGCAAGGAAAAATAATATCGTATCTAACACATACAACTGTCCGACATCAACCGTCGGGCTTCGGCCGCCAGGCAATATCACCTCGCCTGGTCGGAGGATCCTCCTTTTTCAATGGAGGACCACCATACCTCGTTCCTCCATAGTAGTTCCAAAACGGCTGTAACGATTTCAATGCAGTTTTTTGTAATTGAAAGCTAGTTTAATCGGGTATCATCTTAGCTATGTTTCATGAAAATCTGTTCAGCTGTTCAAAAGTTACTACTATTTTTTTTGGAGTTGGGGGTTTTTGATGGTCAGGTTATGTTCTCAAACAATAAATATAAAATTTATTCAAAATTACTATGGTAAAAACACAAAACAATATAAATCTTAATAATAACATAGGTATCATACTGCTATGTGCCTGTAGTAGGATAAACCTGTGCCACAGGCGACAGAAGTGCTTACAATACGGTACTTATAAGGAACAAAGTTTTTAACAATATTTAACATTAGCAATCTTAACATTTAAATTCAAAAATAAATAAATTTCTTATGATAGATTTTTTGATTATCAACAATATCTAGAAATCCGCGAAATCCTATGCTGTGGCTGTATGACTGTTGTAGTTGTGGAGAATCGACGTATAATTTTTAAAAACGTTTTCTTTCCTTCTTTACATACAGATAGTATGTAAAGAAAGAAAGAAAACGATCTATCTCTCTCTAACGTATAATCTCTCTCTAACTTCTAAATTTTATTGATTACGCACATGTACCATTCAAATTCGAAGAATTTACAACAAAAAACCTATTTCGGGCCTTTTCGGGCATATAGTAAAAGTTATGAAAGGTGATTGGGCAAAATTAACCCAGAACCAACAGAAACAATTGATATGTCGGTTTTTTAGCCTTGATTTAACTAACAATTATATACAAAAAAAAAACCGTTATGTGCTGTCAATCGGGTAAAATCAAACAAAAACAAAAACTTATTTAGAAATAAAATTATTCTTAACACTAATAAAACCATAAAGAAATACATTAAAACTATTATAATAAGCTATCGACACCATGACGCGCATACTGCGACCTATTGCAGCCATCCACTGGCTTTAGTGGCTTCCGCTGCGTTGTGATCTGTGCGCTCAAGTTATTTATGATTCATTTACGTCGACCTTTGCTTTGTTAATCGGACTCTGATATTCCTCTGGTGATTTGTTTGTGAACTGCTGACTTACCTACTCAGAATGTCAGGTGTTAGTGTTAATCGGTGTGTGGCATAACCGCTCTGTATTACGGCGACAACGACACGTTTTAAGTGAACTAATATTACAAACGAATCGCGAGTTTGTCGAACATCTTTTTAGAAATATTACACCACACATTTTTGAAGAAGGAGACTGTTTCGTATTAGATAGGGGGTTCCGAGACGTACCTACTAGGAGATTTAGAGTCTTATGGATACGTTTCGCACATGCCACCAACGAGAAGATTAGGGTAACAACAATTAACTGCTGAAGACGCTAATAAGTCTTGATTGGTGATAATATGCAGATGGGTCGTGGAAGCCGTAAATGGAAAATCCAAAAGAGACTTTTAAATATTCCGGCAGACATGACAGAGCACCAAAAAATATAATGGTTGATTTTAAAATAGCAGCTGTTCTCATAGTCATCAACTCTTTCCAACAGTGACAGCGAGTATACAGAATCATTTATACAGATTATTAATGAAAACGTAAATAGATCTTATCATTTAGCAAAATATTTCGTACAAAATAACGTAAAGAGATAAAGGGCCACTTTTCAAGTGATGGAGGCTAATGACCCGACTTTCAATGATTTTCCGCAGATGACCAGACAGACAGCAGATTGTTTTATTTTCCGTTGGGACTTACCGTCTCAAGATAGCTAGGTCATATTGTTAGGAGCACGTGCGACGAAGTGGAGTTTAAAGAATTGTACAAGCATCCAGTGTATAACTATAAATAACGTCTCTGGTGTTTTGGTACAGGCGAGAATCGAATCAAGACATGTTCGAACAAAAACTTATTATACTTATATTATGTGTAACCCATTTGAAAGCGGGCATAATGCGATAATAAACTACTATTGCTCTTGTATTCACGGTATGCGCACCCTGGGAAGCTGTTCTCATGTAATAAGTGTGTTATACTACTTAGGTTACGCTCAACATGTAGGCATAGAACAGCCTGCAGCACTTATGGACACGGTAATAGTCGATTTAGATAGTTAATTAATATTAAATAATCTAACCGTCAAAAACCTACTCCAACTAGAAAAAGAGCTGTAACTTTTGAACGGCGGAACAGATTTTAATGAAACAGCTTAGATGATAACCGATTAAACTAGATTTCAATTTAAAAAAATTACACTGAGATCGGTCCATCCGTTTTGGAGCTACGATGCTATAGACAGATACACAGATACATAGATACACATATACACAGATCCACAGATACACACTACAAACTTATAACACGCCTCTTTGTTTGTGGGGGTTAATAAAAACATTTAATGTTGTTTTGTTAACTACTGATAGGGCAAATAAAACTGCCTCATATCTCTCACCGTACAGAAGAATCAAACAAACAAATAATGAAAAATATATAAGGTTAACATGAGTGATAATAAGGGATAGATTTTGTTTCTGTTGATGCTGGGTTTTTTTTGTATGAAATTTGCCCAATGTCCTTTGGTTCTTGTTCAGAAATAGTACGCATTTCTTTTTTTTGTGGCTAGTTTTCCTAAATTAATATACCGTTTTGGAATCTTGGATAGTTGCGTCAATTTTTTAAAAAACTTGCCATGGTAGTTTCTATACTTTTTTTTTACACCACGATGAGTGAAAGTGGACCGAAAGTAAAAATCTTTCAAAATTTTAGGGTGAAAAATAATTTTGATTGAGTTTTGTGTCAAATCTACTGGCATTCTGGGATTTTCAAGGATTGTGGTGGATAGCAGTGCTACTTAGGTTGCCGGTACAAAAAGAAATTCAGAAATATTTGAAACATTGTGGTCATGGTAATTAAAAATATCTTAACACGTTCACTGCCAGACAGCAGACACAAAAGAAAATCGATTGTTTGTCGGACACTGTGTCCGACATGGCGTTCAAAGCATTATGGGGTGTAAATTTTTTAAGGATTTCAATCTTTTAATGTCACTTCTTAAAAATTGAGATTTTTTTTTTCTGGAGTAGTCGTGGGCTGGTCAACCCTCTGGTGCCCGCTTATCGTTGAATTTTGGGACATGGTGTATATATTAACCTAATTTACGTATTTGACAATGTAGCTGAAAATCAGCGCTGCAGCTAGCTGCAGCACTGCTGAGGCCTTTTAGGCAAGCAATGCCACATTGAACCTGCTAGGTGAAATAATTACTGAAAAAATAAAAACAATAAACTCGACCTTTAATTTATTTTTCGATTTTATAAATTATGTTTACTTGTTTGTTGGGCCACATAATCTCACTAGATGAGATTAAATCCCTCCACCCCAAGAATATAGTCAATTTTATCATTGACTTACGGCTAGAGGGAGTGCTGTAATTATACAAGAGGCGTCACAATAGATCTTCGCAGGTCGCAGTGACAAAGGGGCTTAGTACCCTACCTCTTCAAATAAATAATAATAATAACTTGTTTGTTTTTTATTTTTATTTAATTTTTTGGTTTGTGGTTTAGTGCTGTTTAATAAACTTATTTCCTTTTTTTCAAACCAAACTAAGTTGATATTGTTTTCTTCACAGAGGCCGCAAAAGATTCGTCTCCGAAGGCGATGGCGGAGTTATCAAGGATCATGCGCTGAAACTGCGCGAGTAGACGCGAGGACGCACGCCCGTGACAACGGGGCAGTAGCTATTAACTCATTAAATTATTTAGCGATGGCGAAAATCCTCTCCAGCCTCCAAATACAGATAAAAACGGAAGAAGCAAAAATATTTGAAATAATATTTATTTATTTATTATATACTTTATTGTACTATCGATTGGTACCGTAAAAGTATAGGATGCCAATTTTAGTCGGTTCGATTCACGGGTGTGGCAAGCGTATTTTCGAAAATCATTAAATGCAGTTTTGTTTCTTTTTAAAAATAAAGGAATGTTTCCTTTGAGCAAAATTTGCTGTCTTCAGTATTTAGAGTCTTTTTCTCCAGGTACGCTTCGAAAATTCCACCCTGTATATACTTTATTGTACACCAGAGGCCCAATTCTCGTAATTAAAAATGTTCAAAATATAGTTCCAATGTACTACCAATGTCATAAATGTCACAAATGGTATTCTCCTACACTAACAAACAATGTTAAACTTGAAATTATATTGTAATGAGGTCGAAAGTTGATTAAAGGCAAATCGGTATTCTGCTAACATTTTGAACCGACACAGATAATAAAATTGATATTCTCGTCCATACATAAACGTCAAAAATGAGATTTAAATGAGTCTGTAAGAAGATTGAATTTAAATCATACTGAACTTTAAGAGTAGTAGAATACCGATTTTTTGTCAATTCATAATATAATCTCAGTTTGGTCAAGTTTCAGTCATAGTGTAAATTAATTACGAGAATTGGGCTTCAGAATATAAAAAAAAAATTAATTAAAGGAGATTACAATATTAAAGTACAATGGACCTTATCGCTTAAAGCGATTTCTTCCAGGCAACCATTTGATGGAATAAAGTTATATAAATAAATAAATAACATATATCAGTGGCGAAGAGTCCATACAACCCGATTCCCATCGGCTTCCCTCTAGGAATTGGTTAGTGCGTAGACCAACGTAATATTATATTATTTACTCATCCAACTGACAAAAAAGGCTTGTTATTCAGTTAGGTCGAGCTCTTCTAGCCATGACTATATATAGATTACAAGAGACGGTATGGATTTTTTTCTTGCAGCATTAATTGCAGCAATTTTTAGAGGGCATTTTTGGCACGGCTTCCCTTTATAAAACTGTCACCCTTCGCTACTGATACCTAAAAAATCGGTTGCAATTAATATCATCATCATCAGCCCACTTTGCCTCTCAGAAGTACGCAACAAGCGGCTGCGCACGCGTCGCTTTTTAGGTCCAAAAGTTTTGCGGCTAACCGGTGACGTTCGCGCAGTTTTACGGCTAACTTCAGAGAGGCAGTTATAATACGTGAGCGTAGAAATGGATGGGTGGGTGTGAAAAACAATCAGCTGTTCCATATAAAATTCAATATTACTCAGCTATATGGTACAGCTGTATTTTTTTTCGCGATTTCAGATCTGAGGGCTAGTTCTGGTAATTTTATGACACGCCACGCCGCGATCATATTGCAGTGACGCGAGCGTATCTCACTGAAGCTAAGAGAATACCAAATGTGTTGTTTTGATCAAAATATTACTGCAACTGCGCGGCAACTGCACTTCTTTAGTTACGTGAATTAGCCTACTGGTCCAATAGTAAAAAGTTGTTCATATTGATAAGTACAATATTCTCCTTCAATATGTCCATTTTACAATACTGTATATAATGCGACCCTCTTTGTTTGATTGTACATTATTATTTCGAATTTTCTTGGATACGGGATGAGAGAGATGACGCTATAAGAAAGAGAGAAATGTTATAAGCCATCACTAAATAATCTGTGTGAATGACGTATTTAAAACTGATAGTAGTATATATTATGTCAGTCCTAGGTGAGGCTAATGCGATACGAAGCGAAGCGATGCTATTTTATTACATGAGGCTTTTCCTGTCAAGTCTACTAGGCCGGTGGTCGACAAACTCATCGAGTCAAGAGCCGAATATCAGCATTAAGGCCTATTCAGACCTAAGCGGTATTCGCTACCGTCTGCGGCAGAGAAAACCCAGTGGGTATGCGGTAATATTACTGTTCACACCAAAACGGATTTCGCTATCCCGCGCGGTATGTACCTCTACCCACAGCGGCAGCGAATATCGCTCAGGTCGCTCTAGCCGCGGTACTTGATACTAAATACCTGAGCGAAACCCGCGCGGTATGTACCTCTACCCACAGCGGCAGCGAATATCGCTCAGGTTTGAATAGGCCTTTACAAAGAGTTGGGACTCCCATCTTAACGATTGGTATTTTTTTACAAGGTAGCTCAAAGTTTAGTCTCTCACGATCGTATTGAAGTTTATTACCAGAGTCGATGTTCATTACCATTTTAGTTACGCGGTAGACGCGGCCCATCATACTTCGATTCTTTATATTCTCATAGATCTAACCACAGACAAGCTATTAAAACTGTTACATTTGTAACTATCGCTTCGCCTCGCATTCGCCTACATCAGCTGTTAACATGTTCCGTAAGTAAAACCCGTTGACACGGCGTGTGTGCGACAATCGGCGTACGGACAAAAACCGCCGACATTTTTCGTCTTAAAATTAGAAATTTTAGACTTTTCAAAGGCTTTTTTAGACATTTTTTTTCCAATAAATAAAAAAATGTTGTCGATGTGTAAAATTATTATCATCAATTTCTTGAACGCTTTTAGAACTGGACGTCACGGCTTATTATAAAAAAAAATGTCATCTATTTTAATATATTTGTGTTTTGTATATTGACTACTACTACCATAGACACTGGGTTCGCGCTCAAAAGAGTTCCAAAACGAAAAAGAGCTCCAATCGCGCGCCAGTCTTTGTTTTGTCAACCGACAGAATACACGTCAAAAATGCCGTACTGTATTGTGAAAAAGTTGAATAGGCTGATAAATTGTCGCAATTAAAATTAAGCTGTTTACTAATGACGATACGGTTTGAATTAGGATGTTATAATTTTTTTTAATGTACTCACGTTTATAGGTTGTTTCGGGAACAGTCATCGGAAGAGGTGGTGTTAATTCACCTAAACTTCGAGGCACAGAGACAAAAAGTGGAGACTTCCTTACGACAACATTTTTCTGGGACATAAATTGTTCCAGGTTTCGGGACATCACTTAAGTACATTCATAATTAATGTTATTAATACAGTAAACGAATTGAATTGAATTCAGGTTTTTGTTTCCCAGAATTGACATTAATTAAGTTGCTAATTATTAATCAGATTTTATACATCTTAAGATAATAAATACGAATAGTTTGAAATTTAAAGTAACTATACTCCGTTTGAAATAAGATTAGACACGTTTAACAAACCCTTTTACAGTGTATTCAACCGATTTTGACTTCTATTCCGTACGCATAAGGATGGAATTAAATGCAAAAACGTATTTACGATAACAAATGTTTACTGCAGCTTTAATTTGTCATTTCACCAACGTAATAGAAGTCAAAATCGGTTGAATAAAGTGTAAATGGAGTTATTTAAATTTCTAATATTATTTCGAACGGAGTAGGTATAGGAAGTCTTAAAAAAAATTAAATGATAAAAAATGTGTCTTCTGAATGTTTGTCAATTCTAGGAAACAAAAACCTGAATTAAATTCAATTCGCTTACTGTATTAGTAATATTAATTATGAATGTACTGTAGTGTTCCGAAACGTGGGACAATTTTTGTCCTAGAAAAAATATCGTAAGGAAGTCTCTACATTTTGTCTCTGTGCCTCGAAGTTTAGGTGAATTAGCAACACCTATTCCGCGGGTCTACCGCGTAACTAAAATTGTAATGAACATCGATATCGGTATTAAACTTCAATACGATCGTGAGAGCCTAAACTTTGAGCTAACTTGTATTTTTTTTACCGATCATGAAGATAGGAGTCCCAACTTCATGATCGGTATTTTTTTTACAAGTTAGCTCAAAGTTTAGGCTCTCACGATCGTATTGAAGTTTAATACCGATGTCGATGTTCATTACAATTTTAGTTACGCGGTAGACCCGCCGATCACTGCTCGGGACACATTTTTCGTCAATTTTGTTCAAGACCCACCGTTTATTGCAAGTAGTAGTTCAATAGTTATGTACCTAAGATAATTTAGTGGTCTAATTGTGTGGAGATACGGTTGATATATTAAGGACTTGATTATAGTACTTGAAATTATGGTATGAGCAGACAGACTGCGTTTTATTATATGTAAGGATATGATTATAAGTCGTGACGAACGTTGATTTTTTTGTGTGGTCATACAAGATCCTTCCTTTATAGTCTCATTCCCTTTAAGGTTACTGTACTCTTCATTATGAACAAATTTTAATATGGGACCAACATTAATAAATTTCGAAAAAAAAAAAAACAATATTACTCCACTTAGCTCCAACTTGACCATCGACATAATAGACAGAAAATCGACGATTTATACATGACTTTTTGTATGGGTATTCGGCTGATTTTAATTAAACATGTGTTAAAAATGTCTCATACATTTAGGTCCAAGTTCAGCAACAATATAACCGACGTTTAAAACGAAATCTGCCGATTACCCATATAAAGAATCGTGTATAAACGACAGATTTTACCCTAATCGTCTGTTATGTTGTCGGAGAACTTGGGCCTTAGCCGAATAATATTTAATTATTTATATGGAACAGATTTCATTATTGATCCCATAATAAAAAGTTGTTCATAATGATAAAGGGATAGAGACTAGAAAGGTAGAACCTTGTTGTCTTTGGACTAACTTTATTAAGACAATTATAAATCAGGTCATTACTGTCCCACTGATAGGCAGGGTCTTAGTCCACCACGCTGGCCTGGTGCGGGCGGACTACACACACCATCGAGAAGTTTATGAGGCCCTCTCAGGTGTGCAGGTTTCCTCACGATGTTTTCCTTCACTGTTAACGCAAGTGATAATCAAATTCTGTTGTATCATGTATTCGAAAAGTCAGAGGTGCGGACCGGGTTCGAACTCAGACCCTCCTGCATGGAAGGCAAGCGTTCAACCGCTAGGCTGTCACTGCTTTTATTATAATTTCTCATTATATTGTAATGAGGTCGAAAGTTGATTGAAGCTAAATCGGTATTCTGCTAACATTTTGAACAGACACAGATAATAAAATTGGTATTCTCGTCCATACATAAACGTCAAAAATGAGATTGAAATGAGTCTGTAAGAAGATTGAATTCGAATCATACTGAAATCGGACTGAACTTTAAGAGTAGAAGAATACCGATTTTTTGTCAATTCATAATATAATCTCAGTTCGGTCAAGTTTCAGTCATAGTGTAAATTAATTACGAGAATTGGGCTTCAGAAAGGGTTTTAAAAAAATCTTGAAAGTGTGTGTAGTCCGCCGCTTCCATTCATAATAATTATTAGATCATGATTGTTATTTTGAAGTTTTTCCAAAGAATTTTTTCCGCTAGTAAAATTCATAATAGACTATTAAAAAGCGTTCTATTAAAAGAAAACATCATCCATATAAAATTTCGCCTTAATATTACATTGATATTTTTAATACGCGGTGCGCAAGCGCCATAGGATAGGTTTATAAATTTCTTTATTTTAATAACTTATACAATTCTGCATAGAAATCATATACAAGAAATATAAGCTTAACCGCCAAAATAATCATTCGCATTTTAACTTGAGACTAACTTCACCGACAATCAGACTATTAGTGCGAAATCAGCAGTTTAAACAATAATATATTTTTCTCTTTCGCACTCATAGATTTGTGTATACGCGGGAAACTATAGAAATTCAATTCAAATTCAAAATATATTTATTGGAACTAAAAACAAGTTTACAGTCAATGACATTTTACAAATAGACGGGTCACACACCAACATTAATGCACTACAAAATGGCGTAAACTTTACTATAGCTACATTGCAGTACATATAGTTATACAGTGCGCGAAGAAAGGGAAAGAAAATGAAAGCCACCATACGCCATGTCGGTTGTTAGAAATATATGAATATATACTCCGTTCGAAATAACATTAGAAATTTAAATAACTCCATTTACACTTTATTCAACCGATTTTGACTTCTATTACGTTGGTGACATGACAAATTACAGCTGCAGTAAACATTTGTTATCGTAAATACGTTTTTGCTTTTAATGCCATCCTTATGCGTACGGAATAGAAGTCAAAATCGGTTGAATACACTGTAAAGGGGTTTGTTAAAAGTGTCTAATCTTATTTCAAATGGAGTATAGACGTTTAGTTACGTGGCATTAGCTGCTGCATGCTCATTCTCTCAGTCGGTGCAGGGCATTTACCATGCATTTATCTTGCCAATATAGAGCGCGGGCAACGCGTCTTTTTGTAAAATGTCATTGTTTACAGTACGTTTCTGTACGATAAAAGCTACATTCGTTATTTAACTGTGTCGCAGCCATTAAAGTTAACGGCCAAGAGGGCAAAGGCATCAGCGTTCCAGCATACAGAAACAGAAGGATAAGTTTAACTATCTAGAAATAGATTTATTGTTAGAATAAATGTTTAGAAGAAAACATGTTTTATAAAAAAATCGGTTAGAAGAACTGAAGAAAAAATAGTTTCATTATTAGAATAAATTTTTAGTACAAAATATTTTGAAAAGTGCCTAATTTAGAGAAAATTCACGAGGAGTCCGGGGAAAATCAAAATCAGAGGGTGGCAACACTGGCTAAATATTTTTACCATTCCGATCTCCATACCGTTATGATGTCCAGCGGACCTTGGAGAACTGAAGTGGAGAAGGCTAATTTATCTATAGTCATTGAATATTAAAAAATCGTCACTCAGCCCATCTCTAGTTCATTACCATAGTCCCGCTGTTGTGACTTTATGTAGAATAAAGATGATTTTATTTATTATTATTATATTTCTATGCAGATTTGTAACAGTGGTTTAAAGTGCGAGGAATGCGATAACTACCGCACTTTATTAAATATTTTTGTTTTTTTTTTATACATAATTATTATTTTAATTATACTTATAGTACAAGACAGTTTGTGTGTTATTATTTTAGAAGCTTTGGTGGTCCTTTATTTTATATTCTTACTAAAATAATGAATTTATTCTCATTCAGAAAAAATGTTTGTTTATCGACAGGACTAAACGAAACTAAGGACGTTTGTCTCTTTCTATTTCAATACAAAAAGAAAGTGACAGATGCGTTTAGTACTGTCAAAATGCGCAACAGAATCGTCACCAAAACGTCAAACTGACATTGAAATGTTTATGTTTTTGACAGTTGATCGTTCCATATTCGAATTACGTATTCGAAATAATGGAACGAACTACTTTTGTTTCGAATTCCGGTCTTCCACTCAACATTGGGCCGTAAAATATAGTAAATAAGGTTGATATTCGTACGGACTTCGGACTGCCAATGCTTATATATTTTTTAATAAAGAGAGGATTATAATTATGTGAAATTCTAATTTTCTAAATTAAGAGGCAATAAAGGTTGACTCTGGAAGTTCACACACTGTGTGATGCTTGTTACGAAACATTACCAATTTTTCATCAGTCATCACCATTAGGCTCAATTCACACCGAGATGACAGCACCAGAACGGCAGCAGGCGAAAGCGCGTAGCCTAGCGGTGGAAGGACGGCAGAAGTGAGTAAAATGGCGGCAATATCATACCTTCTCATTCGAACACTATGTCCTGTCTACTCGCTCGTCCGTACTAGAAGTGTGCGCCGATGCCGGCTTCAGCGTCATCGTAGGAGATATTGGAAGGACCCATAATTTTTAATTTCGAGAAATTTTAATGTTCTTCCCTGCTCATAAGAGACCAACGCTGAATTTAAAAAAATATAAATCTACCGCTCCATACACTTTGACCCAATTAGGTATCCAATTTTTTATGGAACAGCTGCTTTTTTTTATATTTCAGAGTTGTTCCATAACAAAAGATGTGTAGAATGATTAAATAACAGAGCAAGTCATATAAAATATTCTGGCAGGTACCTAATTAAAAAAATTGTGGTGATTTAGTTGATCATATATTATTTAACGGATCAATTGCGCAACAAAAAATATAACGTTTTAAAAAAGCATTTTTTTATTAATCTTATTACACCGATCTCTTGACAAATATTACTTATTATTATTGATAATAAGGTCCATTTTGCCATTACAAATTAAAAGTGCATTTTACATATATTTTTTGACATAAAGTCCCTCTCGTCTATAAGTACCACGAAGGGACTTCTTTCAAGAGACAAATTCACATTCATAAGAGGCCCATTTAAAAAAAAGATATAGATAGACATCGTTGGATTTAATTACCAAGCCTATTGATTATAATTATAACAACACTACGAAATTACGAGCCGAAACTAGAAAATTATAACATCCCATAGTAAAAAAAATGTAATATCGCTCTGTCATATTATTAAGGTGTAATTTTATTCGCTTAAGTTAGAAGTACGGTTCTTTTAGCAATCCATTGTAAATAAATCGAGGCAAAATATATAGAATGTTTCACTTTTCACATAATTTGTTTTATTTACTCTTTTACTCTAGTACCTACCTATAGCGAAACAAAAGTTGATTATAATAGAAAAGAATAGTTATTTCATCATTCATGTTAGCCTTATGTAGAGTAGATAATAAGTCTATGGTTGCACCACAGAACACAGAAAGAGGCGAACAGCGCGATCGCACGTTTTTTCGAAACATGAGCATTTGCTCATGCTTGTGGCGCGCCTGCCCCGCCCACAAGGTCTTTCTAACCTGTTTTCTGTGTTCTGTGTGTTTGACGGTTTTAAACTAGACGCCTCTATCACTTTTTTTTCTATTGAAACAGAAAGAGACGAACGTCCTTAGCCTAGTTTAGTCGAGGGGGCTTACTACGAACTCTTATCAGAGGGCTACGCGCCGATCGTATTGCAGTGACACTCGAACTTGACGCAAGCGTATCTCACTGAAGCTCAGAGGATACCAAATGGCAGAATAGTCGACATCGGCTCAATTGCCACAACGAAAGAAGAAGATTAGCAAATGTGTTGTTTTGATCAATATTTTATTGTAACTACGCGGCAACTGCACTTCTTTAGTTACGTGAATTAGCCTACAGGGCTGAAATTGAACCGCTCAGAAATTTCCAGTATGAGCTGACCTCGCACTGTAGGTATAGGCTTTTCGTACAATTAAAGGTCAGCTTATTCTGATTCTTAAGTCAATCTTAGATTATTGGTAGGAGCAGTAGCGGAGACCATTCAATAATTTAAGGTTTCAATATTATTAAAGTATTAAGTACCTAACACTCCATTAATTAACCTCTTCTATAAACTTCTGGACAGAAATAGGTACCTAGTGGGTTTTCTTGTAATCCAAACAATCTTACTTAGGTATATTTATTTATTACCGTTAACTTTAACCAAAGATAATTACCGACATTTATAGGTCGGCAAAGGCACCTAGGTACACATCAATTCACAATTTATGTAAACGATATGTACTTACTCCATAAGCTAACAAACTTAACTATAAAACTTTGGTAAAATATGGAAATACGATATTTATTAGCACTAATAACTATATGTATACTTAAAAAAATTATAAAAAATACAATTATTTCAATTTACCTAGTAGGTAGTTAGGTAGGTACCTAAAGTTACGTCAATTCCCATAGAAAATACTTATTACAAAAAAAAAAAAATTGTTAATTACGTTCGTAATTTTCGACATTAAGTCGGTGACAAAGATTAAATAAAAAAAAGAAATGAAATTTAAATTTATGAATAAAAAAAATGAAATTTAATAGGTAATAATAATAATTAATAATTTCTTTATTCCCGAATAAAGAAACTATTAATTATTATTATACTATATATACACGCTGAAATTTAAATGGTTGTTTTCCCGTAGCGAAATGGTTTTGTCTATGTAATACAATCGTTTCGTAGTTATATAAAATATTAGAAACAAAAACGTTCGAAGGCGGCTCCGATTGATAATGTTGCGCGCGGGCTAGTTTATGCCGTATAAATACACGCGAGAGCTTATTTTATTTTAAACATTTAATAAATCGGTCTTTGCTTTGTCGGATTCTTGTATTTTTGCGTGCAAACTAATCACAACGTGCGAGAGCTTATTTTACTTTGAACATTTATAAATCGGTCTTTCCTTTGTCGGCTTCGCGGTGATTTTTTGTATTGTTCCGTGGAAACTATTTTATGCCGTATCACTACGTGCGAGAGTTTATTTTGGTTTGAACATTTGTGCATCGCTTTTCTTTGTCGGTGGTGACGCGTGTAGTACCTAGTACCTACAAGTTACGTCTAGTGTTACTATTGTTACTCACTTTTTCGAGTTGATGAATATTTTTTTTATTTTTTTAAAACAAAAACATCGTTATTTTTTTACTTTAACTCTATGCTTCGAAAGTACTCCTATCTCTAACTAGTCTGTGGTACTCCTTAAGGCAAGTCGTTCTGCCGCGGGAAAACAACCAATTAAATTTCAGCGTGTATAGCAGTGGCGAAGAGTGCATACAACTCGATTCTCATCGGCTTCCCTTTAGGAATTGGTTAGTGCATAGATCAACGTGTCACGTGTATGTATTATTTACTCATCCAACTGCCAAAAATAGGCTTGTTATTCAGTTAGGTCGAGCTCTTCCAGACATGACTATATATTACAAGAGACGGTAAGGATTTTTGTCTTGCAGCAATTTTTAGAGAGCATTTCTGGGACGGCTTCCCCTTTTAAAACTGTTACCCTTCGCCACTGGTGTATAGTATAGTATATATACTACTTATATAACTATAGACCCATAATGTGTTAGTAAGTACATACTTATTAACTATTGATAAGAAAAAAATGACTAATAAAAAATAATAATGAAATGAATAGAATTCTTTAACATTTAAATGGTACACTACACTAGGTAGGTATAGTCACGTATAGTGCTGATCAGAATTTGATCATTATCATTCACCTACGTTATTACGGTGAAGGAAAACATCGAAGAACGAAGGCGATCCCACAAACGGGAGCGAAAGAGACGCTCCCGTTTGAGTGAAAGAGAGAGATGCCTTCGTTCGAACTCGCTCGGCCGGTGTCTTTGAGCATAGATACCCAAAGACCGGTGTGGACGGGCATGAGAGGGATCCATAAAGTTGTCAATGGTCCCATATCTGTACGAGGCTCTTAGGCTGACATTCAGAGACGACAGAAACGAGTCTGAGGCTTACATTCAGAGACGACAGAAACGAGTCTAAGCGTGAACTTACGCTTCCATCTGTCAAAATCAACTGCTTGCGCTCATATTTGTATTCAGAGACGTTCGGAACACGACTTAAACTTAACGTAAACTAAGATAAGCCAAGTAGTGAATATTGACTACTTAAGACGACACTAGCGCCACCAAGCGGGCTTAGGTGGAGTTAATATCGACAATTTGAGATTTTCAAGTCTGACTAACCTCATAACTTAAATAAATAGGTTTATGTCTCAGATATTTTGTTTCGCTCACTCCAATTGCATTTTGTATATATTGCTATCCTGTTTTAATTTTTATATACGCCTGCTTGCTCATTTTCATAAAAAAGTAACTTACCGATAAACATTTTGCTAATAAAAATGGTCATAGAGAAGGGAGTCTTAGCTAAGCTTACACTGCGACTCTGAATACGAATTTTGAAGATGCGCTTAGCGACGACTTCGCTTAGAGCGGTCTTCGCCCGTCTTATGTTCATGTCTCTGAATGTCAGCCTAAGCGTGAACTTACGCTTCCATCTGTCAAACTTACGAACAAATTTTGACAGATGGAAGCGTAAGTTCACGCTTAGACTCGTTTCTGTCGTCTCTAAATATCAGCCATAGAGATCATCGTTGAGCATATTGCTGAGGTAGGCCTTTGCCTATTTGAACGCAACTGACGCGGCCCAACGCCCCCAGCGCTGTTTTTCCTGGTAGATACCTATCGAGCTACGGAGTTCTCATAAATGTTGCTTTCTTTAGTAAGATAAACGGCCTCTTGAGGCATCATCCACCACTTTTGTATTTTATCGTGGTAATTCAGAAATATTGCGTGTGTGCTCTGGGTGTTAGGCGCGGCATTACAATTAAGACGATCTATTTCACTCTTCAAAATTTCTTCCACTTGGCTCTCATCAGCTTGGTTCGAATAAAATAGTAGTTTGTTTAAGAAATCACTGGCTAAATTCTCTTCATATGCACTATAGGCGAACGACATCTTCGGCATTGTGTTAACTTTCACATCAAACTTGTATTGGTTTAAGTTTTGAACTTTAACTTTCAATTTTGTGAAAAGCCTTTTAGCAAGTTCTCCAAGTGATTCAAAGTTATCTGTGAACTTGAGTAGATTGGGGTTGTCATCAGTAACAAGTAAATTGCCAATAGCACCAGCTATACCCCCGTTAAGTTGCAAAAATCCAGATTCCATTGTTTCATCTATAGTAACAATGTTATCGGGTTTCGATTTGT
This sequence comes from Allophyes oxyacanthae, assembly GCA_932294325.1. Classification (NCBI taxonomy): domain Eukaryota; kingdom Metazoa; phylum Arthropoda; class Insecta; order Lepidoptera; family Noctuidae; genus Allophyes; species Allophyes oxyacanthae. The sequence continues at coordinate 5,842,725 of OW028638.1, forward strand.
CGAAGAAATCAATAAATCTTGATGTTAAGAAATTTAACCTCCTTTCGATTTTCTCACCAGTGCCACTTACTGTTAAATCCTTATTACCAAACCCAGACGGGACTTTAAAAATCATAGATAACAATTCTTCTTTATTGTCTGGCATATTTCTTTTTTGTAATTCCGTGACCAATGTATCTCTGAATAATGTAAGAAGTTCTTCGTTACTATCGAAGAATTCCTGTCGAAATTTAGCGTGACGTATTCCTCCAGGTAGAATTTCAGAAACTTCGAAAACTTTTTGCGCTAAAACGACATGATAGCGTTGAATAAGGACATCTACCATTGACTTTTCCCTATAAGTTCTGTCACCAATAAACTTTGCTAACTGCCAAGCCAGAGAGACGAGTTCTTCTTTCAAAGCTATTTCGCATAATAGTTCAACATCTTCATGTTCGTACAATTGTAGTGCGCCAGGATCACCTGTTCCAATCAGATGGTATAAAGTATCAGCGAAATTACCTTCATAAGTTTTTTTAACAATGTCGTCTCTTGCGTTCGTGTAATTAACAAAAAGACAGTCTAGTTCATCAAAATTCCCATTAAAAGGTTTGCGATTCTCATTGAATGAATGTCTTAATTTCAAGTAACTGTTATAGCATTTGATCAAATCGTTTTGACTATACGTTATAACTTTACCATTATCTCTGTGTCTAGCTTGTATGAACACTGCGATAGGTCGCTCAATCCCTTTCACCTTGACTTTAAAACAAATGTCATCGAACATACCTATCTCATCCATACTCGAGGCTAACTGAAACTCTTCAATGGTTTCGTCATGTTTCGCTCTAAAAAATATTAAACTTAATAGTTTTGTCTCATACAGCTGTCCGCGTATCCCTGCACCTCCTGCACGCTTTTTATACGTTGCCATTTTCTTTTTAAGTCACCCTGTCCTTGGAGCAGCTGTCAAAGTATCAACACGGTGCGTCGAAGCTGTCGCTGATGAAGACAGTAGACAAGTCAACCTCACGCGACACGAGTCACTGTGATGCGGTCAACTGTTAGCGGGTCGAAGTCATCAGTTCTTATCTGATCTGGAATAGAATAGAAAACAGATTAAAAACAATACATTTTGTTTTTAGAACTATGTTAAATTAATTGGATTTTTAATTATATGACAACACTAAGGATACCGACTAGAGGTTTTCTAAGACCAGAATACTCTATGACAGAAAGGGTAGCCACCCTTAATGCTCCAAAACTTTGCTCCATCCTGTATACCAGTAAGATGGTATTCATATTATTGTATGAGTTAAGTGCGGCAGATTTATAGGTACCTACAGATAAAAACTAATTATGGTGTTTTTAATAACTGCAAAATTCACCTCAAGTTTCCTAAGACCAGCGGGTCTACCGCGTAACTAAAATTGTAATGAACATCGACACTGGTATTAAACTTCAATACGATCGTGAGAGCCTAAATTTTGAGCTAACTTGTAAAAAAATTACCTATCATATTAAAGTTGGGACACCTATCTTCATGATCGGTAAAAAAAATACAAGTTAGCTTAGTCACGCGGTAGACTCGCTGAATACTCTAACTATAACAGAAAGGGTAGCCACCCTTAATGCTCCAAAACTTTGCTCCACCCTGTACCTATACCAAACAAGATGACGTTCATAGTAGATATTGTACGAGTTAAGTTCGGCAGATTTATAGGTACAGTTAAATAATAGTACATTATGATATAAGTGCGGTAAGTTGAAAATTACAGCCGAGGCGATATTGCTAGCCCGAGCCGTAGGCGAGGGCTACAAGAAAGCAGGGGCTGTAATTATCAAAGCGCACGTATGTCATACGACGTTTTATAACATATTTGCGAGAAAATAAAAACAATACTGCGAAAAGAAAAAGCGCGCGGAATAATTTTTACTTGTTCACAAATTAGCGATGCGCGCACATCAGCCCTTTTTTTAAGGCAAAGGCATAAAAACAGCCAGTATTATCTACTAATAAAGTTTTTTTTTTATGTTTTTGTTACAGATAAATGGTTGTAATTTATTGTCAAAATTAATTAAATTAAAGAATTAAACGTTTATTTTTTATATTTTATCTCCCAAAGTTAATTTTATTCATAAAATGTTGACCACTTTTCTGACATAAAAACTCTTTGCTAAGATTTAAAAAAGTACCGTTCGTTTTAGACGGAGCATCTTGATAAACCGTGCGTTTTACATTACATTACCGCACAAGTGCGTAATGAGATACATTACGATATTGAAATTGGTGAAATAAGAGACCCTTTACGAGTAAATGTGTTATAAATAAATAAATTCAGCGCATTACTGTCCCAATGCCGGGCACGGGCCTCAAAATTAGAAGGGTTAGGCCGTAGTCCACCACGCTGGCCTAGTGCGGATTGGGGGACTAGACACACCATCGAGAACTTCATGAGGCCCTCTCAGGTGTGCAGGTTTCTTCGCGATGTTTTCCTTCACCGTTAACGCAAGTGATAATCAAATTGCGATCTGCACATTAATTCTAAAAGTCTTAGGTGCAGGCCGGGTTCGAACTCAAAACCAATGGAAGGCAAGCGTTCAACCGCTAGGCTATCACTGCAGGTACAGAAACTTAAAAATATAATTATGGAGATATTTATATCTGCAAAATTCACCTAAAGTTTCCTAAGATCAGAACTCTCTAACTATAACAGAAAGGGTAGCCACCCTTATTGCTCCAAAATTTTGCGCCACCCTGTTTATCTATTCAGTAAGAAATCTCGTATCTTGATTCGAAACTACGAAAATAACGCTCTTTTAAGGATATTGTTAAAATTCGTACCTATAGTCTAAAAGGGATGATCGATGCCCGATCTTTGCAACCATTTTGGATAAGCAAAACATTATTATTATTGTTAGAATTTCCAGACAAAAGTTGTTTCGTAAGATTCTAATACGAAATTTCACAAGTATTTCAACATGAAGGTTGGATGAAAATAGCCTTTTGTTTATCTCATGATAAACAAAAGCATATAGCACAGTACCTATACAGGATATTTTTAATATAATGCGCATAATTTGTAGAGTGATAGTCCCCAGTTCCTAAAAACATCCGTAGTAATGGGATACACTATAAAACAAAACGAAAATTCGACTTAGTATGCAGGACACGCATAATTTACTAGCGCAAGCCATACAAAATCAAACTTTTATTTTGTTTTGTAGTGAATTTTCGTACTGCGATTGCATTTGGGAACGGACAATGAATCACACTGCAAATTTTGCGCACTAGATAAAAATTATCCTGTAGGTATAAATAGTGCGCCATGGCCATTTTTTTTTTTAGAATATTAGCAGTTGAGCATGCCTCGCGCTGCCAGGTATTATGCTGAGTCCAAGACCTTTTTGTCTTTTACCTTCTTGTATGATGTATCTCCTTGCTACCTATGTAATTTGAAAGACAAATAAAAATCTTCTATTCTATTCTATTTACATTTTTCGCCCCCCGACTCACCGGAAGAATTCAAAATTTTGACGCCATATTTTCAAAAGTTTAAAAAATGAAAAAAAAGAACTTACCTTGTTATTTATTTAGCTTCTTGATTGCACAAACACATATGAACAATGAAATAATAATCAATATGTATTCAGTAATAATTTTCCTTGTGCTGTGCTGCAGGCGCCCAATCTGTATCACACTTTGATAATAACTGCAAGTCAACAAGCTCCGGCTTCGCATGAATGCGATAGATATACAACATTAATGACGTCATACTCTAATATTTACAAGGCATACCAGTGTGTGTGAAAGAAAAAACTTCGTGTTTTTGTTTGGGGAATTCGGGGGAATTACTCGAGAATGAATATTAATAGAGGTAAAGGTGAGTACACACTAGAGTATTTCCATGTACCTACTTACTTAATGTAATGTTGTTACGAATGGTACAATAGAAGCTAAGGCACAATAAAAAACATATAATTTTATTATAAAAAATTAATATAAATATAAAAAAAAACAATAAAAAAAAATATAATTAATGTAACATATATTTTTATAATATGTATGCCTTTGTGCATATATTTTTAAATTGTTTATTTTTTTGTACCTATATTCCATATTTTGTGTACAATAAAGAATAAGAATAACATTCCAGTGAATGCTCGACGCTGTGGTCAACGTAATGCTCACGGCGAGTGTTCATTATAAATCTGTACCTAACATTCCAGTGTGTTCTACATTTAACTTTGAAATATCGGATCTACAGGTCGCGTGTTCTGCGTTGCTCTTTATGAGATGTATTGAAATGAAGGTATTAGCAAAAGAATATTTCCAATGATAAACTTCGCGTCGCACGTTTTACACGCGCTCGTGTACCCATTTCCTCGATGAAAAGTTACACAATTTAGCTTGTTGTAAAACCAAGTTCTAATAAAATATCGAGCGTCACGCTCCGTGGGGATATATTTGAGTGGTTCGATGTTCTGGGCCAATCAGTTTTTTATGGAACTTTAGTAATGTCCTTTCTGTGCAAAATACGCCTTGTAGGTTCAAAAACTAACTAACTCACAACAATAAAAATCTCAAATAAAATAATTCCTCATAAAAGAACTAAAGTGACATAAAATTATTTTTAATAAAATTAATAATTAATAAGACATAAGATACTAGTTGTTGAAATAAATAAGCATGTCAAACAGAAACATGATGTTGAATGTGAATCTCAACCATAAACTCTCTCAACTAACTTGAGGGTAGACCGGTGGGTGTGAGCGCAATGCGTAGGTAATGTGCACCCACATTTTGTGTAATCGACTGTTGATGAATCAATGGTGCACAGAAAAACCTAATATGGCTTATCTTTATACCTAAATCAACTGTCCTATATGTATATTTTTGTCCTAATAATAATATAAAAAAGCTCTAGTGTGTACTTACCTTATTAGGCACGATGACAGTCAACGTCAGAATATTTATGTAGGGATGGCGATTCTTCCTAAAAAAGATCGATTTTTGAATCGATTCGAATTGAATTCTAAAGAATCGATTCAGCAAAAAATCAAGGTCTAAAAGATTGATTTCTCAAAAATAAATAATGTTTTCTTTTTTTTGGGCTTTTATAAAAAAAAGGAAACGATATTTCATCGATCCTATGCTAAGAGAATAAAAAAATTTACCTTTTAAAAAAGTCTAAGATGGCTTTAGGTGTAACTCATTAGCCGGATACATACATATTATTGCATATTTATTTAAATTTTTTTAACCCATGAAATCGATTCTTCAATTAATCGATCTCAGATCGACATCCCTATATTTATGTCGACAATACTTGGCATTGGCATAGACTAATATTATATCCTTACTGGAAAGTGCGTAATTATTACTCTTTGGCGTAAAATCTCCTTGGTTACGAGCGCTATTGATAAACTCCTTGCGTAATTTCCAGAAAATACAAGTGTTTTATAAGTTTCCTCGTATCTACGTGTACACTAACTACAAGTAAGTACCAATTTGGTATGTTGTGTTCACATTCTATTAATTTTATGTACTTAAATTACTTAGGTTTACCTACCTATCTATTGGTTATCAGTTTAATACAGTGATGATGTCTTAGTTAATATCAAAGACTACAATATATACTTGGACAATGGTTAATATGAGCTGTAATAAAAACGGAATAAAACTATTATCAACAATGTCATAGTTATTTTGGTTTTTTGTTGTTAGCGACATCTATCGCTAAAATATCGTAAGTACGTTGCAACGAAGCAAGCAAGGAATATCTGGAGCATTAGTTAGGGATTTATGTACAAAGTTATTGTTATTCAATAACGTTTATGTTTATCAATAAAATTTATTCAATGAAAGAATCCTTTATTTAAAAGGCTAGGGTTGCCACGTTAAAAAAAATACAAAATATAGGTTAGGTGTAGCCACGAAGTTAAATATAATAGTGGAGCTATCACTCTCTAATGACTAACTGAAACCGACCTTGACAACTCATAGGTGTATTGTATCTGACTTTTTGTATACGTACCTAACTACTTATGAGACAGATATACCTATGAGTGGAGTGGTCAAGGTCGGTTTCAGTTTGGTATTTTAGAGTGATTGCTCCACTTTTATATTTAACTTCGTGGATATAACAGAAATTTAAAATTAATGAAATACATCTAGAACTAAACCGTATTAACTCAAAATCGATTAATTTTTAGATAATAATTTCTTCATATACTGCAAACGAAATTGTATAAGCCTATAAGGCAACAAAATAGATTTATCAATAACTTAAGTACGCTCTAAAAGATGGCGCATACATTTACATACTACTTAAAATACGCTCAAAGAAAATATTACCCATTAAAATACCTACACGTCGTATCACGTAATACCGTAACACACATGACCGTGGCCACGACACAGCCACACCCCGATATTTTGTATTATTTAGAGTTACGACAGTTATGAAATTTAGTGAGTATATAAAGATCATTTAAAAAGAAATTACTGCTGGATTTCGAGTTGCAACAATTTTGGTTATTCGGGTTAGTATACTATTTTTTTCTTCTCTATTAGAAAATGTTTAAAATTTCGAGATAGAAATAGAAAATATTTATTTACAGTTGTTACAGAGATTTTTAGTTACATCAGTTTTGCTAAGTCATTTATTTACCGTCATTATTTTTTGTGTTTGGTTACTTAAAACTTTAAGTAACCACTTATCACTGCAAAAGAACAGAGTGTTGTGAATTTGTGATCCTAACGGTGAGCAAGGTCGCCAGTGATCCTTGGGGAAGCGTCGTATTGGCACGCTAGTAGCAGAGTCATAGACTAATAGGTATATAATACTGAGCAGAGTCGGCAACGCGCGAGTGATGCCCCTGGTATTGCAACCGTTCATAGGTTACGGTATCCGCTTGCCGTATGCAAATGCGTGTTTGCGACATGTTCTATGGCCTAATTTTAATAATTCAAAATATTTTAAAGCTAGGCTCTATGAATGGTATAGAATTTATTTCGAATATCAAATTATAGCTGCAGTAGTTTCATAAAATAAGTAGGCACTAAGATCAGGCGGCGCGGCGACGCGATGCGTGTGTGTCAGAGTAGCCGAGCCCGCCAGGTCATGTGGTCGAGTTCATGACCTTAGTGCCATTCATAATCATAGAGGAATAAATAAATTAAAGATTAATTAAGGAATTAGAATTTTTAATTTTTCAGATTATCAAAAATGGAGGTTTTGATGAAAGGCATAGTCATTGGCGCTGCAGCTTTGGTCGCTGCAGTAACAATCGCAGTAGAGTGGTGGCAGTACCAGCAGGTACCGAGAGCATACGCTGCGCACGGACAACGAAGACCTAGGAATGATTGAGGTTCATAAAGTAAAACAGAATAGAAAACTACGACAACATGGCGCGTCCCTCCAAATTACTGTTTCAATGTGTGTAGTCACATCCTTACCGAGCAACAAATCCTTGGATTAATTTTTGTTTGATGGCTGTCTCAGTCATAGACTAATATACAGGATGGAATTATTTAACATTGCCAATAATATTTACAATTTATGCTAACCGTTGAATACCCCCGACTCCAACTAGAAAAAGAGCTGTAACTTTTGAATTGATGAACAGATTTTCATGTAACACAGCTAAGCGAAACCCGATTAAACTAGCTTTCGATTTAAAAAAATAAATTGAAGTCGGTCTATACGTTTTGGAGCTACGATGCCACAGACAGATACACAGATACACACTACAAAGTTATAATAAAAACACTCTTTTTTGTCGGCGGTTAAAAAAACTTTCCATTGGCCCCAAGGTCCCAAACTAGGCTAGGCCTGTATCTTGGGCACCTTTTTGGTGGTAGCTGACTAAACACATACATTTAATTATGATAAATACAATATTATGTTAGTAAATAAGGCTAAGGCCTATGTTAGTAGCCAAAAAAAAAATTTAAAAAAAAAAAAAAAAAAAAAAAAATCTTCACTTTACACTATAATGTCTTTGTGCAGCCTGTCGCAATAAAAAATCTGATAATGTCTCTTCTTCAGCCGGTCGGCTAGTGTCGTGAAATCTTCGTGAAATACACAATGATATAATACATGATATATAGTTTATGAAACTGTTTCAGGGGGTATTAAAATATGAGTGTTAAATAAAACCTAGGTACGAGTACCTAGTTATGTGCAGTTTTATACACTACTTTATCTATACTCATGCAATAGTTACCACAATATTATTGTAAATAAACTAAAATGGCGCTGAAACAGCAGATAACGCGCATGCGCTCTAGCGCGCCGCGCATGCGCCCTAGCCGCGCCGCCATCGCCATAGACAATGTGCAGCTGCAAATTGAATTGAAAACTCCTTGGTGGAACCGAAGTGTACTTATAATAGAAGAAAAGTTGTTTTATTGCATTGTTTTGTTAGGGAAACTGTCTCGTAATAAAACTTTTTAATTTAATTATAGTTGCATGTGCATCTAAGGCATCAAGTCTGTCATTAATTACTAGGTATTTTTGAATTCATATTTAGAACTTTACAATATGAGTGTAGATAAAATAAAATATTTTGTTTCAGGTCCAGTGGACGACGTTTATAATAAGAAGTGGAGATAAAACATCACACATGCACCGAAAATTATGATCTTTAGGTTATTTTAGTATTTTTACGAATACAATGGTGACGATTCTGCGCATTTTGACAGTAGGTACTAAACTACACTAAACGCATCTGTCGCTTTCTTTTTCTATTGAAACAGAAAGAGACAAACGCCCTTAAGTTTAGTTTATTCCTGTCAAAGGGCGCAACAGAATCGACAACATTAAAGTTTTATTTTATAATATAGATTTAGCCTCGTTACGATTTTATTTTAAGTATATATTTATGATACATAAGGCTGATTTTTCAATGACAAGATATTTTTTTTATCTAAAGAATAAATTTGACGTTTGACAGATTTTGTATAGAAAAGCTGTCAAAAATTCAATTCCGTTGGATAAAATTATCTGGCGATTGAAAAATCTGGCCTCAATTAAATATTATAACGATATTATAATATATAACTGTAACAGTATTAAAGCTTAGATTACAAATAGTTTAAATAATTTATACTTTGTAGTACCTACAGTTGAGCTTATTCAATAAATCAAGTACCTACCTAATCATGAAAGTAATCGCTAATTACACAGCTAATTATTATGAGTTCTTTGAAATCGTCAAGATTTTAGGTGTACAGGTTCAAAACGTGGTCCAAACCACGGGACCAACACGGACCAATATGACCAACATCGTAATCGCAATCTCGACCCAAACGTAGGTATGGGACAGCAGATCATTTTTTCGCGATTACGATGTTGGTCCTCTATAGAAAGTTGTTCAGTTTGATGGTCTGATCCACTTCTTTAAATTTGACCACGCATTTCTGATACACGTTGCATATAAAAAAGGTAAAAAAAAAAAAAAAATTGTAGGTACCAAATGTAATTTTTCAAATGAATCAATCTTATTGTCTGTCAAATTTAAATGACTTCTTTGCTCAAAAATAGGTGTAATTAGTTATTTTCCGTCCCAATTCTCCTAAACGGGGACTAATTAATAAATTAATGTTTACAATTATGGAGCCCGTCTTTTATTTTAATTTTAAAACTTAACTACCTCATCAATAATAAATCATTATTCATTTTAAATATCATCTTCAATCTGCTCATTCATTCATTCATTGTGGTCATTGTGTATTTGTAATGTTCAATTCAATTCAAATTTTAGGATTATGGCTCCATCGTTTTGACGATGATTTGTAGTTCACTGTCAATTATTAATCATCATAATCCTATAGATAGGGTTGCCAAAATTTGCTGCAAGCGGGTGTAATGCTACCGGGTAACAAAATGGTAATGAACATCAGACACTGGTTATAAACTTCAATACGATCGTGAGTGTATAAAATTCGAGCTCTACCTTGTAAAAACATTACCGATTATAAAATTGGGACTCCCCATCTTTATTATCGGTAATTTTACAAGGTAGCTCGAAGTTTATTCTCTCATGCTGGCGCCTCACATCGCTATTCGGTATTCGGGGTTTTATTCGCCGTTTATTCGGCTATATTCGTGTAGAAGTCCGAATAACTCGAACACACCGTCCACACATCGTCACGAACAGCGAATATGCCGAACATTCACGAATATTTTTGCTATATTCTTGAACGCAAAGATGGACCTGTTGACGGCAGCAGCGGCTTATTATTTTCTGTATATAGAAGTATTAAAACTCCTAAGTACTAAACTTAATATATTATCTATGATAAACACGTCCGTCGCTGTCGCGCACCACGCTCTACTGAGCAAGCCATGTGTGGACGGTATACGAACATATTCGGTATATTCGCAATCCTTTGATATGTGACCAAAAACCGACAACCCGGCGGATACGATGTTCGTGTATTTGCGTATTCGTCTTATTCGTGCAAATATAGGCGAATAGAGTGACTACACATCGTCGTATTTGGGCGAACAAGACGAATACGCGAACACGAATAGCGATGTGAGGCGCCAGCATCACGATCGTATGATCGCATTGAAGTTTATTACCTAAGCACAATGTTGCCTCGGCGTAAAATAAACTATGTTTCCCTTTGTAACATACCACACGACGACGCATGCTATAATATGTAGCATGCCGCATCGTCGCATGTTGTTGCTCCGGCGTAAACCAGCCGTTAGAGACTGTTTTTAACCGACTTCAAAAAAAAGGAGGAGGTTCTCAATTCGACGAGTATGTTTTTTTTTTTTTATGTTTTTTACCTCATATCTCTCGACTGCGTGAACCGATTTTGAGGATTCTTTTTTTATTTGGAAGCTGGTGCTTCCCGATTGGTCCCATTTTAATTTGGTCCAGTTCTGACAATGGGATCCATGAGAAAACCATATAAGTCTTAAATTTATTAATTTACATTAAGTATGTGCGCGACTTTTTATGTTTGTTACCTCCTAACTTTCGACTGCATGAACCGATTTCGATGAATTTTTTTTTGTTTGAAAGGGTATACTTCCGAAGTGTTCCCGTTTAAATTTGGTGAGGATCTGATGAAGATCTTCGGAGATAGTCAATGGAACTCTTGAATGAATAACAGCACATCACTCGCGATTGCTGTAATCTCATGTTTATGTATTGTTTATGCCACTCAAAATTGAAAAATAAAATAAACTTAAAAAAAAAGTAAAACCGACTTAAAAAAAAAACTAAAACGTATAAACTAAAAAGTATAAAATAATTTTCTTAAAAAATTTAACAGCTTCTGAAGTCGGGGCCTATAATTCTTCAATGCACCTAGCTTGGCAGTGGCCCCGACTTCAGAAGCTGTTAAATTTTTTAAGAAAATTATTTTATACTTTTTAGTTTTTGTCGCATGAAATCCATCGGGTTCGGATACAAGGTACGGCAATCTGCCACATGACGCAAGGTATTGCCGTGTCGCATGATTCTAGCAACAAAGTGCGACATGTTTAAAATTGTAGCATGCGGCCCTATGGCATGTCGCATAGTCGCACGATGTTGATCCGCCTCCGGCGAAAATCAGGCTCAATAGCTCTCATGCTACGGTATCGGCAGTACCTATCAATTTATTCGTACAGTGCCACAATCTTATTTGACCCGGTCGTGGCGTCGCTGCCGTCGCTTTAACCAATGTCATTTCCCTACAAACATGACATTTTGAAGTTTTGAAGTCAATTTTGTTCTGTAGCGACGTTAGTTCCAATTTTGGTCGGGTCAGATAAGTTGGTGGCACTATAACTTTAATATAGTTCGGCCGTTCAGAGAATGCGTTCCTGACACCTGTCAGTTACGAACAAACGAGAATTTTTTGTTATCGAAACATTATTACATAATAGTAGATATCTATCGTTTACATGCACTACTGATACAAAATTCTATTAAAATTAACCTATAATAAACTAAAATAGTTTAGCGCTAAATATAATCTTTAATAAAAAAGAAACATGTTCAACTGACAGGTGTCAGGAACGCATTCTCTGAACGGCCGAACTATAGTCTGTGGAATCATCGCACAGTGTTGTTATCAGCAGTACCTAACTATAAAGTCCATACTTAATAATGTTATTTTTAGCAAAGTGTAATATAGATAAGGCATGGTTACATAGCAGAAGAGGACAGAGGATAATTGAATAAATACCTAAGTACATTTAGTTTATACATAAGTATAATTATAATGATTACCTACCATAAATATTAATTTGTGGACGACGGTCATTGCGAACTAATAATATTTTGGTAAGTCTGTTTGCTTTTTACTAAAATATTTGTAGGTATCAGTTCGTTGCAATGTTTGCTATGATAAGATAAATGACACAGAATAAATTCGTCAGTCGTCGCAAAGTGGACACTAGAAAATATAGGTATTGTTTGTTGTTTGCTTTCGCCGGCGCACAGTGGACCGGATTCGAAATTTTGGGACTTAGGGCTTGAAATTTTGGAATCGGGTTCTACTAGTCAATATAATACGATTATGTTCCCAATTTTTTTTTGATATAGTCTATATTTAGTACTCGATTTTTTTTTTCCCTTTTTATGGATTGTAATGACGGCATCGGATTCTACTCATCAATTTAAACTTAAACTACTCTACAAATATTTTCGATTAGAGAAGTATTTTCAGAGTGGGTCGATTTGTATTTTTTTTTGTATGGAGACCAAGACAAATTTGCGTATATCGCGCGTACCTCACGGTCCCTCATTGATTCTTGTCTCGATTCATATGCCTGTAGCCATTAACAACCAGAAACGCATATACGTGATGCTCGAAAATGCTCGATTTTCAGGTAAGATCTTAGAAACAGATGTCACAAATACATGACGTCCCTTTTTTTGTGACTTATTTCTTGGTAATCTATGTCACAAACAAATAACATGGCAATGGCAAGAAATAAAGTATGTGTATTTTTGATGTTGAAAATGACAATGTTCCGAGGATTTCCAAAGGTTCAGACTTTGGTGATAACATAGCTTATATGATGGATATTTATTTATTTATTTAAACTCTATGGAAGACTTACAGCTAAACAAAACAGAACAAAAACAGTAAGTTGGACTGACAGCCAAAATCATCTGATATAAGCTCTAATAATACCTATGTATAGAATTATATTTATAAACATTACTTGCAATTCATATATACTTTACGCAAAGGACATAAGGGCCTCGTACAGATCTGGGACCATTGACAACTTTATGGATCCCTCTCATGCCCGTCCACACCGGCCTTTGGGTATCTAGATGCTCAAAGGCGGCCGAGCGAGCTCGAATGAAGGCATCTCTCTCTTTCACTCAAACGGGAGCGTCTCTTTCGCTCCCGTTTGTGGGATCGCCTTCGTTCTTCGATGTTTTCCTTCACCGTAATATCGTAGATGAATGATAATGATCAATTTCTGATCAGCACTTTACCTAGTGTAATTGACTAATTACTGTTTCCTATTCTATTCCAGATCTGTTATGGGCTTCGACCCGCGAACAGTTGAATAATCGTCATCAGCTGTTATCCTGACCGCATCACAGTGACTCGTGTCACGTGGGGTTGACTTGGCAACTGTCTTCGTCAGCAAGTGTCGACGCACCGTGTCAACTTTAAGATCTACTCCAAGCGCAGGGTGACTTCTACAAAAACCATGACAACGTATAAAAAGCGTACAGGAACATCAGGGATACGCGGACAGCTGTATGAGACGAAACTAATAAGCCTAATATATTTTAAAGCGAAACATGACGAAAGCATAGAAGAGTTTCAATTAGCCACCAATGTGGATGAGATAGGTATGTTCGATGACATTTGTTTTAAAGTCAAGGTGAAAGGGATGGAGCGACCCGTCGCGGTGTTCATACAAGCTAAACACAGGGAGAATGATAAAGTTATAACGCTAAATCAAAATGATTTGGTCAAATGCTTTGACAGTTACTTGAAAATTAAACGTACAAGCGAATTGAGTGATAAAGAATTCCTTTTAGGGGGAAAATTTGATGCTACAGATTGTTTTTTTGTTATGTACTCGACTGCGAAAGATGATCCTAATAATATTACTTTTAAAGGAAGATTCGCTGACTTTTTGAACGATCTGATCGGTACGGGTGATCCTGGCTCCCAACCATCTTACAAACATGGAGACGTAGAAGTTATATGTAAAACAGCTTTGAAAGAACAGCTCATTTCTCTGGCTAAGCAGATGGCGGGGTTTCTTTGTGATGAAGGCGATACTGTAATGTCAATGAATAATGACCTTGTTCTTCGCTTTCATGTCATATTGGCACAAAAAGTATTGGACGTTTCTGAAATTCAACATGAAGGACATCGTATCGCCAGCTTTCGACATGACTTCTTTAATACTAAAGAAGAATTTCTTACGTTATTTAGAGAAACATTGGTCACAGAATTACTTGGAGAAAGGAAGATAGAAGAGAAGGAGTTGACGGTAGAAAATTTTCGTGAATCTCTTAATATTTATGTTAAGAAGGATGAATATCATGATATGTGTCAAGATTATGATGATGATGAGCAAAGAGTTAACAAATATGTATTAGATAAGTGGGTAATAGATGGTACAAAGAAAACTATGAACAAAGCCAATATCACGCAATTAACGGAACTAAGGGACAGATTAACATCACGAAAGTTTAAAGTCCCGGCTGCGTTTGGCAATCAGGATTTAACAATAAGTGGTACCGATAAGAAAATCGAAAGAAGGTTAAATTTTTTAACATCAAGATTTGTTGCTTTGTTAGAGAAACCTAACCCAGATAACATTGTTACTATAGACGAATCAATGGAACCTGGATTTTTGCGACTTAACGGGGGTATAGCTGGTGCTATTGGGAATTTACTTGTTACTGATGACAACACCAATCTAATCAAGTTCACAGATAACTATGAATCACTTGGAGAACTTGCTAAAAGGCTTTTCACAAAATTGAAAGATACATTTCAAAATTTAAACCAATACAAATTTGATGTGAAAGTTAACACAATGCCGAAGCTGTCATTCGCCTATAGTGCATATGAAGAGAATTTAGCCAGTGATTTCTTAAACAAACTACTATTTTATTCGAACCAAGCTGATGAGAACCAAGTGGAAGAAATTTTGAAGGGTGAAATAGAAGATCATCATTGTAAAGAGATAAACAGCGCCCGGGTTAGATCAAAAGCAATATTTTTAACATACCATGATGAAATACAAAAGTGGTGGATGGTGCCTATAACGGGCTTATATCTTACAAAAGAAAGTGATATTTATGAGAGTGCTATGCATAATGTAGTAGATCAACCTCTAACGTCTGTTATTAACATGATGTACAAGATAAAAAATAAGAACGCACAATTCACATTTAATGAAAATGCTGTAAATTCATTGATGTTACATAATCAGCCTCTAGGAACTGTTATCATTACAGAATGCTGTGTTTTAACAGTTGCTAAGGTTATACAATATTTTAATAATGAAGCCCACATTGTGTTGGATTTTGAAAACATTCTAAATCTGCCGCCAAATGACTACAAGACATTACTGACAGATCTAACTAACATCAATAAAGAGATAATACTCATTGTTATACACAGTGATGTAGAAAATACAAGAAGCTGCTGTCAAAGATTGGAAGGCATAGCAAAAACTATATTTGGCAAAAACGTAATAGTAATAATGCACAAGATGTCAGTCGAAACTGTGAAAAAATATTTTTCATTAGATCATGCAGTAAATGATAATAGAAATCAACTTACTGATATGACTACAGAATCACAAAAAAGCATCTTAGATAACGCAAGAGTGATATTTCAAGGTGACGAAGTAAGTTTAGATTTCATAGTTGGTGACGAAGTAAATTTAGATTTCATAGTTGATGACGACTATGAAGCAATGGCTCTTGTGAAAGGGGAGGTGTTGAGTAAAATGATTAATAATGAAAAATTTACTATAGGTAAAGCGGTCGGTAATCCAACTTATGAAAAGTTTAAACACCTGTATGTTGAGAGAAGACTCATAGGAAAAGAATTTACACCGATTGAAAATGCCGACAAAGCCTTAAGAAATAAGTTAAATATACCCAGCCTTTACACCAAAACCATAGTAAAAAATTCAAATATACGAACGTTATACGTAAAGTGGACTGATGTTGTTCTTGTTCTTGGAAAACCAGGAATGGGGAAGTCAACCCTGTTAACTCACATGTCAATCAAGACAAAGAAAGAGTATCCCAAATTTTGGATCATAAGAATAAACTTATTAGAACACTCGAGAGAATTCAGTAGGTGGCAAAAAGATGAAACAAATATCGATACATTAGAAAGCTTAAATTTTATTTGTCGAGCTGCACTTAGTGAGCAACCTGGCAAGGGGAATGAATTAAAAATAACGTTAGAAGAATCGGACGATGATGTTTATCTAAAAGATTGTACAGGCGATGAGAGGGTTGTATTCGAGATAAACATGTTCCTACATTTTTATAATAGAAGGGACCTGATATTTTTATTTGATGGCTTCGATGAAATCTGTCCGCATTATGCGCATGAAGTGCTTGCATTATTAAGAACCGTTAGATATTATCCCCATGAACATTTAATGTGGATAACAAGTAGATCATACGAGAAAATTACTAACATTTTGGAACTGCAATTCGGAATCATACACGAAATAGAACCCTTGACTGGATTTCAACAGGACTTTTATTTGAATGTATTTTGGACGACAAAGATGAAATTGGCAGAAATCAATGACCAACAGTTTGAAAATATTTACGAATTTATTAAATTTATAGCACAATGTGATGATATAAAACTGTTATTAAAGAAAAACGAATTACCGATTCAGTCAAAAAAAAAGATGCCATTCCTGATAGTTTATTTTAGCTTTATCTATTATTTAAAAATGGAACTCAAGTTTAGTCCACCGCACGTAATGGACGCTCTTTCTACAGTGTGTGCTCAGCGTGAATACGATTTCACATTCATGGGAGAATTCGCAGCAACTCCATTAAATTTGTACCTAATAGCTGATTATTTGCTTAGGGAAATAACAGACGTTAGCAAAAAAGCTAAAAAATGGGACTTGGATGCCGACATCTTTAACATTTACGAACGGTTTTTGGAAATGAAACTAAAAAAGATACGTTTTCAAGAGAAAAACCAAATTGACTTGTACAATCCGGATAATATTCTGACTTTTAATAGAGAACGCGCCGATTTTATGGCTGTTCATAAAAAATTAGCTGCATACGCTGTTTTTTATGAAAACAATGACAAATTATTTGATAATAATGAGTTGCATGAATTCGAGTTTCTAATAGATAAGTTAAAGGAGGGCGAAGAGAAGACAGGTATCATTTGTAATGTAGTGAACAATATTCCGATGTTCATACACTCTACATTTGCAGAATACTTCGCTGTCGAACATATTTGTGATTTACTAAAAAGCAGTGCTGACAATGATAAGGCTGCATCAGTTTGGAATTTCATTCTAAACGTTATGTTTTTTAACTGTAACACCAATATTCTGTATACGTTTGACACCAAAATAAAAATCGATGAAAAGCTAGCTTTAGTAATAGAAAAACATAAGAAAATAATATTTACATTGATAATGGAACAAAATGAAGGCGCGGACAACAAAGATGGTGACATTAAATCGTCATTCTGTGAAGCAATCCGAAGTAATCTAAACAATTTAGTGTCTTTATTTCTAACAACATTCGAAGAATATTTAGACAAGGATAATTTAATGGATTTCATCAATATTGTTAAAAAATCCAATTTATTGATATTAGCTATTAAAATGGAAAAAGAAGATTTGATAACATTAGTTGTGAATCACGTGAAGCGAATTGATAAATTCATGTTGAAAATGCTATTTGAAAATATAGAGGATTTTAAAAGAAATGAAAATGTCGATGTGTTTAATACCGATGAATTAGTACATGAATTGCATAGGCATGTGTGGACACGTATGGGTGTTTTTCCAGATTGGGATAATTTATCTGAATTATGTGGTCAAATTTATTTTATTTAAAGGATTTTTTTATGTTACGAACTATAGTCTATAAAATATATCTTGATACCTGTGACAGCTGTCATCAAAGTGAAAAATAAAGCTTGAAAAAACGTCTCGACAAATAATTTGAATTCTAATATTTAAATTCTATAAATAATTAAAGATAAAATCCGATTGCACATTGGTTTTTTTTTATCAACTTCTCCGCTCGATTCAAGGTCCGATTAAATTGAAAAAATAATAGATTTCTCAGAATTGGTGTTCAAAGGAAATGAATTAGTCATTCTAACATAAACAAAAAAAAAGCAAAAATGCATTAAGGCCTATTCAGACCTAAGCGGTATTCGCTACCATCTGCGGCAGAGAAAACCCAGTGGGTATGCGGTAATATTACTGTTCAGACCTAAGCGGTATTCGCTACCGTCTGCGGCAGAGAAAACCCAGTGGGTAGGTATGCGGTAATATTACTGTTCACACCAAAACGGATTTCGCTATCCTTGTGGGTAGAATAACGCGCGGTAGTCGAGTTTCGCTCAGAGAGGTAAGTAATTTTCACCAGTTAGTCATTTCTGAGTCGCCAAAGAATATACACGTCAGTCACGTTGTAATTTATTTACAAGCGAATATCGCTCAGGTCGCTCTAGCCGCGGTACTTGATACTAAATACCTGAGCGAAACTCGCGCGGTATGTACCTCTACCCACAGCGGCAGCGAATATCGCTCAGGTTTGAATAGACCTTTAGGTACCTTTTTTAGTTTGTCAAAAAAAAATTCTCGAAAATTGTTATTCTCGTTTTGATTTTGTAAGTAAATAAAAATAATATAGGTACCTATACTCCATTTACTATAGCATTAGAAAAAAGAGGCTCGTAGAACGAGCCTCTTTTTTCTAATGCTATAGCAGTAGTGCAAAACATTTTATTTCAAAGTTAAGTTATAACTTTGTTGGATAAATCTGAGACAACCAACGGGATCACCCATAACGCAACAAAACGTAACGTTTTGTATAAAACAACCAAATAACGATAACCAAAAGAAAAACAGTAGATAACAAATAACAACTAAATCACGAAAATTCAACAATAACAAAATCACAAAATTTACGTCAATTTCACAGACGACATAAACCAGTAAAATTAGAAAAACCCGGCTGTCACAGCTTATGAAGGGATTAGGTGACATTTTAGATTTGGTAGAATTATAGTGAAACGAAAAACGTTCTCGATATTGTTCACTCCTGCTTCTTTTAGGTTTTTAGCATTGACACTTTAATTTTAAGTTGGAATGAAATAATATATCTAAATAAAAGCCACTTAATTTCATAAGATAAATTAAATAGTTCAAATGATTACAATGAAGTGTGACAGCTGGTATATAAATAGATATTAATATATTTGGCGTTAATCGTAACTGTAACAAGTTTAATGTACTTTTATTACAAAGTGTACATTAAAAAGAACCTTTTTTAACTTCTGTCTAATGCTATTGTAAACGCAGTATACTTAGTTTTATTTTTTATTATAAAAATAAATTATCAAATGCATTAAGTACTTTTTTAGTTTTTTTAAAATATAGAATAAGAAAAACACTCCACTCGACATTTGAATAACACAATCTTTGATTTTGCTACCGACCTAATTTTCAGTATTTAAACAAATGTAGTTAAAAAAAAGTATTTGGGCAATAATTAAGAACACAACATACATTTCTAATATTACCTTTATTAAGAAAATTATATCTAGTCTATTTTTATCAATTTAATTGCTAACAAATTTTAATATCACATTATTTTAGAAATCATAATTTTGGCAACACAGCCTCTTCTCAGATTTGGGACGACTAAACGACAACAGATTTTCCATTCAGAAAAAAATCCAGTAATACTTTGCCTGCGGGTCTACCGCGTAACTAAAATTGTAATGAACATCGACATCGGTATTAAACTTCAATACGATCGTGAAAGCCTAAACTTTGAGCTAACTTGTAAAAAAATACCTATCATATAGTTGGGACTCCTATCTTCATGATCGGTAAAAAAAATACATGTTAGCTCAAAGTTTAGGCTCTAACGATCGTATTGAAGTCTAATACCGATGTCGATGTTCATTACAATTTTAGTTACGCGGTAGACCCGCTGATACGGGAATTGAATCCAGGATCTCACGCTTAACAGTCGCACTTGTAATCACGAGATAATAATCTGTAAATAAACCATTTTCATTTTATTAGTATGAATAAGCTTAACAATCAAATTCACACCAGAGCAAAAATTCAGGTGTATAAAAAAAATCATATTAATTTGTGGCCGTTTGAGACCCATTAAATATTTTCTGTGGTCTCATGTAATTTTTTGTTTAAATTATCTGTCGTTTTTTACTATCTGTAAACTGTGTTGCCAGAATTTGCAATTAAAACGCGGCTCAGCCAACGTGTCATAAATTGCAATTTTCACATAAATATAAACATATAGGTAGGTACTTAACAGGTGCCATTTACAGGCATAAAATGATAAAATTGGGTACTTACTTTTTCAATTCAAACTTCATTTTTAAGTAAATAACATTACAGGACTAGCCGGTTGCATCAAAACAAATTATTTTCTAAATATTTGTAAGCGTATGCAGTAAAAGTAGGTAGTTTTTTTTTTAATAATTCCTTACCTACCTAACGTTTTAAGTCCCATCCAATTTTTCTGAGCTCAATCTATTTAATAAGTACATAAAGAGACACAAAAAAATTGATTACATTGTAAGAAATCTAAGAAAAATCGGACATTAGGTAATAGGGCTGCCGTCAACTAAATTGCCGACACCGGACAAAGATTTCAAAAACCCCGGACATTTGTTTGAAACCGGGATCTTTCCCCGGTCGCCTTTGAAAACGTGAAATTTTCATTTTTATATATTATTATTATAGTACAATATAAAAACTCTCGGACACTTTTTGAGAACCCCGCTCGGACAAAATAGA
Source organism: Allophyes oxyacanthae (assembly GCA_932294325.1). Classification (NCBI taxonomy): domain Eukaryota; kingdom Metazoa; phylum Arthropoda; class Insecta; order Lepidoptera; family Noctuidae; genus Allophyes; species Allophyes oxyacanthae. The sequence goes on from OW028638.1 coordinate 5,863,727, forward strand.
GCAAATCCGGACGGAAGGCAGCCAGTATGCGTATAATATAACAGTAGGTAGTAAATAAAATAGAATAGAGAATGTTTTTTATTGAATGTTCAAGAACATTAATGAATGAAGTTTGATGCAGCCGGCCATTAGCGCGTATTAAGAATTAAAAAAAGAATTCAAGCAAGAAAAAAGGAACATTAACCGTTTTCAATGTAGTTTTTAAAGTGCCGCCGCCGAGAGAATGCGTTCCTGACACCTGTCAGTTGAACATGTTTCTTTTTTATTAAAGATTATATTTAGCGCTAAACTATTTTAGTTTATTATAGGTTAATTTTAATAGAATTTTGTATCAGTAGTGCATGTAAACGATAGATATCTACTATTATGTAATAATGTTTCGATAACAAAAAATTCTCGTTTGTTCGTAACTGACAGGTGTCAAAAACGCATTCTCTCGGCGGCCGCACTATAGTACCCAATTTTCAAGTCAATGCGATCTAGATGTTATCAAAAAAATTAAGTACAGATTGGCAAAAATCTAAAAATTTATTTCTTGACTAGAAGTTCATCATCTTGAGAATATTTTCAAGAATATTCGAGATTAAAGTAGAGGTATTTTCTTCAGCTTTCTGCCAATCATTATTCCTTAGATGTTCTTTTAATATCTACAAAAATAGTGTTACCAGCTGCCAAATCCGGTCCAAGATAACTTAAGGCGCTGGTTTCTCTGGCCACCCGTCGCCCAAGGCTGGTGACCGACGTGTGTCCGCGGCCGACAACTTACGAATATGTTCGGGAATGTTCGGGACAGGTTTCTCAGAACCTCTCACACACAGCACGTGTCGGTCAGAAACATTTTCTAGAATAGCGACGTGTACACGCAGATTTTAAAATGAATTATTTTAATAAAAAAATGACGAATTGTTAATTAATTTAATACGATGCAATCCTATGTTGTCCAAGTGCGAGTGTATGAGAACAAATTTAAAAAAATACACCTTGTCGATTTGTGAACATATCATTAGGTTTTTTTTCTTTTCTTTTAAAATATCAGAAGTTCATCACCTTCTTCTTCTTAAAGTAACAATAATGTTTATTATTAAATCGATAATTTTGTTCGAGTACAAACATCACTACAAGCTGTATACAGCGTCACAATCGCGACTACCAGAAATACCATACGCCCGCGGCTGACTGCGGGCGGCGCTAGCCAAAACGTTTCCACCATCGTCGGTCACTGGCCAGAGAAACGCCTAACAAATTTTTGATCGTCCGAATTAATTGTTTCAGTATGTACATAAGTATAATTTAGTAAATAAATAATAAAATAGGAACACACAATGTTTTCAAACTTATTAATAGCCACAGAGTATTAAACAAATGGAATACTAATTTTTATCCATTGATGTAAAAAGGATATGGCCATTGATCACTTATATCGTAGGTACTGTGAAAACTAAAATATATAATTTTATTTACTGATGATGTTTTCTCTCCATTTGATTAATACTCAATGTTAAATTAATGTAACAAAAATTGTCTAAGCCGTGCTCTCTGATTTTAAACACATAAATTTCAGTTAGAAAATCGATTTGAAATTCGATTCATTGGTTCGAAAATCGATATTCTATAATAGCTTTTACGTCATCGAGACACATCTGTCAAAAATACATACATTTTAATGGTCACAACTCACATATAAGTTTAACAAAATTGATTTTTTTGTCATTTTCAATATCCAACCAAATTCTAATTTAAAACATTGGACTTGGTAACTGGCTAAAAACAAAGATCGATCCAAATCTAGTTAGAAAACACACAAAAATTATAAAGTCCACTAAGAAATTATTGTGCAAATACTACTTATAACATTGGGCCCAATATTGGACACACCACTGGTGTTAGCTTACTCGTCTAACACTCTTCATTTACGAGCATTTGTTCTGCAAAATAAAAGAAAGATCATATGAGATTCCCGCTGTATATCATCACCAAGGGCTTAGCCAAAACGTCAATAATGCCGTCACAGTATTGGTAGTAGGCATGTTCTACGAATTAATGCCACTGCCCTCAATATACACAAAAAAAACCCACATTCATAAATTTTAGAATTCAAATAACCGGAACTTTAAGGCTGACATTCAGAGACGACAGAAACGAGTCTAAGCGTGAACTTACGCTTCCATCTGTCAAAATTTGTTCGTAAGTTTGACAGATGGAAGAGTAAGTTCACGCTTAGACTCGTTTCTGTCGTCTCTGAATGTCAGCCTAAGAACCCACACTACGTAAATTAATGTTTCATCATTATTTTCAAATTAGACACATGTAACTGTCAAAATCTCAGGGATTATGAAACTAACCTTACGCGGTGAAGACTCACATGAGACTGGCGATCATTCAGCAACTTTCCGGCAGTTGGGGCATGTCTGCTTCTCTTGCAGCCACGGCATTATGCATTCAGTGTGGAAATTGTGAGCGCAAGGCAATGACGTCACTTCCTGCGTACGAAGCATCACGTCGAAACATATGGAACATTCTTCTAGAGTCCAAGAGCGCTCACGGCTGAAAATAAATAATACCTCTTTAATAATTCGGTACATTACTGTCCCACTACTGGGCACGGCTTCTTCGTTTTAAGGTCAGCGCAGACGGCCGGAGTGGCGGCGAAGCGACTAATTTAGTAAAAATCGCATTCGGAGGCTCACAGCGACGCGAAGCGCGGTCGAGCGACCACAGGCATCCAAAAGAGCCGGTGCAAGTCTACTCGCGTCGCCGCCTGCCTGCTCAAGACCGTGTTCATGTCTAAAACAGAGCGTGCGACGCGGCGCAGCGCTTTCAACTGAACCTGGTCCTTGAGAACCGTGCGTGGAAGCACTCGGAGTCGCGCGGAGGCTCGACGAAGCCCGCGCGTCGGTCAGTCACTGTACTTTGCAACTGGTGACTGCTCTTCGCTGCCACTTCATCGTCTCTCGTCTGCGCTGACTCTTAATCATGCAGCGGGATCTCATATTTAATAAAGGTAAATTATATTATAAAAAGCATGCAAGCAATTAAGCCGGAAACACTTTAAACATGACAAATAAACCAATGTTTGGTCGCAGATTAAGTTTCAAGTTTGTGCCTATAGACAAGGCGACAAATAGTAACAATCTTCAATCGCCGGAGAATAGAAATGCCAGCAAAATGTACTGAGGGGCGAGTGCTAATGTTTTCGAAGTATCGTAACGTGAAGTTAACGTAAGCAAATTCAGTAAAATTATCGCATTTTTGTTAAATTTTACGCAACAATTTGCTTACGTTAACGTTACGATACTTCAAAAACATTCGTGATCGGCCCACTAAATCGACATAAGCTGTCGAACGGTCACGTTACCTATCTGTAATTATCAAACCCATACATTACACTATCCCTGAATGATATAGGCTATATATGTATTTTATTTTGATAAAAATAAAACTTGCAGGTTAGAAACAGCGGGAACAGCTAGGAGTCTGTCTATACATGAGTATTTCATTTGTTAACTTCTCCGTGTCTTCTGTACAATAAATTCCTTACCTTTAATGCCTTATTACACTACACGTTTGATCGGCAAGTAATCACGATGCACGCTCGTAATCGGAATCGACTCAATTTTGACACTACAAAAATATTAATTGCGTTGTTAAAATTGTAGGGCTGAGCGATTTTAAAAGCATACCGCGCAATGTAGTTTGTTGGACTGTCAAAAATGAATCGATTCCGATTGCGAGTGTGTATCGTGATTACCCTGCGGTTCTCGTAGTATAATAGCAGTTAGACCGATTAGGGACGATCTGCTACTACGTGTAACTAGGTAGACGCCACGCCCACGCGATAAATCGAGGGATCAATCACGTACTTAGTGTAATAACGCCCAGGGAGAGATAACGTTACATAATCTTTACCGGTATTATATGAAAAATTCTGTTACGTTATGTATGTAATATGTAATAGCAATTACCGGTATTTTATAACGTTACTTTTCTATGTTGACGACGCACTCCAAAGCTACGATAAAACGCTAAATTTAATTCTTCTCAAAGTCGATACCGTAGGTACGAGTTAACGACAAGTGCAAATCAACTTACACTCTGAGAGTAAGACCGCGAGTGGAGTGCGTAACTAACAGCGACCACAATTAGGAAAGAGAAAGCACTAATAACGTTACAGTTAACGTTATTTTTTAAAATTACTAAAAATTAGTATTAGAGTTCAAAACGGTGTATTTACCATGGTCATATCTTGTTTCTTTTAGATTATCCGTGACCATGGCGCTTGCAACAGTGCCGAAATATCGGGAACTCAAAACAAGATATGAACATGGTATAACCTCGTTTTGAACTCTAATACTAATGTTAGTGACCATGACAGTTTAAAAACTTATGTTACTAAAAATGGTAAAATTATCGTTATAACGTTACATATAGCGTTATAATCGTAATGTTAATTAAAATTTAACGTTAATCCGGTCCCTGGTAACGTCTTTAGATCGTCACTCCTTACTTGTTACTGTTAGTAAAAAACTTAAAAACCGTTAGTTATTATTATTAAATAATAGGTAATAATAATCTTACAAAGCCTGTTGTCTTATTATAGTCATTCGTTGATCTTCTGTCCTGTAATTTATAAAATAATATTCCTTGTATATTTTTTATTTAATTTTATTAAAATACAAACTCAATTTTATTCTATTTTGATGTGTCCAAAATTCCAAATAAATGTTTATTTTATTCTATACTTTGAATTAAAATAAACATGATAAACAAGGTTCTGACTTTCTAGTCCCGATCCCTTTTTAAGGTTTATTGTACTCATAATTATAAACAACTTACAATGGGACCAAGCCAGAAATCGTGATTTTTTTTTTTTTTTTTTTTCATATAAATAAATGAATATTTCTTCGACTAAATATATGGAACAGCAGATTTCTTTCGCGATTTCACTTCTCTCATAGTTAAACTTGTTCATAATGATGAGTACATTAACCTCTTAAATAAAGGGATCGGAACAGAAAGGTCAGACCTTGTATTGTCGATGAACAGGGCCCACCCACCACCCCTACCCCCCCCCCCCCCCCTACCCTACCACACCCCTGGTGTTGTTACACCAGGGTGTAACAAGGTCGATGGCTTACTGTATCGACGCCATTAATAAGTTAATATTATTATGTAAGTACAAATTAACAATTTAATTCTCGTTATTCCTTTCAAAAGACTTTAAGGCTGACATTCAGAGACATGAACTTAAGACGGGTGAAGACCGCTCTAAGCGAAGTCATCGATAAGCGAATCTTCAAAATTCGTATTCAGGCTTACATTCAGAGACGACAGAAACGAGTCGAAGCGTGAACTTACGCTTTCATCTGTCAAACTTACGTTGTTCGTAAGTTTGACAGATGAAAGCGTAAGTTCACGCTTCGACTCGTTTCTGTCGTCTCTGAATGTAAGCCTTAGTGATTCGAAGATTGGGGCCCTACTATCAAGTTTTAATTCCATGCTTACTATTTCCCCCTGATTACAAAAATAAAGCAAGTCTAGTAAAACTATCCGTCACTTTCTAAAGTCATATAGCAAAAAGAGACGAGGCTAGCGTAAAACGTAGGTTTTAAAAGATTTACTTTAAACCATATTTTGTAATAAGACAGTTAAGGTCTACCTAGTTAAAACGTAGACGTATTTACAAGGCCGCAGCTGGGGGACAACCCCAAGGTTTTAAAAACATAAAGTTCATTAGTGATGCGGCAATATTTTGGAGAGTACAGGCGGCCACAGACCTACCGATTTGGTTCTGTTCTTCAAGATTACAATAGAATTCGGGTTCGTCGCCACAAGCAGTCCCGACACTGAGCTTTCTTGGTTCGCACTTATTCGTAATCTAGCGCCTGCTGAGAGACACCATCTTTATAATAAAATATTTAGTTGAAAGCATACTGAGGCGGCCGAGTTGCAATCACATCACACTGAATATCAGCGCTGGGTGTACCTATGCTCAGCAAATACCGAGTTAGCAACCCATTCGGTACTATCATGCCAACAGCACTTTTTTTCGTTCCTTGTTAGGTAATTTTTGTTTTTTTTTTAATGTTTGTGCATTGTGTTGTTTGATGTCTAGTCCGAATAAATGATTTTTCTTTATTTCTTGTTTTATTCAACCGGGCTTTGTGTGACGATATACGGAGCTATAGTCCGCGCAGAACCAGTTGGCCGCGCCTTAGGTGGGGACAGGGGTGAGGGCGGCGGGTTGCCAAGCGCCGGCCCTTCCGTCCCACCGCTCACATAAGTATGTGAACGGTATGGCGCCTTAAGTAAGGCGCGGCCAACCAATTCCGCGCGGAATATAGTACGTACGCCAGGCATCCTTCTGGCCGGCCCGACCATTCTGATCGGCGATGCTGACCGCTTGTTTTCTGCCCGGGCATTCTTGTCGATTCAGTTCGGTATGTGTGACGACTGGTGCATTTTGTATTGCAGTCTTGCCTCCCGATTTTTATTTTGTTCTTGAACAACAGAACAGAATCGGTAGGTCTGTGGCTGCACTAAAGCTACGGTTTCCTAAGAGAGCGGTATCGATATGAAACGACCGTAAAAAAAATTGTGATGACGCTGGCGTAATAAACAGCCTTCTAAAAGGTAAACAAATGTGTCGAATACGAACCGTTTTGGTCGTGTTAAGTTGATAATATATTCTGGAAAAGTTGAGACCGACATTTCTCGAAGGAAATCCTCTCAAATTGCTTCAAGTGGTCGGTAGCGGTACCGTTCAAGAGGATTTCGAATACGAAACATCATAAACAACAAAAAACCAAAAGTGCAAATTCGATTCCGAGACGATCTCGCAGGACACGAGAATTGTCTACCAGGCCATTTTTACACCAGCTACATCTAAAAACGGAAGACGGCCGCTAGATACTGGTACCGGTCTCTCAGAAAACCCCAGCTTTACGGGGCTGGTTTTAAAAACTTACGGTCTTTTTCTAGGACTGACGAGGGCTCCTATTCTACCGAAAAACATTAATAATGGCGACCTTGATCTTTCTTCTGGCACTCCAAGCGACGACGTAGTAACATCCCATTCATTTACTTCTGAATCTGATGCTATGCTGGATGAGAATGCATTTTGGAGTGACAAGTAACTAGTTTCGTAGGTACTGTCACTCAAGTAGACATCATTTGTAACGGCAAAAGAATCTTCGCTTTCGAAAGAAGACTCGGTGTCTTCTATACTGAATTCTTCTTCTGATATAGATTCATTGGAGTTGACGGAACTTTCGGAACTCTGGCTTAGGTTTTCTGATACGCTATCGTTAATGCTGGTGTCAGAAGTTTCGTGTTCAGATATAGTTGTATATGAATCGTCTGACATGTTTAGATCGCTGATGTTATGAAAAAGAAGCAGGGTTAATGAAAAAAATGAAAAGTAGTGAAAGGACAGCCTCAGTTGTATAATAATTTTGATAAATCAATAGTACAAAAAAGTAAGTATTTAATAGGTATAATAAAGTAATTTAGTTGTTCGATTAAGGTAAGGAATTTTCTGACAGGATAGATGGCGTTGCATTAACATGGTGTCAAAAAAACAGTCTAAATAATATAATATTATAGTTTTTTTAACTAAAGAAACGCTTTTGTCATCCAAACTAAACGTGTATGCAAAATTTCAGCTCAATCGGAAACCGGGAAGTTGGTCAAATTTAACTTCCAAGATTTTTTTTACATAGTTATAAGTGAAGCTAATAAAAGTGTTTTAAACACAATTGAAATTGTAAATAAAAACAAAAGGTAAACGTAAATCAGAATTAAGAATAATAATTATGCCTATTATTATTATTATTTTTTGTTTATTGCCCCTTTTTTATCAGGTGTACAATAAAGAGTATTTTCTATTCTACATAATATGTCGTGAAACTTTAAACCACAGAGATTTATTAAACCTAGTAATGACACAGCGATAATCTTAATACGCTTTTTTCGTGTCGTCTGTAGGTTATAGTCAAAGCTGTTTTAAAGCTTAAATAAAATATATTTTCTATTGATCAACGAGACTAGAGAATCCAAGACATAGACAATCAAATATGACATGGACAATGTTACAATTAATTTATTATAATAGGGATGTACGGATACACAACAAACGCTATCTATCGAGTTATTTGGAACTAAGTATGTTTTTTTTTTAAATATGTTGTCAGAAAGTTCCTCATTCTAATATCGGTATTACAACTATTACAAGACTAAAAAAATACTTAGTATTTTGTCGTTCTACAATAACGTTTTGTTGGTACAAAGTTTCATGATTACTGATTTGCTTTTGCTTTAAAATTTAATTAAACAGAATAACTGAGGTATCCTTAAATGACTTCTGTACATAATGACTTCTATTAGATTGTCACTTGCGTTAACAGTGGAGAAAAATGTACATGACTGTATAAATCATCGATATTTTAAAATCATTTCGTCATGCAGTGACAACGAAAAAATCATCAATGCTTAAAATCATCTCTTGATAGTGACCATGACTGAATGAACGTGAAATTTAGCTTCGGCTGTGACAAGATGACAACATGTAATAAGAGAATGCGGTGTAAATACTGTTACTGTTAGCCTACATCATCCCACTGCTGGGCAAAGGCCTCCCCCCAGGTATAGTGTAAATAAATCTAAAAAAAAAACTGACCGTCATGTAGTCATTCATAATCAAAAATAATCACTCAGCCCATCTCTGGATGAAATGTAGTGAGGTAGTGATGTAAAAAAAAAGAATAAACGAAATTGAATAAATATGATACATAATGTAATTATAATTATGTTCCCTAACTATTCTCATCACTATTAAACAATATAATTAGAAGCCATTTTAAACAGAAGTCATTAAGTGAATGCTTTGGGCTGTTTCTTGCAATTTCTTGAATAAATAATGTCAAAATGAATACTAAAAAAATTCAAATTCAATACAACATATTATTTGAATAATAGGTAAATTGACACTCATTGGTAATCTCTACTTGAGTACCGTGGATCTAAAAATATGCACAAATAATTAAAATTGAAATTGACGTCTGATAGAGATGAATGGAAGAAAAAGACTTTATTGCGCAGACCCCAAATAAAATGGGATAAGGGCAGGAGAATGATGATATAATGAATTAAAATACCACAAATAAAAATATGACTTTCAAATGTTTATGCCAAAACACAGAGTCATATGACAACGTCATTGCATCGCTTGTTCATAGCGTGTGAATATAGTTACCAAGTGACAAATTCAAAGTCAATCATCCCATGAAAAATTTTGTAATCATTAATTTAATTCAAAGACTAAAGCATCCACTTTCTTGATTAAAAAAACAATGAATGGATGCATTATGATATTTATCTTCTACTGACTGACTATAAAGGATAATTTTTTATGTAGTGTGCATAATTTGCAACGGTTCAGTGTCTGTTCCCAATTGCAACCGCAGTATTAAAATTAAATCCAAAACTTTAAAAATACATTTTTACGCTTACGCTAGTAAATTATGCGTGTCCCCGATACTAAGTCGAATTTTCGTTGTTTTAAAGTGTATCCTAATACTGCGGTTGCATTTAGGAACAGACTTAATTCTTAATTTCCTAAAATTGTTTTTTTTTTGACTGAATGAATCTACAAATTATGTGCACTACGTAAAACAATCCTGTATATGTAATGCTATTCACCTATTTACACATAGTTTTACAAATAACAGCAGGTGTCACCAATCAAAAGATTTCACGAATTTAAATAAATTATTATACCTGAAAAGTGACATACACAATTTCCATTGCATCAAGTTTTATGTCATATAGATAATTTGACTCATCAAGTGCCAAAACACAGAAATTAGTATTATTCAAGACCATGAGGCCAGTTGAAAAATTAGTATTATTTGAGGTTTCATGTAGCCAGTTGTGATTAGAGAAAAATTAGTATTATTCAAGGCCTCATGTGGCCGGTTGTGCTTAGAAAGGCCTTGTATGAATATAATGTAAAATTAAATAAATTTTAATGCAACCAGCTGAGATTAAATAGAATGATGGTAGAGCTAAAATTGTCTATGATACAAAACATTAGTTTTAATTCTCAAAATTGTATCATAGACTATTCTAGCTCCACTGTCCAACATAAAATAAGTTTAATTAGGGAATTACCTGTTTTTACATTTAAGTTGAAATAATAAATTCTAAATAATGATTAATTATATATTTTATTATTAGCCCTACTTGAAAAGCAGAGGTGCTTTTAAGGGATTAAAGTACTCATCATTAAACAACTTTCACTATGAAACTGACTCTGAAATTACGAAAAAAATCGCTGTTCCATGCTGTACATTTAGTAGAGTAATAGACGATTGCCTTCCATGCAGGAGGGTTTGAGTTCAAACCCGGCCCGCACCACTGACTTTAAGTTTTATTTTTTTATTTTTTGTGCAGTTCGCAATTTGATAATCACTTATGTTCAAGGTGAAGAAAAACATCGCAAGGAAACCTGCACATCTGAGAGGGCCTTATAAAGTTCTTGATGATGTGTGTAGTCCGCCCGCACTAGGCCAGCGTGGTGGACGAGGCCTAACCCTTCTCATCCTGAGAAGAGGCCCGTGCACAGCAGTAGGACGTGGGGACAGTAATGGGCTGAATTTATTATAATATTAAATTATTTGTATGCATCAATAGATTTTGTTTTCGCAATTTCATATTTAAATCCTCTTGTCACCAAACTGTTGGATACAACCAATGATGTCAGAAGACTGAAAAGAGCTGACATTCTATTCAATTAATGAAGAAAGGCACTGGCCTCTACTTCTGCTATAGCCATTGCTCTCAACAAATCCGCTTATAGTCCAGAGACTGATTGCAGACAAAAAGGAGGAAAAAAAAAAAAAAAAAGAAACATTTGGTACCAATAAGTACTAAAAGTTGTTCATAATGATGTGTCCTATAACACCATAAAGGGATCTCCACTATTAAAATTCATAGAAAATTAAGATGACACGCTTATTATGGTACCTACTATAAATAAAATTTCTCAATCTTGGCATTCCTTCAAAAGACATTAAACAAATTGCGACAATTTTTTATTGGTAAATGATAAAGTTATTGAACTATACTTTCAATGTTATTTGTCAGACGATAATAATTATTAGTCATCAAAACATACAACGTACATACTCAACGAAGTGAAACGATTCACAGAAAATTGCATCTTCCTACCGCACTTGCGAAATTGTGCCAAGCGAAAGCGGACAAGCTAAAATGAATCTTATTATACACTCACAAGGTTTGGGGTCGCTCGCAACTCCAATCGCTGGTCGAGCCTTCAGAATTAGGATTTTCTTGTCGTTTGCTGAAAAAGTAGTAGAGAGCTGCTCCAACACCGACGCCTATCGCCGCGGCCGCTATTCCCAGACCACGGCTTGGGCAACTGTTTTTCTGCCGATCTTCTTCGCGTAGACTCATTATAATGAAATTTATACTGCGTATTTGTTTGTCGCAAAATTTGTAGGTATATTAACATCTGTCAGTGTCACGATATACTATTGTAGTCTTTGCTGTCACATTTCATCATTTGACTGTCTGCTGTCAGCCTGTCATGTCATATAATGATGAACGAGGCAAGTTATTTAACTCAAGTAACTCGAGTGGCTTTTCTCGAAACTCGAGTTGACTCCGTCGGTCCACGGCTCAGCGTTGCCAGACGTACGAGAAATCTCGTAACTTTACGAGATTTGCCAGATCTGTACGAGATACGAGAAAAATAAAAATCTCGTACAATTTTTTACGAGATTTTAACAATGTTTACTGCCTGCGTCATGTATAACCCAAAAACATTATAAAAAAGAAAAAAACGATCGACCTAACACATCACTAGATTCATTTCCTCATCGCCTGATCACTAAATGTGTCCTTAGTCATTGACCGGCCGGTGAATCCCCACTGAGATGTATTTTTTGTTGCCTTCATGCATTAATGATTATATTGATTCAATTTCTCTTTTGCACTAACTGAAACGTGTGGGTGTGGTGGGGCAATGTATTTTTACGCTAGTACCTACGCGTATAGTAGCTGTAGTTCCAGCGCAGTTCGGAATTTCACCCTAATTATTCAGTGGTTAATTTAACATAATTAGTAGTGACAGTGAATCTTCGTCTACGTCTCCTACTAAAATAACAGAAAAAGGAGGATGGACTGCAAAAAAGGAGGCAACATTTAAAATATATACTTTTACGAGATTATGTATTGAAATTACGAAATTTTTGACAGCCCTGGTACGAGAAAAATAAGTCGCCATCTGGCAACCCTGCCACGGCTTCACTTTATTCATTCACTCACCACGCGGCTCGGCGCGCAGCAACTGAGTCAAGAGCAATCAATTCACAATTCTTAAAATGTAACTCGACGGAAGATCGACGCCGCGCGCCGCTCGCTGTCTCGTTGTTTGTTTACATTTTGTCAGGGAGAAAGCCGTCTCGCTCGCAAGAGTCGCAAGTCACAAATTTTTCATTAATCATCTAGGCAACAGTGCAGTGTTTTTTTTTTGAGTAGTAGGAACATGCAACGTTCAACCATTACCATGAATGAATGACTGGTAATGGTTGAAAGTTGAATGTTCCTACTACGCAAAAAAAATAAACACGAAATGTTCGTGTATCCGAAATTCCGAATCCATCCAAGTCAACTCGAGTCAATGAACATTTTAACTCGAGTTGAAAAAAGTTCGACTCGTCCGACTCGTCGCATCGCTAATGTCAAAGTCAGTCAAAGTCAAACCATTCATATAGGTACGTAGTATCTCTCAGTAGTCTGTGATATAGGTTTATTTATTCTAAGCATTCATACGTTCCGTTTTGCAACACAGTTCGAAAATAGAGCATAATGCCATTACAGCTCAATCGGAAACCGAGAAGCGGGTCAAAGGAGGATGGGCAAATTCCTATGGACGCTGGTCCAAATTAAAAAGCTTGCCCCTACGGTTGACACCGGTGCTAATCGACGAAGGACATCAGTGTTACTCTATATTCTCTTTTATTTTTATTTTCATCCTGCCGTTCCATAGTTATAATCAATTAGTATTACGAATTTTCCCAGCAACTTAATTACATTATAATTTAATATTTTGGATTCTTTTTGGTGCACGATTGGACTGGTTAAACGTAAATCTATCTACGGTGCTGCTCGTACATAGGGGTAGCGGGTTCAATTCTCGGACATTACATATTTTTTGAATCTCAAAAATATTTTGTATGGTGCACATAGCGCATCAGTTTCATAATAAAATATGTTAGGAATAGTTTAATCTACCAGAATATATAATTTTTATTTGCTAACTTTCATAAAGTTCATAAGTTTTGGTTTAAACTTAAAAATGTCTTTAAGTCTTAAAATATCTTTTCCTGCAGGACCGATTATTTTACTCCCATATTAAAATAAAAATGTTCAGTGTGCTCTTTTAAATGCACTAGGTGTCTACTATAGGGACACCTTTAATAATCAACCACAACAATAATTAATATTTTTTGAAACTCAAAAATATTTTGTATGGTGCACATAGCGCTTCAGTTTCTTAATAAAACATGTTAGGAATAGTGTAATCTACCAGAATATATAACTTTTATTTGCTAACTTTCATAAAGTTCATATGTTTAGGTTCAAACTTAAAAATGTCTTTATGTTTCAAAATATCTTTTCCTGTAGGACCGATTTTTGAGCTGCCATAATAAAAAATAATCAGCTAAGCGTGCTCTTTCGAATGTACTATGTGTGAACCCTGTGGGCACTTTGGGCCAATTTGCCCATTGTCCTTTAACTTCCAAGATTTTCTTACATAGTTAGTTACCGGTGAAGCTAATAAAAACGTGTTAATAAGTTTTTTTCTAATAAAGTACATTCCGGTAGCGGCCATCACCTACACATAGGGTCGTTCCGATACAAGTATTTACGAGTAAGTACCTACTCACTTTTGTTCGATATCAAGTAATTTTACCATCGAATCAATCTTGCGATACTCACTTACGCACTTACCTACTTACTTTTAGTACCCTTGGTATCGAATCGAATCAGACTGAACGAATGTTACTTTACAGTATTTAATTGTAGTCGCAAAATCGGTTCCTAGCGAGTGCATAATCCAAAGCCCGAGTAACGCTGTCACATGCAAGGAACAGATTGTCCCAAAAATACCTGGAGCAGTTACTATTTTTGGGTAAACTGGATGTAACAGAGTTACTTCAAAATTAATAAGTACACAGTTAACCATGGTTGACTGTATAGGTTATAATTAAACATAATGGATCTCCCTGGTTGTATGTTCTGTTAGCATGAAAATGTTAATTTTAATTACATAATTATAAAAAATAATGCTTTTAAACCGTTGCTTGGATTTAATAGCATTATTTATTATAATTATGTCTCAAATCAAGAAGTCCGATTGATAATGTTATAAACATGTAAATTTTTTCGTAATTATTATCAGGAAAACATATATTTTGTGTTAATTTGGACAAAATAACCTATAATAACAAATAAGAGGTCAATTTAATAACATATAATGTTATTATGTCAAAATAATTAATTTATCATATTTAGTGATTAATTGTGTACCCCATGGTTAACTGTTGAATACCCCCGGTTAATAGTGTACTATAGTGTGGACACAGTTAACCAATTCTCATCTTGTTTTAAAACATTTTTTTCTCTAAATTCCTTTGGAAAATGAACAGTTCTTCAATGCCAATATGTAGCTAATTAACCTGCCTTTTGACCAGAGTAGAAGAAAACATGTTTTTAATGAACAATTAACTGTTGAACAGGTCACTCTAGGTATTATTATATATATAGCAGTCTCATAAAAAAAAACTAAAAAGTATCGATGTGTACGTACCAAGTACGTACTCATATCGATACTTTATGGGTACTCATATGAGTAGTATCGAAAACTTAGATTATATGATCGAAAATGATTTGAGTACTACTTACATGAGTAGATATCAATACCTTATGGTGATTGGAATATCCCTGTCTACCTACACATTGCCTATGCTATGGTGGCGCGAGCTTGGGCGCATGCGCTGTTGACTGCTGGGTTTCGGAGCCATTATTCTGTTTGCTTTTTCTTTTAACTTTGGTCTTTTATTTAATTATGTAACTAGCTATTGCATGACTCGTGAGTATAGATAAAGTAGTGTATGAAACTGCAATTACGTATATGTATAGGTATTAAAATACAACACGCAGTCGTGTTTTAAATTTTTAATAACCTTAATAGTAATACCATTCCGCCCGCAGTGTTCGCGACCCGCGATCGGAGAAATATGTTTATGGTTAGATGGCTAGCAGGTCCAGTCTTAATATTACTACAGTCTGTCAATAAAGTCATGAAAAGGATTTTGAAGGAACTAAAATTCTTCTTCGCTCGCAACCCTAAATAAGTATAGGTGTCAGTTTGGGTACAACGATGTGTTTATTTTACTATTCTGTGTAGATTTTTTGTGATAAAAAATGTTTTCGGCATTAATATATATTAAAAATAAACAAGAGAATATACAAGTGGCGCCCTCAATCGTTGTCATCTCTTTTTTGACAGACTGTACCTACATCTTTTTTCTTGATTGCGTTTCGGGAAATTCCCAACTGTTCCCAACCAAATTTTTTCTAAGGGTAAATATAATGCTGTATTTGTTGTTGTAACGCCACCATCAGCGAGACATTTTAGCGAGCATGACAGACTGATACTAACTTATATTTCATATCGATTTTTAATTCAAAAGCTTTCATGCTTGGCGGGACGCAGGGTGGCCATGCATTTCAATTTGACGCATGCGGGCTAATCCCTCGTGCGTGTGTTAGAAAAGAGGTTATTTTCTATAAAAATGTTAATAATACTTTATCATGAAATCTAGCTAATCTTTAATTTACCTTTCATAAATATCATTAACATATTATTTGAGGGTAGATAAATAAAAGTATACAGTAAGTTTCATAACTTTTACTCTTCATAAATTATCAGCATCGATGTAATTTTAATTAAATACATAAGACAACGGTTCTTATGAATAGTCAGATTCTAGGTGCCACGTTCCAAATGGTGGATTTCCTATGGAGAAGAACGGGCAAGAAACTCCATGGTTACTCTTAAATTATTCACATTTATCAAAATCAAGACACACAGTAATTCGATATAAACAGTAAAAGAAACAAAGGTATACAATGAAATAATCTCATACCTTAACACCTTGCTGGTCCAGAGCAGACCATAGACTAATATATAATACTAGAGAGCAGACTGCCCTTTACACTGAGCTGGGAGCTCTTTTATAGCCAAGAATATAACAAAAGTAACAAACATGACAAGATAAAGATAAAGATAAAGATATATTTATTTTGTAAAACATGAGTAAAACAGTACAAGTGCATAAGGTGTTAAGTTTGAGGAAGTGCTTACATGTTTTGCCATTAAAGGCGTACAAAAAAACAACACAACATTCTGTGTTCATACAACATAGGAAACGAAATAATGTATAATACAGAGAATTGTCGCAGTCTAACCCAGGTTTAATATTTTACTTTATTAATTGCGATCATTCAAAAATTCTGATAAGCTGTAATAACACTTGGCTATGAGAAGTTTTTTAAGCTGTAGTTTAAAGAGTGTTGTGGGTAATTGTTTAATGGTTTTGGGGATTTTATTATAAATTATTGGCGCCAAACAAAATATACTATTGTGCATCAATGTCGTGTTCGATCTTATTATGCATAACTTATCATTATCGCGACGATTGCGAATTATGACTTCTGATAGTTTATTAAATAATTTAGGATTACTTTGAACAAAATTAGCTACTTCATATATAAATAAGGAAGGGAGAGATAAAATTTTGTGTTCTATAAAATATGGTTTGCAGCTATCAGTCATTCTCAGACCGAACATAGCCCTAATGCACCTTTTTTGTGACTTAAAAATTATTTCCTTATTGGTGGAATTTCCCCAAAATATGATGCCAAACCTTAAGATGGAGCCAACAATACCGTGATAAGCCGTGAGGAGCGCATTAGTATTTATAGTGGGTGCCAGTTTGTAAAGCGCGTAGGTAGAAGAACTAATTCTCTTGTTCAATTCTTCTGTGTGCGCTTTCCAATTCAGACTTTTATCAATTGTTACTCCTAGAAATTTTGTTGTGTTGACTTTGTTAATTAATGCACCTTGGTAATTGACATTAATGTTTGATGTTGCTATACGTTGACTGAAAAACATAATTTTTGTCTTTTTAAGATTAATTTTTAAATTATTGTTGTTTAACCAGTTAATTATTGAATTGATTGTATTATTAATGTCACTTTCATAGGTATTTTTATTGTTAGCGCTTATAGTAACCGTGCTGTCATCAGCAAAAAGTGAAATTGGATAATTTGTTACACTTGGTAAATCATTTATATAAATAATAAACAGCAACGGACCCAAAACGCTCCCCTGTGGGACTCCATATTTAATTAATCGTTTATTATATGTGCATATTTCTTCTTTTTTAGTACAGAAGTTAATTTTAGAAATTTCTGTATATTGTTTCCGATTTTTCAGATATGATTCTATGAGTTTTAATACATTTCCTCTGATGCCATAGGCTTCTAATTTACTAAGCAGAATGTCATGGTCAACATAGTCGAACGCTTGAGTCATATCGCAGTAAATGGCACATACGGGCGTCCTTTTGTCTACATTAGTCATTACTTTATTTATAAAATCAAAAATAGCCATATTTATGGTTTTATTCTTGCGAAAACCTTTTTGGTCCTCTGTAAGAATATTAAATTTTTCTAAATAGTTATAGATTTGTAGATATATTATATATTTTTCAAAAACTTTAGAGAGAATAGGAATAAGCGCAATGGGTCTATAACAATCCATGCTTTGTTTGTTGTCCTTTTTGAACAAGGGTTTAACAATTGAGGTTTTTAGATTTTCCGGGTATGTTCCTGTTCTTATACAAATCGTCGGTCGAATCACGAAAAGGCGTAACCAACAAAATGGCGAAAATATTTTAATTTAATAAAGGTACAGGGAAGTTATTTACAGTATTATTTAAGGGATTAAATTCACTTTCAAAGTAAGCCTTAACATCCTACCTAAATATATAAATTAATATAGTGTGTCCTGGTGTGTCCATAAAACTCATATAGGTTTTCTTTATTTCGCTCTCCTGTAAAGTTGAGAAAAATCAGTTACGCCTTTTCGTGATTCGACCGACGAAATGTTCACAATATGGCTTACATGATCACAAATATGATATGCAACATACTTTATAATTTTAGTGGAGATCCCATCGTGCCCAACACTTGTAGTATTCTTTAGCGATCTTATGATTGTTAGTATATCGTATGGTGTACATGGTGCCATATACATAGAATGACTTGATTTGACTATATTTAAGGTTACTTGCTTACCAGAGCCCGGTATTGGTCTTATATTTTCTATAAAAAAATTGTTAAATGTATTTGTGATCTCTGGTAGACTATACTCCGTTTACTATAGCATTAGAAAAAAGAGGCTCGTAGAAGCAGTAGTGCAAAACCTTTTATTTCAAAGTTAAGTTATAACTTTGTTGGATAAATCTGAGACTACTAAATACTGAGATAAACGAAATAAAAATCATTTTATTTTAAATAATGCTTTATTTATAATAACATCATCATCACACATTACAAACTTACAACAAAAGGAATGAATGAAACAATAACAAAATCACAGAATATTTACGTCAATTTCACAGACGACATAAACCGGTAAAATTAGAAAAACCCGGCCGTCACAGCTTATGAAGGGACTAGGTGACATTTTAGATTTGGTAGAATTATAGTGAAGCAAAAAACGTTCTCGATATTGTTCACTCCTGCTTCTTTTAGGTTTTTAGCATTGACACTTTAATTTTAAGTTGGAATGAAATAATATATCTAAATAAAAGCCACTTAATTTCATAAGATAAATAGTTCAAATGATTACAATGAAGTGTGACAGCTGGTATATAAATAGATATGAATACTTTTGGCGTTAATCGTAACTGTAACAAATTTAATGTACTTTTGTTACAAAGTGTACATTAAAAAGAACCTTTTTTAACTTCTGTCTAATGCTATTGTAAACGGAGTATAGTTAAAGTTTTGTTGACGTGACATGACATGACATGACATGACGGTAGTCATGATATTCAACATGACATTTGATAAATTACCCACTACTTATGATGATAAAGAAATACAATATATCAAGTCAATCAATAGATCTATAAGTTACTAATGAACATTAAACAAAGTCTAGATCGATTTTAGTCTGCAAAAATATGATAATCATGTTATTTTACATAAAACCAATATCTGTAGGTATCACTGATATTATAATAACCACAGACTTTTGTCTGTGATAATAACAGTTAAATCAACCTAAAATAATAAATAATCTATCACGTGCTAATCTATATTATTATTTATATATTTTTTATAACATTGCCCCACACTAGGAATGAATCCTGTATCGTGGGTGCGTTTACAAACACAAAATATTCACATGCACAAACATCCAGACCCGGAACAATTATCTGCAGATCATACAAATATTTGTTCCGTGCGGGGATCGAACCCGCAGCACGTAGCGCAGAAAGCCAATCGCTTGACTACAGCGCCAACCGTGCCGTCAAATTTATATGACACTAAAAACAACATACAAGGGCGGGTCAGAATAAAAAAATAAAAAGCAAAGGAAACATCATTTCTCCCAAACAAACTCGTTGAGCTGATCGTTAATTTTGTATGAGATGATGATATATTTTGTCATTAATTCAATCTCTTTTTATTGGTGAAAATAGTACTGAGATATTTAATTATACAATATTTAGATCTTTTATTGTTACAAAGTAATATAAAAAATAAAAATCATGCAATTTTCTATTATCCCTCTGACACACATACACTCAACCCTTCACTTCACACACCCAGAGGACCGAAACCTTTTCACATTTTTGTTGTTTATAATGAGTATTGTTAAGTTTATAACTTAAAACTAAACTATGTCCTAAACTAAACTAGTAACTTAAAACGAAACTATGTCCTTTTGTACGTAGGCTTTCTAATATGTATACCCAATTCCGAAGGCTAGAAGCGCTGCGTGCTGAAACACAGGCTATAAAGCTAGTTCTTTAAGTAAGTAGTTAATTTTTATAACAAATTGTGTAAACATGTTATTTATTTATTTATGTACACACAAGGAAACATGGTAATAAAAATGTTACAGACATATGAGCACAATGGAACTACTTATTTCTAAAGAAATTTCTTCCAGTAGTCCCGCGATTGGAAATAAGGATGATAGACACGAAGACACAGTGTGTAAAAATTACAAAAATAACTACTTTAGACCACTTAAACTTATGGTATACTAAACTAAACCAATAACTAAATACCTATGAAATAAACTACATAGATAACAAATACAATGAACTACATATTACCGTACGAATAAATACCTATCTAAATATATAAAAACAAATACTTATATATAGGAATTATGTAGGTATATATATATTGTAATGGAAAATCATTGTAAAGAAGAAAGGTAATGGTCTTTGACACATTTTTTAAAAACAGAAATAGATTATTATTTTAGATTAGATTGTTATTTTTTAGTCTAATAAAAATATTATTATTAATTAATTAATTTAAAAATAGTAGGTACTATAATGACAAACATAATGCACATGCAACTATGATAAAATTAAAATGTTATAATTAAGATACAGTTTTCTTAACAAAATAATGCTATAAATAAGGCTATAAAATAACTTTTTTTTCTAATAAAGTCCACTTCTTTTTTATAGTGGATGCACATTGTCTATGGAGGCGCGTGCTACGACGCATGCGCGGTGACTGTTAGGGTCTGCACCCACTGGTAACAAATCCCTTGCCGTGCTGGGCTGCCCGTGGGCGCAGGCTCTTAGGGGTAGCGCCATTGTTGTGTTTTTTACCTACTTTATAATTTGTTAACATGAGTATAGATAAAGTAGTGTATGAAAATGCACATTACGAGGTATTAAAATACTCGTTTGATACTATTAAAACCTAAATTAAGCAACAGTTTCATAAACTACTATTTTAATACAAAGCCTGGTTTATAAAGTGCGTTCTCTTGCTCCACCTTAGCAGTATCTGCGCAATCCATCAAACTAAATCCTTCCAGTTTTTTGGGTAGACTCATGAAACGTTCAAAGTTACATTTCAATTCTTTTGCCATGTCGTAATTCAAATTAGTTGTCGATTTGTCTATTGTAATCGTTTCGTTACGAAGCATTCTATCCAATGTTTCTCCTTCTATTAACGAAACCAACGAAACGTCGTCGAAATCTAAGTCGTATTCTTCACCTTGAATTATCACTTTTCCATTCTCTATGATATATTTCTGTGATTCGTCGCTCATGTGCATAAATTTATTTGTCTTATCGAATATTTTATGCGCATGTGAAAAATATTTTTCCACCATTCCAAGTGCTTTTTTGGTTGTAATAATAAATATTTTCTTATCGTTAACGGCTGTTGTGATTTGTTTTAGCCTGTTACACCAAATTCTGGTATCATACATAACATTGCACATAAAGATTAGTTTTTTATCTTGATTCGTGTTAGTCAGTTCAGTACGCAATTTGTTGAAGTCAGCTGCTGGTAGGTTTATAATGTATTCCAAGTCAAAAACAAAGAGGTCTTTATTTTCCAAATATTGTGTCAATTTAACAGTAGTTAGTAAGGTGCCATCTGTAACGATAATATTTTCTGGATGGTCATTTAAGTTTAAAAAAACAGCGTTATCTTTCAATTTGTAATCAATATTCATGTGCATCGTATCCATTAGAGATTTATTGAGAATATTTTGTTTTACATTCTCATAAATCATACTTTTTTCTGTAAGTAACTGAGCCACTCGAGGTTCCTTCCACCATTTTAGGATTTCATCATGATATTTCAGAAATATTGCGTCAGATCTAGCTCTGTAAATGTTTCCATCAATACAGGTATTATCTTCAATTTCTCTCTTTAAAATTTCCTCCACGCCATTTTCATCGGCTTGGTTTGTAAATAACAGCAGTCTGTTTAAGAAATCTCTCGCCATATTCTCCATATGGTTAGTAGCGCCGAATATAAGTTTTGGAAACTTACTATGTTTCACATAGAATCTGTATTTTTGCAAATTATGCACATTCTCATATAATTTTACGAACAGCCTTTTAGCAAGATTGTCTAGTAATTCACAGTTATCAGTGAACTTCATCAGACTGGTGTTTTCAGCTAAAACTAATATGTTACCGACAGCACCAGCTAAATTACTATGCTGAAGGAATCCATCGTTCTCACATTCGTCAACAGTAATGATGTTATTAGGTCCCGATTTCTGCAACAAATCGATGATTGTTGATGTTAAATCCTCCAATCTCCGTTCGATTTCCTCTTGGCTGCCTCTTATTGTTAAATCTCTATTACCAAACTCAGCTGGAACTTTAAACTTTTGTGATGTCAATATATTCCTCGCAGCAAGTTGAACTGCTTCATCAACCATCGTTTCAGGTATATTCACATCAGCCAATCGTCGCCTTATATGTTCAGTACTGAACCGATCCACTAATTGTAGCTTACCATTTTTATATGTAATAACACTCCCAATCAGTTCGCTTAATATCGTAATTTTAGTCGGTTCGTTTAAAAATGAGTACAATAAATCCATTTTAACAGGATGTGGTAATTTCCGTTTTTTCTGTATCTCTGTACACATTGTGATTTTAAATAACTGTACATATTCTTCGTTGTTATCAAAGAAGTCTTTTCGAAAGCTAGCAATTCGATGTCCCTCAGGTTGAATCTCGGAAACTTCGAAAACTTTTTGCGCTAAAACGACATGATAGCATAATAATAGCTCATCATTCATCATCATTTGAAGGTCAGGTTCTCTATAAACAAACCTCGCTATATGTGCAGCCAGTGTAGTGATTTGTTCTTTTAATTCTATGTTACATAAATAATCTACGTCGTTGCTGTTGTAAGTACGTTGTTTGCAAGAGCCAATATCGTCCGTGCCGATCAGATGATTCAATTTACGAGCGAGACTACTTTCATACAAGTTCCAACTGGAGTCATCGTTTTCGTTCGAGTACAAAACGAACAGACATTCTGTTTCATCAAATTTTCCTTCAAAAAACACGTCTTTCTTATTCACATCGAATACACGTCTAGCTTTTAAGTAACTACTAAAGTATTTGGCCAAATCGTTTTGACTAAGAGTTTGAACACTACCTATCTCCTTAAGTATGAACACTACAACAGAGCGCTTAAATCCTTTTACTTTTGCTTTAAAACAAATATCATTGAATTCTCCTATCTCGTCCATATTTGAAGCTAAATAAAACTTTTCAATACTATCGTCAAGTATCGCTCTTAAATATATTAAGCTAATTAAATTTGTCTCATATGAAGGTATCCCTGTTATTCTTGGACACTTTATATACATGGTATTCGTCACAATCGTTTTTTTTCTTCTCTCGGGAATATACAGGAATTGTTCTTCGTAAGACCCGGAACATTCTATATTCGACAGTCTTCGAAAAAATGATGACAATAATCCTAACGAGGGGACTTTTCTCTTCACAGCGCAGTAGGGCACGTTTTGTGTAGTATTTATGTTATGATGACCGACGTTGTCAGGCTTCAAGTGAGTTTCAAGTTCGGTGTCCTGAAATAGAATGAATACAAACACTTTAACCAACAATATAAATAAACCACACACCGTGGTGTTATCACCTATTGTTAATTCAGTAAACAAGTTTGTACAGATAAAAAAAAAATCGAGTTTCCCCGCGTCCGAATTTTATATGGTTCATTTACGAGGTTCATCAGTTTCGCCCACCCATCATTGACCAAGTGTGCCTGTTAAATAGCACATCACCTTAATAAATGTATGCATGTGTTGTTGTTGTCATCCTAAGCTCCCTAGAGCGGGTCGCGATTGATCCTGCTCCACATCCCCCGCGTGGAGCAGGATCAATCGCTACCCATTTCATGGCCGATGGATAGCGGTGGACTTTGGGCGATGCCCCCTACTCAGAGCTAGCCAATTACGTTGACAACTCTGTTCTGTTCTGATCTGTCACTCATCACTCGATGTTTACGTTTCTTAATGATTTAATAAATATTTCCACCCGCCCGCGAGTCATAGCTACATCTGCCATCACCTACATTAACGACACCGCACAAAGATTTCAAAAACCCCAGAATTTTGGTTAAAACCGGGATTTTTCCCCGGACGCCCTTGAAAATCGCAACGACCGCAAAGAGGTCGTGCGGGAAGCGTTTGGGACGGCGCGCGTGCCAAGACGCCAGATGCTTGACATAGGGCCAAGCAGAAGCGGCGTCGCGCGCAAACATTGAGCGATGAGTCACACTTTATAAGTCAGATGATCGTAACTAAAATCAAAGCCTAAGTCGAATAAAATGGGCACTCACCTGGGTGTCCAGCGGCAGTTGTGGCAGTTGTGGCAGTTGTGTCAGGTCGGCTAGGGATCTAGTCTTAGACAGACCCGATGGCGGTCTTGCCCTCGGAAGCGCGGTTCTGGATGTGGCGGGCGCGAAGTCGGATCTGGCCAGCAATGAGTCCAACGAGCGTGATACTGGTGATGACGGTGCTAGGCCGCGAGGGGCGGGCAGGAACGAAACCGCGGTCTGTCTGGGCACAACAGATCGGATCGGTGTTCGGGACACGGGGGCGCTGTCTTTCGTAGTGGCACTAGGCGGAGATTCCAGTGGAGCTGCAAAACGCGCGCAGCGTGTAGGCGCGGACGGTCTACGCCACACGGGTGATCGCAGGTATCGCCGATGAGCGCAGGGCATGGTTGCAGAGTCCAAAACGCGCGAACTTTGTGGCCCGTAGTCACTCACTACGTGACGTGCTGCCAACCCTGTGTCCCGGGACGAAAAAATGTTACTTCTTCTGCACAAAGTCGTTGCCTGGGAGGCTTGCTGGTGCTGGCGGTGATGTCGACCCTTAAAAGAGCTGAGGTCGGGGCCCGGGACCCCTGGGGGACCATGGTCACCTTGGGACGGCATCCCCTGGAACGTGGCTAATCGTGACCACAACGATTTGTTTTACCACATCGGCCGGTAACGGGGTCGTCGTTTCGGTCCCACTGTGTCTACATCAAAGCTTGTGAACACAAATTAAGATTGATTTTGATTGATTGATTTTTTGATTGAAATTGATTGATTGATTGATTGAATTGATTGATTTGAATTGTGTGTGTGTTGTTTGCTCTGACGCAGACAAAGTGCTGCAATGTGGTCTGTGCGGTGTTCTTCTTTCTTACGGTGTTCAATTCAATAGCACTGCGATCCAGATCTTCCAGCGTGACCCCCACAGAAACAGGTTTTTTCTACGGAAGGACAGACAAAATTTATTTATTTATTTATACTTTATGCACTAATTACAGAGGCGGACTTAATGCCGTAGGCATTTTCTACCAGTCAACCTAAGGGTGATGCAGAGAAAAAAGTATGGTAGGTGCACGGACAAGATAATTATACTAAAAAAGTAAATTATGCATAGTTACTTATAACTATTTATACATAAATTTATATATAATATACACTACGTATTATATATACACTATTATACATAAATAAATATATATATAATTATATATACATAAGTATACTATAAGTAGTAAGAAAGCGGAGATGATTCTGATGATGATGATTTTTTTTTTTTATTGGCACCGGCTTCCAACGCGAATCTCAGTCGGTAATTCCTCACAACATAGGTACCTGGGATTAATATATTGAGGAATTAAGGGTTCTAAATCAACATAAAGGGCATGGCCTACGTTTAGAATAAAAATATCTGCCTCTAAAAATATGTAGCGATTTCGGATTACCGACAATGCGGAGGCAACGCAACGCGTCAAATCCCGGTTGACCGGGAGAAATGGAAAAAGGGGAGAGAGGCCTTTGCCCTGCAGTGGGACATTACGGGCTTTTTTTTTTTTTTTAGCGTGGTAAAATCATCAAATGAGTCCTCCACGGTGTTCCTTCGATAGCCCTTTACGTTCCGGGGTCACGGTAATGAGATAAGTCCCGCGACCCCGGCAGGCTTCGGCCCTCTACAGGGGGGGCCCCGTCATCTTGCTGACGTTCTTTGAGGCGCGCGTGGAACACAACGCGCCGTCGACCCGGGCATGGTCCATGGTCGGACAGCGAGTCGGGCTTATAATAAAATAATAATACTTAATAAATAATGTATTGGCACACAAAACAGAATACAGACAATAATACATACATTAAAAAAGGTAGCTAGTTCCGAACAAGACAGTATTCCTAAACATGTGTACACAGCATGATTATAAAAAGAAACAGGACAGTGCTACAGAAAAACAAAAATTGAATATGACTTAAAAGCTAACAAATAACAAACAAAGTAGTTACAATTACAAATGCATTTTTGACATAATATGCCTAACGTTATTATTGAATTTGTAGAATTTTCGGTTGAACACATCCAACTCGTTGCTATGTTGAGGCAATAGCTCGTTGTACAGACGACACATCCTCACAACGGGATTATAGTACCTAGGAAGTGTTATTGATGTGAAAATTTAAAATAAAACTCTTCTGATGAGGATGGCGGCGCCTAAATTTGAAAATGACAGATTAGTTTATGAAACTGTTGCATAATAGGGTAATTAAAACACGGGTTTGTGTCTAAAAAGATTTTTAATGGTATCTCACGAGTGTTTTAATACCTAGATAAGAGCAGTTTCATACACTATTTACCCGACTACGGAGAGGGTTATATGTTTGATTTATCTATACTAATGTTAACAAATTATAATGCAGGTAGACAAACACAACACATAACATTGGCGCCGAAACCTAAGTGCCTGCGCCTACTGGCGGCACGGAACGGCAAGGGATTTATTGCCCGTGGGAGCAGGCCTTAACAGTCACAGTGCATGCGCCCTAGCGCGCGCCACCATGGACATAGTGCAGCCGCTACTATAATAATTTAATTGAAATATCTTTGGTGGATCCGAAGTGTACTTTTTTAATAGAAAAAAGTTATTTTTCGTACCACTTGCTCAAAAAAGTGACATTCTATGCCACAAAAAGCGAACATAACAATAGTCATTTTTAATCTGTTAAAAACAGGGAAAGAAAATTGTACTGAATTTCATTCATCCTCTAGGGGGAGAATGTGATTTAAATTTGGAATACTTACCGAAATTTATACTGAACTACATCTGTGTTTACACCATAAAGTTATATAATAACTTTATGGTTTACACCATTGAGTTTGTATAATAATTATAAAGCATTATACATCTTTTTGAAAAAGGAATACGCATTTTTAGAACATTAACTTATTTATAAAAATAAATTAAAATAAACATAACGTTTATGTATTTGAAGAAAACAAAAACGCGGCAAATTCCTAGACTAATATTTTTTTGTCGGAAAAGCAAAGGCATTAAGCTCATACGGCCTCGTCGGTTTTCGAAATTTTATTTAATAATCATAACTGCATAATAAATGCGTTTTAACTGTCATTATTTTTAATAAATGCTTATCTCATATTATTGTGTTAATTTTTTCGCAAATGGTACGAAAAGTAGAGTATTTTCCTCAGTGATAAAGCTGTCTTAGTCTTGGGTGAACTTAAATTCCTCGCTACACTCAGGACTCGTCTTAAATCCCTCGCTTCGCTCGTGATTTAAGTTTATAACACCCTCGCTACGCTCGGGAGTAAACCTCGAGTACGCTTGCGATTTAAATCGTCACCCGCGACAGAAGACACTGCTTTATCCCCTTGGTTAATAATCTACTAATAAAGCATTATTTTGTTAAGAAAACCGTATCGTAATAAAACTTTTTAATTTTATTATAGTTGGTTGCAAGTCCATAAAGTCTGTCATTAAAGTACCTACTATTTTTAAATTCATAATTAGAACTTTACGAAATGAGTGCAGATAAAAATATTTATACTTTTGTAAGCATAGCGATTAAATGAAGAGAAGAATTAAAGTCTGTTTTGCTATAAAATGTTTGAGATAAAATATATTCTTTTCTATTAAAGTCATAGAAATAATAAGTAGGGCTACATAATAAGTCTATTGTGAGAATATACCTCCATTTCAGATTATCACATGAATAAACCATATCTAATCTCACCCCAACTATTATTATATATTAATCCCTAAAACCTCAAGCGACAAATTATAGAATGTTCATTATAGATCAAGGGTAACAATAAATAATAGGGAACACTCAGACATTTAAACATTTAATATTCATTATGTTAGCCTCAGTAACAAATACAATACAATCACTGTTCTTTCCATAGGTATAATTTTAACACACATAATAACTAAATTACAATGTAAGCTTATGAAGTTACCTTATTTTTGCAGTAGACCTCCAACAATGTTAATTCACTTTATTACTTGTAAGACTTCCAACTAATACGTCCTTCTCTCATGAAAGCCGGAACTAAAAAGCCCTTTCCTTGCCGCGCAACGTCGTTTTTATACTTTAAATAATTCGGTGTTGCCAGTAATATCAAACTACTAGTACAATAAATACTAAAACTGTTTAAATGTTGCCAGTAATTCTTTTACAATTTACCATTAACAACCCAAAACCTAACACTCGACCATCCTGACCATGTGCATGTCCCCATGCACATTAGTAAAATAAAACCCTAACACTTGGCCTTCTTGATTAGACTTTCATGAAATTAGTTCACAGTAACAGTAATTAGACAAGGTAGATACATACACATGAAACAAAAACTATTATTCAGATCTTAAAGCAGTATCATCGTGGTTACATATCAGCTACATGTATTATTAAGCCATTGTGAACCCTCAATTCTCACAAAAGCATAATAATAATACTTAAACATTATCTATGCTAGTGGCGTGAACCCTCAATTCTCACAACCAATAGCATAGATTCATATCATCATAATTCCACGTTATATAAATAAGCTATGAGATTAGTTCATAGTAACAGTAATTAGACAAGGTAGATACATACACATGAAACAAAAACTATTATTCAGATCTTACAGCAGTATCATCGTGGTTACATATCAGCTACATGTATTATTAAGCCATTGTGAACCCTCAATTCTCACAAAAGCATGATAATACTTAAACATTATCTACGCTAGTGGCGTGAACCCTCAATTCTCACAACCAATAGCATAGATTCATATCATCATAATTCCATGTTATATAAATAAGCTATTGCAAACCCTCAATTCTCACAAAACTTATTTATATGAATTTTGTATGTCTATCCAATTGGCGTAAACCCTCAATTCTTACAACCAATTGTATAGAATCATATCATCATAATTCCATGTTATATAAATAAGCTATTGCAAACCCTCAATTCTCACAAAACTTATTTATATGAATTTTGTATGTCTATCCAATTGGCGTAAACCCTCAATTCTTACAACCAATTGTATAGAATCATATCATCATAATTCCATGTTATATAAATAAGCTATTGCAAACCCTCAATTCTCACAAAACTTATTTATATGAATTTTGTATGTCTATCCAATTGGCGTAAACCCTCAATTCTTACAACCAATTGTATAGAATCTATTAATCCACTAATTCATCTCGGCTAGTAAATAACTTTTACAAAATAATAATAATAAAAATAAACAATTGATTACACCATCAGTTTACTCATTCATGCACAATCTTTAGACCATAAACAATATTCATAGTTATGAATACTATTCAGTAACCATTTCATTATCCTCATTTTCATCACTATGAGAATCATCATCAATCTCTAACGAAGCCACGTGAACCCAAGGCGACATGCGATCGGCAGCAATTGTTGTTTGACGTTTATTTTTACTACTTGTTAGGCCTGGTATAGCCGCGACTTTATAGCGATCATTATCTAAAACTTCCACAACCCTATATGGACCTATATAAGATGGCAAAAGCTTTTTACTTTTGCCATCATTACTGAAGTTTGTTTTAGTAATTTTTATTAAATCACCTTCGCTATAAGTATGGTAAGGGCGTTTGTTTTTATTACAACTTTTTTTGTTTGTTTTGCTCAAAATCAATATTATCTTTAGCCGATTCTCTAATGATAGTAAGATCAGTATCTTCTCTAGTTTCCGTCACTATTTCATTAAGCCTAGGATCTATTTCAGATTTCATACAAAACCCAAACATTACTTCTGAAGGGGTTTTACCGGTCGTCTTTTGGCGTGTATTATTCATACCCCATTGAATAGTCCCTACTTTATTGTCCCACTCCTTTTCATTGTCATTTAAATTTTGAGCTGTCAATGAATTAAGAATTGTCCTGTTGTACCGCTCAACCTGCCCGTTAGACCTTGGACTAGCTACGGCATTGAGTACATGCTTGATGCCTTTGTCCATACAAAATTTCTTAAATGCATGTGACGTAAACGATGTCCCACGGTCACTCACGATACGATCTGGATTCCGGAAAGTGTAAAACATTTCTTCCAGAGCTCTTATCGAAATTTGGGACTTCGTATTTCGAACTGGCTTGATCCAAACAAACTTCGTGAAGGCGTCCACAATAACTAAAATGTAACAATTTCCCCGTTTGGACCGTACAAAAGGTCCCAAATGGTCAATATGGAGAGTGTGTAGAGGCACTTCTATTTTTGTAATCGGGTGTAGATGACCTTCATTTTTACCAGACTTTTTCGAATAGGCACACTCTATACATGCTTGGACATATTTCTTGACGAAACGGGACATTTTTGGAAACCAGTAAGTACTTTTTATACGCTCAAGGGTCTTTTCGACTCCAAAATGTCCTATTTCGTCATGATTTTTACGTAATATCTGCCACCTTGCACCTTTGGGAACCACCCAGCGTAACTGATTTTTATCCCCATCCAAAAACCGATATAATTTATGGTCTTTAACGCAATAGTTGTCTTTCATATATTTTAATCCGTCAGCATCAAGATTACTAACTAAGGTATCATGAATCCTACGCAATTCAGAATCACCTAGCTGCAGAGTGGCTAACCAATCCTCATTACTTATTGACATTACTGAAAGTAACTGTTCCGATTCTAAGGAATTTTCAACGTCGTGGACTGGGTTTCGAGACAGTGCATCAACGTGTGCCATTTTTGTTCCTGCGCGATATTCTACCGTACAATTGAACTCTTGTAAGAGCAACCACCATCTCGCTATGCGTGGAATGAGGTCTCGTTTGGTAAAAGTCGATCGCAAGGCACTGCAGTCCGTAACAATTTTGAAATTTTGACCCAATAAATAGACCCTGAATTTTTTTTAAGCGAACATACAACTGCTAGTGTTTCTAGTTCATATGCGTGGAAATTTTTCTCTTCGGGTGATGTTTGACGACTATAAAAAGCTACTGGGCGGAAACTGTCAACATCGTGAAGCCTTTGAAATAATATTCCACCAATGCCCAGTTTGCTGGCATCAGTGTGTAATTCGGTCTGAGCCGCCGGGTTATATATTGCTAATATTGGCCTATCAACTAATTTATGTTTTAAATCAATGAATGACTGTTCCTGATCCTTTCCCCACTCCCAGGTAGCATCCTTCTTTAGAAGTTTATTCAAAGGATGCGATAAAGTTGCAAAACCCTTAATAAATTTTCTAAAATATCCCACTAGACCTAAAAATTGTCGTACCGAATGTTGGTTAAGGGGGCGAGGAAAATCCAGAACGCATTGAATGTTTAATAAACTTTGTCTTTGGAGTTCATTTATTGTATCACCTATGCGAACTTTACTCTCGTCCATTTTATCTTGGTCCGATACCAGGACTTCAGGAGATGTTGTGACAATCCGATTAATTACCTCTACCCTAGTACCCCGTGCTACAACCATCCCACCATGCAATAGAACAACGTTCATCATAGGAATAATATTAAGGTATAATAAACCATCCTTTACGCGATAAACTCCCCCACTCACCAAAAAGTGTTGATTAGGTCGCCCGATAACTTTACTGTTCAATAAGATATTTCCGGTATAAAGTGAGTTTACTCTAGTTTTGACAGTAGTTGGACCAAAAGCTTCTATGTCAGCTAGCACGGTTACAAGTGTATTAGTTTCATCTGTATGACAAATTTTGTTTAAATCAGAATTTATACTATTGTCATAAAACTTCAATTCGTCTGCATTCTTATAAACTAGTAAGTGTGCCTGCTCGGTAAATGATTGGCCCACTAATAGCGGAACATCTAATAACTCATCCTGAATTACCTGACATACAACTCTCAGATTTATGGCCGTAACGATTACACTTTGTACACTGTATTAAAGGCTTAGGACATTTTAAATAAGGATGTCCCTTCTCCCTACAATTAAAACAAAATATTGAACCCGATGAACGATTTGATAACTTTCGAGATGAGTTATCAGTGTTACCTACGTTCTGATCAGACTTCATCCTATTCCTAAAATTAGATTGACCGACCGTTTGTGACGTATCTTGATTACTCATAAGGAATTGTAGCAGTTGATCGGGCTGCGTACAGCGAAGCGCATTAGCACTAGACCTCATAGTTTTATCGCTTAAGCCATGAATCAAACAATCAACGGCATGCTTGCCATCGATGTCGCACTGGTTCAGTAGGGCCAATTTTTCATAATAATAAACCTCTAGCGGTTCGTTATACCTGCTTTTTCTACGAAGCATGTCCTCCAAGGACTGTCCATAGTTTTGTTCACAAGGAAAAGCACTTAAAATTTTCTCTTGCCATTCAGACCAGCTAAATAGAATTGAATTCTGACTTTCGTACCAAACTTTGGCCAATCCCTGGAGTTTTTGCATGGCAAAGTGAACAGTTGTTCGTTCATCCCATCCATACACAGTGGCACACTCATTTACCTTTCTAATCCAAACATCAGTCCTTTGAGTTTTAATTGACGGATCAAAATCCGGTAAAATATTTTTATGATTAATGTTATTAGTGGAGGTCAATGAGGATCCCGCTGTCACAGGTTGGGGTTTCAAAGAATTTATAATATTCATTACATCCTTATGATTAAAAACAGGGCTACGTGACCTTGTATTCTGCGCGGTGACTCTGCTGTCCTCCGGATCTCGGTAGTCGCGACGTAGACGACTGCGCTCCCTGATGATACCTTCTTCCAGGGCGCGTAGTCGCTCCCGTTGTCTATCAAGTTCCTGCTCACGTGTGCGTAGATCCAGGTCTCTGCTCCGCCTACCAGGGCTGCGGCTCTTCTCACGCCCACAACCACTGCGGTTGTTGCTGGGTCCATGTTTGTATCCACTGCGAGTCTCGCGCTCTCGGTGGCTCCGCTCCCGGTGGGTGCTACGTTCGAGACTCCGACTACGGTTGCTGCGACTTCTGCGGCATCGGCTATGACTAGGACTAGTCCCCAGTTCTACCCTTGGCTGGGTATCACCTCGGTCCGGTGTCATCAGCCGACGCCGAAAGGATGTTTCACTGTCGCGAGGCATTATCTGAAACTCGTAACAAGAAGGCTTAATATCTCCGTCTGTGAGCCCTAGCAGAGGGTATCCTAACGAGTATATACAAAAATTCAGCTATGTGGGTGCCAGGGGTGCCCTGACCAGATATTAGCATAACCTCAAGACCAAATAATTTAATCACGCAACCGCATTACCGGGGTGTGCCCCGGCCAAATACGGTCACGATCATAAATCACCATGTACAAATAATTTAATCACGCAACCGCAATACCGGGGTGTGCCCCGGCCAATTACGGTCACGATCATAAATCACCATGTACAAATAATTTAATCACGCAACCGCATTACCGGGGTGTGCCCCGGCCAAATACGGTCACGATCATAAATCACCATGAACTTGTTCGCTATTACTACGCTGCATATCGAATACCGATATAATAATCTAAATACGCGACTACATTACCGGGGGGTACCCCGGCCAAATGTTGCCGAGATGATTAGATCATAAAATGAGTAAATTGTTAACATTGTCAGGGAGTGCCCTGACCTAAATATTAACAATCCTCGACACTACAAATAATTGCAAACATAAGGTTTTGAAATTTTTGTGGACAAAGTCATCCCACTTCTGAAATGTGAGAATATACCTCCATTTCAGATTATCACATGAATAAACCATATCTAATCTCACCCCAACTATTATTATATATTAATCCCTAAAACCTCAAGCGACAAATTATAGAATGTTCATTATAGATCAAGGGTAACAATAAATAATAGGGAACACTCAGACATTTAAACATTTAATATTCATTATGTTAGCCTCAGTAACAAATACAATACAATCACTGTTCTTTCCATAGGTATAATTTTAACACACATAATAACTAAATTACAATGTAAGCTTATGAAGTTACCTTATTTTTGCAGTAGACCTCCAACAATGTTAATTCACTTTATTACTTGTAAGACTTCCAACTAATACGTCCTTCTCTCATGAAAGCCGGAACTAAAAAGCCCTTTCCTTGCCGCGCAACGTCGTTTTTATACTTTAAATAATTCGGTGTTGCCAGTAATATCAAACTACTAGTACAATAAATACTAAAACTGTTTAAATGTTGCCAGTAATTCTTTTACAATTTACCATTAACAACCCAAAACCTAACACTATGATTATCATAGAGATAATATATAGTACCTATAATGATTATAGTACCTACACTTTGGATCGACCAAGGAGTTTCCAATATTTTTTTTATAGGAGCCGCACATTGTCTATATTGGCACGAGCTAGGGCGCATACGCGGCGCGTTAGAGCGCATGCGCGTTGACAGCCGGGTTTCGGCGCCATTACTGTTTTCATATTTTATGTGCTAACTAACTATTGCATGAGTATAGATAAAGTAATGTATGAAACTGCACATAACTAGGTATTAAAACACTCGTGTGAAACTATTTGCCTGCGGCTCGATTACCCTATTACCCTAATAAGCAATTATGCTAAAGTTTCATAATATCTAGTAGTTTAATAAAATAAAATTGTAAATAAAGTTTTGGTACTTGTGGGATCGTGAATTCGTGAGGCGTTACGCCCCCTGTAACTGCCGCCAGGGGCGGGTTCCCCGGTTGCCCCCCCCCCCCCCCCTAAATCCAGGGCTGAGATTTATACCAAAAACTCAAAATCAAAATCTTACCAGTGAAAAGTTATTCCTTCATGGTTATTTTCTGTCCTTCTTATTTGGGATTTACAGCCTTCAAATAAGCAAGACACATAAAACAATCAAGTAGTACCTACAATAAGTAGTAATATTATCCATTAGACTTACAATATTTTCGCCTACATTCATGATATATCACTTTCATGACTGTTACCTACACATTCTCGAATGAATTAAGTACATGAAAATCATTTATTTTCATATACTTTGTATTTGATTAATTGATGGATTCGCTTAATGATTTAATACTACAAAGTAAGTGATTATTTTCTAGGTCATTAATGCAAAATTAAGAAAAATAAAAAGAATTATAACAAAATACGTTTATTTGTTTTAATTACAATAATAATCCTTACAGTAACACTTATTAGTTATTGAGGCAAGCTTAAAGTATTCGTTTTCTTGACGAAAAGAAGATTGAAACTAAACCTCAATCTTTTAATTCTTTAACTACCGACTAACTTTAATATGGCCAGCAATTACAACTTAAATCTTTTACCCCTCCATCGTTTACTAATAAACTCATGGTTAAGTTTATTGTTATCTCTTTTCTTTGATATGAAAATGACAATGACTGAATAAAAATGAAGTGTTTATTAAGGGGGTAAAGCACTTGCAAATATTCAACATTTAGTATGATCTCCATTGTTCTCGATACAGTCAAGTAAGTGTCGACACATTGAGCACAAGATTAAAACATATTTACGTTCCTCTTATATTTTCTCATATCTCCATGCAATACGACATCATATAATACTTCCACATAATTATATATTATTCACTAAAGCGTGTGTTATCCTTACACCATAAATGAAGTTTTCCCTTTTGGCTAGATTAACATTTTTTTCATCTGAAAATATAGTAGTTAATTAAGTGTCTCAGTTGAAGTACCTAAGTATAAATATTCTCTAGCGAAACGTTCTTGTTTTTCTATCAAAAAGGGAGCTGGTCTTCGGTGATGCACACCTTCAGCGTGGAGTGCATGGCGAACAGTTAGTAATGACGTGTCGAATACTTCTGCAAAATATTTAGTTGGTATAAAACCACTTGTTTGATGTTTCATATTCGTTCACCATGTGTCGTCGCTGCCCGGCCTTCCACTTCGCTCTCGACTACCAAGGCTACTTTCTTCCTCATAGGTATCTCTTAACCCATCGAATCATAGTATTTTTCTAGAACAATAAAAAGAAATACTATTAAACATCTATAAGAAAAATACTAAAACTGATTACTATTATTATTATTATATTCTATATTTAATATTATTTAACAAAATAACATTAAATACTTATATATCTATAACCTAACTTCCTTTTCCCTGAGGGTCTAGGGCGCCGGGGTCGGGATAATACACCGGGATTTGAAAACCTGTGAAGAAAGTCCGTTTCTATACATTATATTATAATGTATAGAAATAGGTTATATATAAGTACCTATATATGATGTATTAATATATAATTAAAAATATATAATTGGATGGCTTAGTTCTAAAAGTCACTAAGTCCATTTTTATCGATTTTGAGTTAGCCAGTTCAAAATAATTATCTTTATTTTCTCTATCGATTAATCTAATCCTTTTTTCAATTAAATGACTTACGAACTATTGTTTAATTTATTTTCCAAATTTATATAAACAGCCATTACTTTTAAATATGTTTTTTTTTTCACTTTATATTATCATATCTCAAACTGAAGAAAATGGAGTTAGTGACTTTTAGAACTAAGCCATCCAATTATACGTATATATATCTAATAATTAAAGAAACAAAACAATATTAAGAATAAAATTATTAGAATTATTATTCATCATTCAATAATCTAAATAAATAAACTTATAAATGATTTATATAACGCGGGGTTTTATTATGGTCAGGCGCGTCTCTAGTTTTTGTTTACGTGGCAGCCGCGCGCTTGCGCTTCTCTAGCGCGCCGTTCTACACCGCACGCGACGCCGCGCAGGGACCGCTGGCCAGCATTTAGTGAGCGACGAACCGCGCTTGATGTAGAACGTGTCGCGCGCTACGCGTTGCAAATGTGATCCTCCGCGACTCACGCCTTTTGTTATTGTTTTATTTGTAATTTCGAACATTAAACCGATTATTGCATTAAACTGGCGCCCATACTAGTGGCTCGAATCCCGCGGCTCGTAGTGTGTGTACGTGCGTCGTACCTACGTACCTAACCTGTTTGTTTGCAAGCACGGACCACCTACGTAATCACCCGTTCGCGTAAAGATGACGAGAACGAGGCAGGAAGCGCTCCGGCAACATCAACAACAACAAGGAGAGGGCGATGGCACACCGACCGAGACCGGCGACGAAGATAACACCGGCGAGCTCGGCCGTGCTGAGGAATCTGCGGAAGGCATGAGGCCGCCGCAGACACCAGCCTTCCAGCTCCCCGAGCAGTTTCTATCCACGTTGATGGATAGCATCACGCGCGCGCAAGTTGAGGCGAACAGAAGTCTTATCAGCTCACTGATGACGTCCGCCGGCGATTTTAGGGCGTCTACCCCGGTGGCGTCTACGTCGTCAACAAGCACGACCAACGCAAGCGCCATCGGCGGCAACTTCACAAAATGTACGGCGCGGTTCAACGGGACATCCCACGACGGCGAAGTACTAGAAGCGTTCCTCGACGCCGTCGAAATATTCAAGGAGTGTGCAGCCGTCAGCGATGAGCATGCCCTCCGTGGATTGCCAATGCTACTCGAAGGTGACGCGGCAGTATGGTGGAGAGGCGTCAAGGCGTCGGTCACCACGTGGCCCGACGCGCTCGCCCGTCTCCGCGCGATCTACGGCGTGGCGCAACCGGCACACAAGATTTTTCGACAGATCTTCGCGGCCGAACAACAAGATAACGAACGCGCTGAAGTGATGTTGTGTAGAGTGCGTGCTTTATTAACTAAGTTACCCTATAAATTGGAAGAAATCGTACAAGTTGATATGTGTTACGGACTAATTAACAACAAACTAAAAAAAAGAGTGTCCCGCGAGTCTGTTCGTAGTGTAGATGATTTATTGTGTAAAACGAGGATCGCGGAGGATACTATGAAGGAATATAAAGTAAGTTCAGTTAATACTGAAACTTGTAAGTCGCAAACTACGACATCGACAACCGGTCAGCACCCTGCGCGATCGTGTTCGCCTACCGCGAATGCCGCGGCCCCGCGTAACAAAAATAGGCCGCGTTGTAGTTATTGTAGGGCATTCGGTCATATTAGCGACGAGTGTCGTAATCGCGAGAAAGCCTCTCAATCGAATAATAAGGGTAGCGACACCAGTTATCCGCCTAAAGGTGTCCGATGTTACGGCTGTGGGAAACCGGGTGTCGTGAGGTCGAAATGCGATAATTGTACTCGACTGACTCGGGAACGTCGCCATCGGCGTCGGCGACGAAAGAGGAGAGAGGGGCAGGTTTTAATAGCGCAACTATTAATTATACCGACTCGAATAATGTAGTTACTTTGAGTCGTGATTTAGGTTATTTTTATGATAAGGGCAGCGACACACGCATACACTTAGGTAGTACAGTCGTGCACGAAAGTGCATCCCACCCAATGGTGAATATTAATATTATGGGTTGTCACGGTGTGGCGATAGTGGATACAGGCGCTACACATTGCATTGCTAGCCCAATGTTGTACCGAGTCTTATTGAACTCTGGAGCGAAATTTCAGGATATCCAACGACTCGTAGGACTGGCTGACGGATCGCAGTCATGGAGAACCATGCTGACCATTGAGACGCCAGTTATTATTGAGGGTCGTGAAGTAACCTGCGAGTTTTTAGTATTACCCGGTGCCGAAGCCAGGACATTATTAGGTGTTGAGTTTTTGTCCCGGGCCGGTATGGTACTTAATATCGCTCAAGGTAAGTGGATGTTTGCGGATGACCCCGAACATGTTTATGATTTTGTGCAGACATATACCCTAAATACAGGTGATACAGATCTGATGCGCGCCGATTCTACAGTGCTTGCGTTACGTCACGATGAAGGTACCAAGCTGTGCCCGGAGCAAAGGCATACGCTTGACAAGTTTATCAGCAGCCGAGCGCCGCAGTTTGCACATGGCGGACCTGCCACGGACTTCGCTACGCATCGGATTAAAGTAAGTCCGGACCAAGAGCCGATTGCTTCTCCACCGTATAGGATGTCCCAAAATAGGAAAGAGGCCTTACAGAAGGAGTTAGATAAGTTGTTGCGCGACGACGTCATTGAGGAATGCGAGTCACCTTGGGCCTCCAACGTCGTCCTCGTGAGTAAGAAAGACGGGAGTTTGAGACTTTGTATAGATTATCGGAAGCTGAACGCGGTCACTGAACCCGATAGGTATCCGCTCCCGCGAATAGAAGATATCTTGCACGCAGCTAAAACTAGTGAGTATATGACCACCTTGGACTTTCGATCAGGTTATCACCAGGTATGTGTCTCCGCTGAAGACCAGGACAAGACGGCGTTCATTACCCCCCTAGGTACCTTCAGGTTCAAACGGATGCCGATGGGATTACGGAATTCAGGAGCAACCTTCCAGAGGCTGATGGACCGATTCCGATCCAACCTGAAAGGGGTGGAACTCCTGGCATACCTGGATGACCTGGTCTTGCTGTCACCAGGGCCCTTCGAGCGTCACATGTCCGACCTAGAAGCTGTTTTCGATCGTTTGGCAATGTTTAAACTGCGTGTCAACAGCGAAAAGAGCCATTTCGCGTGAGAGTCCGTCAAATTCCTGGGCCACGTTATCGTACCAGGCGGGATCCAGGTGGACCCAGACAAGACAGCTGCTATCGACAACATGGCCATTCCCCGCAACGTGAAACACTTAAAGTGCTTCTTACAAACGTCGAGTTGGTTCCGACGTTTTATATCCAACTACGCCGAGGTGGCGAGGCCCCTCACGGACCTCTTGAAGAAGGTAAGTACTTGGCGATGGGGCGCCGAGCAACAAGAGGCGTTTGAGCGCATCAAGTCTCTCCTCGTGTCCGCTCCTATTTTACGTCAGGCGGATGAGTCGAAGCCGTTCGTTCTCCGCACCGACAGTAGCGGATACTGCCTTGGAGCTGTTCTCATGCAGGGGGAGGGCTCCGACGAGAGACCTATCGAATACGCAAGCCGCCTCCTGACCAGTGCTGAAAGGAACTACTCCACGACCGAGCGGGAAGCGCTCGCTGTCGTTTGGGCTCTGGGTAAGTTCCGCGGTTACGTAGAGTGCGCGAAAATAATAGTTAGGACGGACCACCAGCCCTTGCGTTGGCTGATGAGTCAAAGGTCGCCTAGTGGTAGATTAGCTAGGTGGGCCCTTACCTTGCAGGAGTTTGACCTCAGTATTGAGTACACGCCCGGACGCTCGAACGTGATCGCAGACACGCTGTCACGACCCGTTTGCTCGCAAGATCCGGACTGTGATGTGTGTTTCACGACGGTTGATATGCCGAGGAGGAATACCGGCGACGTACGTGAAAATCAACTGATGGATCCTGAGGTTCGTAAGATTATCGAGGACCTGGAATCCGACGAACCTTCTAGGGGGAGACCATGGTCCGACCGCGGATACACCATATCCGACGGCATTTTATATAGGTACAGTCTAGAGTCTGACGACGGGGAAGACTCTTGTTTAGTAGTACCCGAACACGAACGCAGGCAGGTAATGGCGGATCTCCACGACGCGCCTACAGCGGGCCATTTTGGAGTCGAGCGCACATTGAGCCGCGTTCGCTCTCGTTTTTATTGCGCACGTTCGTGACCAACTACATCAGAGAGTGCGTGCCTTGCCAAAGGTATAAAGCTGATAACCGTAAACCGGCGGGACTTCTACAGACCCCTGCCGTGTCTAGAAGATTCGAGGTAGTCTCCGTGGACCTGTTCGGTCCTCTTGTTGAGACGCCCAGGAAGAACAGGTGGGTCCTCATCGTAGAAGATGTTTGTTCGCGCTGGGTAGAACTGTTCCCTTTAGAGAGTGCCACCAGCGTCGAATGTGCTCAGACGCTAGCCAATGAGGTTTTCTTCAGATATGGAGTACCCCGCCGCCTCATTAGCGACAACGGCGTGCAATTCGTGAGCGAGGTGATGCAACAGGTTTGTCACGTCTTGGGAATAAGTCAGTCGCTCACGCCGTACTACCACCCGGAGGCTAATCCTATTGAGCGCAAGAATAGGGACCTCAAACCTCAATTGGCCATATTGGTAGGTCAAGACCATGCAGCATGGGACTTGCATCTTGCAGCAGTAAGGTTTGCGATGAACTCCGCAACCACTTCCAGTACTGGATTTTCACCAGCCTATCTCACCTTTGGGAGAGAGCTGAGGGCTCCTTCTGATTCAGCAACGGATATGAGGGCTATCTTGGATGAAGACAACTTCGTGCCCAGCATAACCCCGTACCTCAAGCGAATTGCTGAGACGTTGGACGAGGCCAGGGACACCCATGAGAAGGCACAGGACGTCCAGAAGGGAAACGCCGACAAGAAACGGAGGGCGCCGCCTGAGTATCAGGTAGGTGACCTTGTTCTCCTTAAGACTCAAGGACCAAACGATGCAGGACGCGGACAGTCAGCGAAGTTTATTCCTCGCCGTGATGGCCCATATAAGATAGGGAAAATCGTTAGTCCGACCACTTACGTTCTAGAGAACATACAGACCGGGGGGAGTGTAGGCAAATATCACGTTTCGCACCTCACGCCCTTTTCCGGCCAGGTAGAGCTTCCCATCAGGGAGAAGCGGAAGCGTGGGAGACCGCGCAGGAATTTAGATTGCTAGCCCAACTGCGGGGACGCATCGTTAGGCTAGAGGGGGAGGTTATAACGCGGGGTTTTATTATGGTCAGGCGCGTCTCTAGTTTTTGTTTACGTGGCGGCCGCGCGCTTGCGCTTCTCTAGCGCGCCGTTCTACACCGCACGTGACGCCGCGCAGGGACCGCTGGCCAGCATTTAGTGAGCGACGAACCGCGCTTGATGTAGAACGTGTCGCGCGCTACGCGTTGCAAATGTGATCCTCCGCGACTCACGCCTTTTGTTATTGTTTTATTTGAACATCATGATCAATAATAAACATTTGAAAAATAATCAAAGGATCATCAATCTTTGATTTAGTTTTATGTTTAATAAAATATATAAATTACTCACAGTCAGTCCGATTTCATTCGATATTTGTTTTATTTATAACGTCCACTTTTAGGCAGAGCAATAAAAGGTATTCGCTCTCGCTTCGATAGTAATACTATTACCTGTATTTTGAAAAGTTTATCCACAACACCGCTATAATAGATTTAACCACAAATCACTAATACAATCGGGTGCAGACAACAGTGCGTGTGTGTGAGTTTCTATAGTATGAACACGATATCGAGTATAGAAACTCGTAAAGAAGGTCGTAAGTAGAGGATTCGATCCCGGGATCCCGAATCCCGGGATCCCGGGATCCCGGCCCTATTCCAGTCCCGAAAATTTCGGGATTAAATTTTCATAATCCCGGGATTTTCGGGATTGACGAAAGTGTTACTATAATCGTTCAATTTGTTTTTTATACATAGTTATGATGCTACCTATATGAGAAATGTGTCAGATTACTATTATTATATTATGTTATATTAATTAACACTTGTTATGTTTATGTTACACTAGCGACCCGTCCCCAGCTTCGCGCGGGTGCAGTTTCTCTACTATCCTTACATTAAATATGAAAGTATTATACATTTATAAACCTTACTCTTGAATCACTCTATCTATTAAAAAAGACCGCATCAAAATCCGTTGCGTAGTTTTAAAGATCTAAGCATACATAGGGACAGACAGCAGTAAGTGACTTTGTTTTATACTATGTAGTGATAATGTTAAAAGTTCATTTAATTTTGTTAAGTAAAAGTTGTTTTTTTACTATATCCTAACCACAGAACACAGATAAGAAGTAACGAGAGAGAAACCGCTTTCTGTGTTTGGTGAACCTAACGGTCAAAAATCCCCGTTTCCAACAAAAAAAAGAGAAAATATAACTTTTGAACAGATTTTCATGAAACAGCTAAAATGATACCCGATTAAACTAGCTTTCAATTAATAACTACATTGAAATCGGTCCATCCGCTTTGGAGCTACGATCTATGGCTACGATGCCACCGACAGATACACAGATACACAAATCCACAGATACACAGCTCTGCCCCCGATAAAAGAAAAGACGCATCTAACATTTTTTCCAGATTTGAGTTATATACATTGCCGGAATCAGAAAAAAAAGGCGCATCTGCCTGTATTTTTAATATTTTTCTAACTTCCTCCAGTGCGGTTTTAGCACAACAAAATAGGGCGCTTCTGTTTACTTTTTTACACCCGATTGAAGATGAAAAGACGAATTTATATGAAACTTAATTAAAAAGTCGCATTTATGTAGATAATGTCCTTATACTTTGTAGTTTTTTTTTTAGTTCAGTAATATAAAAGGCGCATATTGGTCCCTATTTCTAAGATGAAGTTAATAAGACGCAAATAAGCATTTGCGTCTAACGCACTAATAAAAAACTGCTTTCACATTAAGAAAAAAAGTCCACATCTCACCACTTACGCCCTATTTACTTCGTAAAACTGTTTTAGCATAGGCGCAATTGCCATAAGCGTCTATAAACGTTACGTTGTACAAAGAAATACAATATGATACTTAATAAAAAAGGCGCATGTGTGCAGAAACGTCCTTTTTTCCTAGAATTGTGAATCAAGCGAAGATTGCGCGGGGGTCGGGCGGGGTATGTTTAGTACGGCGCACAGTGGTCCGAATTTTGAATATGGTGGACTTAGAACCCAAGGACAATATTTCGCGCTGAAAAAATTCACACGAACAGATAAGTTAACGCTCATCAACGTTTGTTCTAGCGGTTTTTAAGGAATTGTTTACTTTTGCGAAAAAAAATTAATGAAAAAAAAATGTATGGAGCAAAACAGTAATATATTTTTTTCTCAAAATGTTCAAAAGTGTTAGCAATGAAACCTTTTGTATGTTATTGCATTACACTTATTGGATCATTCCACAAATTTTTCTTTCGCATTCACTTGCAGCCTTGGCCGAAATAAGCATCGGAACTTTCAATGTTTTTACTCCAAGTATTTGTGACAATTAAAGGTTTTTATTAATTTATAGTCACATAATATAAATTTTCAATATCATAAATATTAAAATTCATTATTTCTTGACTTTGAATGATTTTGAAAAATAGATACAATTACGAAAAATATATATTTTACTTCTTAGTAGTTAGCGCTGTTACTCAAAGCGCAGTTCGTGACCGAATGACGCCTGTTATTTTTCCCCTCCCATTACCTAATATTGCTATCTCTTTCATTTTCTACTATTGCTGTCTCTTTCATTATTTTTTCAGTATTTTCATTGAGAAAGAGCAATAGAGCTCTTTCTCGTTAAGACCCTT
The DNA here is from genome assembly GCA_932294325.1 of Allophyes oxyacanthae. NCBI lineage: Eukaryota > Metazoa > Arthropoda > Insecta > Lepidoptera > Noctuidae > Allophyes > Allophyes oxyacanthae. The sequence continues at coordinate 5,908,402 of OW028638.1, forward strand.
GCTACTTGCGCGCTTATGAATCAAATACGGAGCTCCTGCTGGAGCGTGTCATTAGACATTCAACCCTTGAAGAGTCAACATACCTGGAAATTTTACTAAACTGTGAAACTACAAGCACTTTTAGATGTCACAACTCGAAGGACAAGAACAAGTCGTTGGTGATGATTTAAATATTTACAGTGGAAACTTGAAGCTGACCAGCAAATGGGGATTCGATGGTGCATCAGCACAGAGCAACTACAAGCAAAGAAGTGAAATGGCAGAATTCGACGACTCCTCTGTGTTCATGACGAGCCTCGTTCCTCTAAAGCTAGAGGCCGGAAATGTTGTTATTTGGAATAATCCAAAGCCATGTTCAACATTTTATTGCAGACCTATTAAATTTCAGTTTGCGAAGGAAACGACTGACTTTGTTAAGCAAGAACAAGCGGCAATGAAGGAAGAAATACTAAATTTAACTATTTCAAGTTGGAGAAACTTGGAAGTTACTCATAAGCTGCACATGACAATGATTGATGGGAAAGTGACTAAAATAATCACAAATACTCCATCTTTGCGTTTGTCTTGCAAAACCAAGCGAGATGAATAATCTTTCCCAAATATTTTCAAGACCTGTGCGGGAAGATGTATATCAATATGGATTGTCAACACTCCATATGTGGATTCGAAGCATGGAGTGTCTTTTACACATTTCGTATAATTTAGATTTCGAAATGTGGAGTGCACGAGGTGAAAACAAGAACCTTAAGAAGTTTCGGAAGGATATGGTGCAATCGGAGTTCAAACAACAGATTGGACTTTTGATTGATGTTGTGAGGCAGGGCTTTGGAACAACAAATGATGGGAACTCGGCCAGAAGATTTTTTCGGGAATGCGAAAAGACAGCTCAAATAACGAAGATTGATGCTGATTTGATAAAACACTTCGCAGTCATATTGCAAGTGTTATCTTCTGGACAGGCTGTCAATATCGATGGATTCTGCAAGGAGACTGCTGAGCTCTTTGTACATCACTACCCTTGGTACAACATGCCTTCCAGCGTACACAAAATACTGATACATGGCGCTGAATTTTGTCAGAAGAAGCAGCAGAAGCAAGAAATAAGGACTTTCGAAATACCAGAGAGCGCCACACGAGGAAAACAGGAAGATCGCAAATTTCTAAAATAAAAAATTTCTGTGGGTCAAAAGAGTTCAAAATAAATACTTGACTATATCAATTGTGTTTTATTTACAAATAATAAATTAGGCTATGGCTTATATGATAACCACGAACCTACTGTACTATTTCGGATATATTACCTTAGATAAAAGGATTATTAAATAATTTTATAAACATTTTATCTAAGCCAAGGGTTATTTACATACTTTCTAATTCTTAAGAAAAAAGGCGGAAATACGTATATGCGCCCATTTCTGTTAAAATCATATACTAGATAGATAAACTAAATACTTAGAAGAAAAGTACAGCCAAAAGCGTTTGAAATTTAAAGGACGCATCTAGCCATTTACGTCTATTCAATTAAGTATGTAATATTTTTCTTCATTTTTTATGCTAAGATGAAACAGTTTTTTCATTATTTTTATTATAATAATTTAAGAAATTCATATTATTTATGAAACCAACTTAAAGCCTATTATAGTGGGCATTATTTTCAACTTTTGGTATGTTAATATTTTAATTTACTCGAAGACAGCAAACTATTTCCCGTTTTATTCATTAAAACATTTATTTCTCCATTTTTACATTTTGTTAGATACGTCTTTTTTTTTATCGGGGGCAGAGCTACACACTACAAACTTATAATACCCCTCTTTTTTGTCAGGGGTTAAAAAAGGATTTTAGTTGGTTTTTGTAGAACTTTTTTTCGTCTAATTACATTATGAACATTAATTTGCATTGTCAATAAAACAGCAGATTTTTATATACCTTACGTAATTTTTTGTTTGCAATCTTAAATCCCGGGATTATCCCGGGATCCCGGGATTGACTGTGTACAATCCCGAAATCCCGGGATTAGAAATTAGGCCCGGGATCGAATTCTCTAGTCGTAAGTCAACTCATTAGTGTTAATCTATTGCTTTGTGAGACTACTACAATGGTTCTACACTTCCCCCCTCGACCCCCCTGTTTTTTTGACACCGACAGAGTTTTAATTTCATATATTGATAATGTCGAACACAAAGGCATTGCTAGCTTCATGCCTAATAACTAATAATAATTATGACGTCATAATTATGAACGTCTAATAAATATCAAACCTTTGAATGTCTGGAACAGTCTAGAACAATGAAACATATTTTTCTGAAATCTTAAAATACTAGATTTTCATTTTAACTGGATAAAATTAAATAGCAACTCTATTTCTCGAAATGAATTTTCATTTGGATAAAATGTCAATTTTTATGTACCTATTTCAATATTTTCAATTCAAATAATTATAAAGAGCTACCTATGTGTTTTGCAAGGCCTTACATTGAGATGTATAATGTTGTATGATAAAATAAAAAAATGAACTTTTATTTGCATTTGTATACCTATCTATTCAAAACGCTCTCCTGTAAAATTGCATTTTTGGAGATACAACAACTTACGTGGGAGGTATCGAAATATTATATATTATTAGATATTTTATTTACGTACATTATCCTAGTTCTGCACAAAAGTCTAACGTTCCAAATTCAGCTCGTTCTCACGACGAAAGTAAGGAATTGTGAATTTACATTATTACACAATATTCAGTGAATTCAAGACAAATGACATTTATAAAATCCAAAACTGTTATGAACAGGAAAAGTGGGGGTTTCACCTCTTTTCTGTGTTCTGTGCTGTGACGCATTCGGCCGCTAGGGCAGGAGTCGGCAACCTGCGGCTCGTGAGCCACATGCGGCTCGCGAGCCACATGCGGCTCTTTGGATGTGAAGCTGCGGCTCTTTAGTTTGTTATTCATTCTGATGGTTGGGCTCCTTACAGAGATTTGCAAAATAGAATAGGTTTTGAACATGCTTTTGTTAACCATAGATTTAATTTCGCATATACAAATTTTTAATTTGTAATGATAGCTTTGTAAGTTTGTTAGCATTGATAAAGATTTAATAAAGTAATAGTGTGGTATATGTATATAATATTAATAAGTACTTAAATTGCATATATTTATTTAATACTATACTTAAAACTTTTAATATAAATATAATTTTCCCGCCGCGCGCCGGGCGAATAACGGACTAGTTTTCCGCCGGGCGTCTAGCGGACCAGAGCCAGTATTTTATCAAAACCTTTATTTATTCAAGTACAATTTATTGTTGGCAAAAAAACTTTTCTGGCTCTTAAAAAACTTTGAATATTGATATTGGACGCGCAGAACATCGAGTGACCTGCGCGTGTATCTGACCCATAGGCTGCAAGTGTAAAAAGTCTGGCAATATGCCTTAAACAGAGCTATTTTCACTTCCTTTGTGCATTTTGCAAACCCACGAGCCAGCATATTGCATCTCACTGCCAATGCCCTACGCTCCCTTTCAATATCCAGGTCATCCGAGAGGTCTTCGGCAACCCAATGCCCCAGGTATTTGAATTTTGTGACTCTACTTAAAGGTACACCATATAGACAGACTGGTGGGATAGACTTCGGCAATTTGTTCCCTGCCTTGAACACTAGTAGTTCACTCTTTTTTATATTACACCTAAGGCCATGAGCCACCGCGTACCCCTCGCACCACCCGAGCAGGGTCTCCAGAGCCTTGACCGATGGGCCATCAGTTATGCTGATGATATGGAACCATATCATCAGCATAACTGATATTATTAACACATTCTCCATCAATGGAGCAACCGACTCCAGTTCTGCTGAGCTCATCGATCAGCTTATTCATGTACAAATTAAAGAGCCGCGGGGAGCTCAGGCCACCCTGTCTCACCCCACACCCTAACCTGTAGTCTTTCGAGCATGAGCCCGCCCACCTTACATAATTAGATTGGTTGTTATACCAATACCTTAAAACGTTAGCAATCTCTTTAGGTGTACTAGTATCCCTCAAGAGCTTATCCCAAAGTACGTTGTAAGAGACCAGGTCAAATGCCTTCGACAAGTCCAAGAAACAAGCGTGAATTGGCGTGACGTAATAATAACAGGAGCTGTGAACATAACTAGACTATTTTTACAGCTCTATTAATTAAGATAAAGTAAATTTAAATTTATTGAAAAAGCGCGATTTGATAATGTCCTGAACTACATCCCATCACTAGGGCCACCTAAGCTACGTCACATAAAATAAAATTTTGATTACTCACCAACTATACCTACAGGATAAATTATTGTTTATGGTTTATTCGACTTAGTATGGAGGACATGCTTATTTTACTAGCGCAAGCCATACAAAATGAAATTTTTATTTTGTTTTGTGTATTATTTACTGCGATTGCATTGAATGAATCTGCAATTTTTGCGCACTACATAAAAAAAAAAATATAGAGAGTGTCGAACTAACGTAAGTACTACTACAATATTCTTAGTGTACTGTATGATTACTTACGTACTTATAGATAGATAGCTATTATAGAATAGAATATAATTTTTCTTTATAAGAGTAACCAAGACTCAACAAGATTATTAGTAAAACTTATAACTACCTATGTTAGTAAGCACAGACACTGAACAAAAACAAGGAAAAGTAACCACAGAAATCATGGTTGGTCACTGTTGTGACTTTCATTTTGAATACAATAGTACACTGTATTCGTTTTTCAGAAATCGATTAATCGTTCTTTAAGATTCCTATGTCCGCTCATTTGTACGAACCGTTCCAGTGTGCGGCGGCACAACAGTGACCTACGTAGATACAGTCCAGGCGACTCGCAACCATGCATAAAACACTGTTGGAGCCGCCCCACACCCTGCGTATCAGGGAAGCGCACCTTTTACGCATTGTTGCTACACTATTATTGTACTACGTTCATTACTCGTTAGACAGATAACGCATATTTTACTGTACCATGAATAGCACCAAACCGTGCCGTTCGTGGAATAGTTTTGGTGCTATTCAAATTAGTATCTACTCTTCGTGGAATACCTACCTTCAAATGTTTATGTGGTAGGTATTAAATTATTTATCATGCCAAGCGCGAAGCCATTTGCGTGCTTATTTTATCAACATACTCTTTCCTGTTGTTATCATTTCTATAATTATATATTTCGTATATTTTACTGTAACCAAAACATGTTTTTAGTTAGTGTGTATTTGCTTATACACCGGATCATGAAAAATGATACTCCAAGATCTTCCAAAATAAATGTTTAATAAAATACAGTGTGAACAATAAGATGGTCGTTTGTTGAATGACTCGCCGAGTGAAGCTATACAATTATTGTGTCAAAAAACTGTTTAACGCCTGACGGAAAGGCATTAGCTAAATCGCTTATTAGTACGTAATACTTTGACACTAAAAGTAGAGGCGCTTTACGATGCGCCGGAACAGTTAGTTAATAGTACATTATGATATAAGTGCGGTAAGTTGAAAATTACAGCAGAGGCTGTAATTATCAAAGCGCACGTATGTCATTCGACGTTTTATAACATATTTGCGAGGAAATAAATACAACTCGGACTTTCTTAAACGAATAAATCTTTAATAATCTTGTTAAAATGATTAAAGTCCCAATATAAAGCCCCATAACATCATTTCACTCTTGTCCATCCAAAGGTTGCCTGGAAGAAATCGCCGTGTGCGATAAGGCCGCCCATTGTACAATCTACCTCTGTTCGTGCAAGTTGTATGTGTATTTTTTTTTTTTACTGTTGTACAATAAAGAATATATAAATAAAATAAAATAAATAAAGCAGTTAGAGAAATTTGAACAATTTGTGAAATTGATTATTACTTGTTCACAAATTAGCGATGCGCGCGCATCAGCCCTTTTTTTTTAAGGCAAAGGCATAAAAACAGCCAGTATTACTAATAAAGTAAATTAATATTTTTTGTTTTTGTTACAGATAAATGATTGTAATTCACTGTCAAAATTAAATTAAATTAAAGAATTAAACGTTTATTTTTTATATTTTATCTCCCAAAGTTAAAGTCTGAGACACATTATCATTTAAAGTCACAAAAACATCATTAAACTTATCATTGTTAAACATGTTTGGTGAACTAAAATGATCATTCATAGAACTACTATTAGTATTACACTTTGACTGTAAAATACGTTGACAGGAAACATTATTATTGGTAAAACGTTTATGGAACACAACCATTGTCCATAGTGAAAACATTTGAACCATAAATAGGAACAGTAACAAAATCACCCGCGGCATTCGTAGGGTTACCTCGAACTTGGTGAGTAGAAGTTATGCATCGCTCGGGAATCGAACGCGCGGTCGGTGTGTGGCCGGCCGGCATCTCGCTACTTCGCTGCGTCAGCGGCGCGGGCGGAGCGGGGGGGCAGCGGCGGCGACGCGTAGATTGCGCTGCCATCGTCGCTATCGACATGTATGCGAGGCGACTCAATGCACCCACTGGGTGCACGAGATTCATGAGACGAAGTTAGGGCATAAAACGCAGTATGTTCACCGTGTGAACTGACTTTAGGACTACACTTCGCACACTTCGACTTTATGACATTCGCGGCACCACAACCGTAACACTTTATTTCCTCACTTTACGTGTTACTGTTTTCAACTTTTACTAACTTTTCGCACTTATCTTTTTTTATACAATTGGTACTTTTTTTTTTTTTTTTTTGCGTGGTAAAATCATTAAATGAGTCCTCCCACCCCGGGCAGGGCGGGAGGGACTGTCAGACTTGTACTGACTAAAATCCACGGTGTTCCTTCGATAGCCCTTTACGTTCCGGGGTCACGGTAATGAGATAAGTCCCGCGACCAAAAAATATTGGTACTTAGTGATAATCTGACAATAGTGTTTCTGGAAACCGATACTTCTTTTCAAGTGTATTTATGGAATAACAAAATAATGTAAAAAAACACCTGGAACTTGAAATTTCTTTCAACAGTTTTCGAGCATTTAAAATTCTGACTAAAGAATTTTGAAAGTACGCTAAGTTACAGGTTACTATTAGGCTAACTTACGAACAAATGACAGATGGAAGCGTATGTTCACGCTTAGACTCGTTTCTGTCGTCTCTGAGGCTGACATTCAGAGACGACAGAAACGAGTCTAAGTGTGAACTTACGCTTCCATCTGTCAAACTTACGAACAAATTTTGACAGATGGAAGCGTAAGTTCACGCTTAGACTCGTTTCTGTCGTCTCTAAAATGTCAGCCTCAATGGCAGCCTCAGAGACGAATCTAAGCGTGAACTTACGCTTCCATCTGTCAAAATCAACTTAATTTGTTCGTAAGTTTGACAGATGGAAGCGTAAGTTTACGCTTAGACTCGCTTCTGTCGTCTCTGAATGTCAGCCTTAGACTATAGTATAGTACAATCTTTGGAAATCTTGACTATCTAAATAATTAAACACATATCCATATTTTATGCTGTCGAGGATAATTCTTGACGCTTCTAATTAATGTTAGTGCCTCCCTTGCATACAGCGGAGAGATTTCATCAAGGCATTCGAATATAAATATAAGTTTTTGTGTATTATAAAACTGTAAGAACAGGTTCAACTCAAACCGGTTCAACTCAGCGTCTGAACATTCTTGTAAATACACGCCATTGTTAGGCGTTTCTCCTAGCGTTATTGGCACATTATTTGCTAGACCACTTTTATCGCCAAGTGCAACTTCCCGCAACATGAATTCTAGACTTTCCAAAGTGCTGATGTCGCTTGTAGAACCTTTCTGCCACTCATTGAGTTGTCTCGCGTAGTCCAATAAATTTATCTTTACCATCCAAATTTTTTGATCGAGTTCCTTTGTTTTCAGTGATAAATGAACGAGTAATTTTGACATTTGGGGTGCTTTTGGTATAAGTATAACGGGATTTTTCAAATCGTACGTATGGTTAATACTCGTAGTATCTAATGTTCTTTGTTCCAGTTTATCACCAATATAAGGATATGGTTTGCCTATTATAATATCTTCATTATTAATAATTTTATTCAATACTTTTCCATCTATGATATTAATATTGCAGTCGTCTACGACTAAATCTAAGCTGATTTTTTCACCTTGAAATATCACATTTGTGTTCTGTAAGATATATTTTTGTGATTTTTTGGTCATATCAATCAAGTTACTCATCTCATCCGATAGTCTATGCGCTGGTGAAAAATATTCTTCTATCTTTTTAAGTGTCTTCTGGGTTGTAATAATTATAGTTTGCTTTTTATTAATAGCATTTGTGATGTATTTTAGCCTTGTAAAATGTTTATTCTTAATAAGTTCATTAAATTTGCATACGAAGATAATTTTATCATTTCCTTTCTTTTTCTCCAGCGCTTTACAGAAATTACTGAAGTCGCCTGCTTTTAGGTCCAAAATGTATTTTAAATCTAACACAATGTGGTGATTCTTTTCCAAATTTAAATATTGTGTCACTTTAGCAGTGGTTAGTATGCTGCTATCCGTAACGATAATATTTATAAGAACTTCATCATTCAACTTCAATTTTACGTTTTCGAATTTGTAATCACTATGTGGGTTTATTGCTGTGGAAACTAAATTTATATATTTTATGACACTCTTGTTAAGTAGTTTTTCTTTAGCATTCTTATAAATAGTGTTGTCTTTTTTAAGATAAGAGCACTTTTTAGGATTCATCCACCATTTTTGAATTCCATCATGGTATTGTAGAAATATCGCATCAGATGTAACTTCAGAATTCTGAATATCACTCTCATTAATTTGTATTTCATCCTTCAATATATTCTCTACGACGCTCTCTTCAGCTTGGTTCGTGTAAAATATGAATTTGCTAAAAAACTCTTTCACCAGATTTTCGTCATGTTCAGTAATATCTAAGGAAAGTTTAGGAAACTTTTTAACTTTCACATCGAACCTGTATTCGTCTAAATTAGACATTTTACTTTTCAATTTCTCTAACAGTCTTTTAGCATTATCTCCCAGTATTTCGCAGTTGTCTGTAAACTTCAGCATTTTAGTGTTTTTATCGAAAACTATTAAGTTACCAACAATACCAGCTAAACCCCCGTTTGACTTAAGAAGTCCATCTTTCAGAGAATCATCTAAAGTAACTTTGTTTTCTGGGTTCGATTTTATTAATAATTTGGATATTTCCGATGTTAAATAGTCTAGTCTTCTTTCAATCTTCTCTGTGTCGCCTCTTATAGTTAAATCTCTGTTACCAAACGTAGCCGAGACTTTAAATGTTCGTGATTTTAATATTTCCTTCGCAGCCAGCTCAATTGCTTCATCTACCGTTGATTTTAGAACTCTCACTTTGGTCAACATTTTCTTTAAATCTTCAGGCATTTCGTTAACAAACTTTAACTTGTCATTTTCATACTTTAAAACGTTTCTCATCAATTTGCTTAGAATTGTAATTTCAGATGAATCCTTTAAAAATGTTGACAATAAATTGTGAGTTTCAGTCTCTTTTAACTTTCGTTCTTTGAGTATTTCAATGAATAGCGTATTTTTGAATAACATAATATATTCTTCATCAGTCTCAAAGAAGTCTTGTCGGAAGGAAGCAACTCGGTGTTTTTTACCTTCGTTTGTTCGTTGAATGTCAGAAACATCGAAAACTTTTTGCGCCAAAATGAAATGATACTGCAACACGAGATCTCCTTCCACCAACAATATAGAATCAGCTTTCTTACAAAGAAACTTTGCCACCAGTTGGGCCAGCGCCGTGAATTGGTGTTTCATCAGTATTTTATAGAAAAACGCCACGTCAGCGTCGTCTTTATTGTAGCATAGCTGAACGCCCGTATCCTGTCCGCCCGTTCCTATCAAATCATTCAATTTACTTGCAAAATCTCCTTTGAACAACTTAACATTGGGCTGATTTCTTGCGATCGTATACATAACAAACAGACAATCTATTTCTTCAAAGTTCCCTTTAAAGAATACGTTTTCATTATCAGGTTTGAATGCGCGGCGTATGTTTAAATAACTTTCAAAGTATTTTCCCAAATCTTTTTTACTATTAAGCGTTGGAAGAACATGGTCCTTCTTGCTGTGTTTGGCTTGTATGAACACTGCGACATGTCTATCAGACTCCTTCACTTTTACTTTTGCTCTTAAACAAATATCATCGAATGCTCCTACGCCGTCCATATTTGTTGCTAAATAAAATTCTTTAACATCATCATCATGTATCGCTCTGTAATTTATTAAACTTATAAGTTTGGTCTCATACAAGTGTCCGCAAATACCGGATGTTCCATCACGCTTTTTATAATTCGTCATGACTGCTTATTTAACTATTTCCTCAAGTATAACTTTATCAACACTATACCTAGTGTCACGTTGCACTCGATGGCACTACAAGTTCCAGTGCTTTGTCAGGTTGGCAGCCAATCACAAATGAGTATTAGATTATATCAAATAGTGCACTCCTTTGTCATAAAATTGATGTAAGATTTCTCTCCACATGCGACTTCTTCGTTGGTTTTGGATGGAGGCGGGGTGACCTGCAAATACAAATTATATATATAATAATTATACATGTATATGATTTTATGTGATTGGCTTATTTTTGACCTCACATATCAGGTTTATTTTCTCAGCATTATACCTAACTTTTCGTTAATAAAAAAACCCCCGACTCCAACTAGAAAAAGAGCTGTAACTTTTGCACGGCTGAACAGATTTTCATGAAACATAGCCAAGATGATACCCGATTAAACTAGCTTTCAATTAAAAAAACGGCATTGAAATCGGTCCATCCGTTTTGGAGCTACGATGCCACATACAGATACCAAGATCCACAGATACATACTACACACTTATAACACCCCTCTTTTTTGTTGGGGGTTAAAAATGTGAAATGTATATTACAATTACATGTTAATTATTATTTTAATTTACATTTGACCGGTAAGAATAACCTTTACAAGATAAAAGAACGAAATACTTACTTTGAAAGGAAACTAGAAGAATTACTGATACTCGATCCCACGACCTCCCGGATCTTCCAACTGAGATACCGTTTAGCAAATCTAGTCCCGGTTCCTGTAATAAGTCAAAATATATTCATTCATATTCATAGTGGCGCGAAATTTTGCGGGGCATTAAGTTTGGCTAACCCTTTCTGACGCCGCACAGTGTGATATGGAGCCTGATGGCACTGACTGACTCTATTTATTGGATTATTTGTTTAAATAGATTATTTATACATACATACATACATAATGGTCAAACATATAACCCTCTCCGTAGTCGGGTAAAAATATTTTATATTTATCCAGATTGAATAACGATTATTACAATTTCTGAAGTGACAACCTTAAAGAAAATCTTAAAATAATTTTAACATCAATAGTCCACGGAACTATGGCGTGATATTTTTAAGGGGTATAGAAGACCAACTAAGCTAGCTCGTGTGTAAATATCATCGCATAATATGGTGGACTATACGAGAAAAAAAAAAAAAACGAAAATTAGAAAATCACACACAACAATAGAAAAGCACACTGGGGTGTGCCTGTATGGGACAATCGTTACGGCACGCAATCATTTCCAGAATGCTGTTGGTGCTACCGCGCAGTCTTTGGAACAGTGACGTCACAGGTCACTCTCATACGCATTACGGCAGGACAACACAGAGTAGGTACTATTGTATTGGCAATAGCCAGCATAATGCTCCATAACGCATAGCGATGGGTAATTAGATCGGATTATTCGGTTTTGCAATAAATATCTCTGTGCCATCAACAATTACTCTTGTAGATGGATGATGTTGTGTAAATGATTTTGGCATGTAGTAATCTATGAGAGCTCTACTAGGCCAGATATTTACTAGAGACCATAACTCATATACAAAATTCACCCATGTTATAAAAATATTACCAACTTCAGTGGTGCTAATGCCAAACATTTTGGAAAGCTCAAACTCTGGTTTGTTCCTTCTTAATTTAATAAACATTAAAAGTAACTGGTCTGCAATAGTAACATTAATCTCTTGACTGCCTCTATAATATAAATGATTTGCCATAGGTAATAATGTAGATAATATGAAGTTATGTTAATGTTTTTCTGTATAAAATAATACTGATCTAGCATCAGACAACATGTCATCAAATTAAATGAATGATTTCCATTCTTATTACAACCGACTACAACACAACGTGGCATTTTTTTGTATTTGTCCTGTATTTTTTGTCAGATGCCGTATATTCGCGTTTAATTTTTGTAACAAGTTTTGTATGTTATTTGACAGCTAATGTCATTTTCCGTGAGTCAAGCGATACCAGCGACACCCGTGGCAAAAGTTGTCAGTTTTCTTCCCCATTGTGTTACCTGTTATTCTATATCTGTTACTGTTACACAAAAATAACAGGATGAAATATCTGTTACTAATTGACAGCCTGTTACTTTCATACCAGATTAAAACCCACCAACTAAGTATTTATATTTCTTTATGTATTAAATACTAGGTGTTTCTCTTTCTAGCAAGCGTTAATCCAGTTAGTAAGAATGAGAGCAAAACTGTTATTTATGTTGTGTTTTTTCTTGCAAATAAACGTTACTATTTCTATTTAACAAATAACAAGCAAGGTTCGCTGTGAATGAAAGTGTCTGTTATTTGTTATAACAGATAATTTGCATTGGCAGGACTAATTTAACTGTGACGATAAATACGCCTCACCGCTACCAACGCCCTGCGTTCTGTTTGTTTCTATATCTGGGTCAACATTGTAAGGCTGACATTCAGAGACGACAGAAACGAGTCTAAGCGTGAACTTACGCTTCCATCTGTCAAAATTTGTTCGTAAGTTTGACAGATGGAAGCGTAAGTTCACGCTTAGACTCGTTTCTGTCGTCTCTGAATGTCAGCCTAAGTGTTCGTGGCCAGGAAGCCAAATTTAAAATGAAAAAAAAATAAATAAATGGAGGATCTATTTCTTTTACCTATAGATATTTGCGCTGAATTTAGGTTTCGTACAGAGCATGGTATGGGGTGTGTTCAGTTATTACGGCGGACGACGCTCGACGACGCATTCGTCCGGGTGACCGTTCAGTTATTTGAGCGAGCGTCGTCGGATGATCGCTCCGGTCACTCCGTAAAATAGTAGGGTGAAAGTCGCACTCGGTCGCACTGCTATCAACCAACCAATGACTGTAGTCATAGGATACAGCAGATAATTTGAGGTCTTTCGATTGGTCACTCGCATAACGCAGCTGTGGATCGTTCAATGATTCCCGATGAGCGAGCGACATTCGCACGAGTGACTTTCGCACCGAAAAATTACTGAACGTAGCCATGGTATAACGCCCCGCGATGACTTTCAACAAAAGCCGTTGAACTTCTATCCTTCTATGAAGCCCAAAATCCAGCCCACTGTGGCCACTGTGCGCCACGCCCCGCCCGTGATGTTTTTTTTTTTTTTAATTGTTTTTTGTGCTGTGTCAAATAAATACTTTTTCTTTCTTTCTTTCAAATAACCTAACCATCAAAAACCCTCGACTCCAACTAGAAAAAGAGCTGTAACTTTTGAACGGCTAAACAGATTTTCATGAATCATAGCTAAGATGATAACCAATTAAACTAGCTTTCACTTAAAAAATCAGCATTGAAATCGGTCCATCTGTTTTGAAGCTACCATGAGACAGACAGACGCACAGATACATAGACAGACTACAAATTTATAATACCCCTCTTTTTCTTTGGGGGTTAAAAGCAACAACTTACCCAAGCAGGTACATCAAAATCGCCTTAATCTCGTCTTGCGTCATGTGTCCTAGCACGAAGGAACGGTACCTCCTGATGCAGTCCAAACCGATCTCAAACGTTTTGTCTAGACCCAGCTCAGCCACAGTACTAATTTAAATTACAAAACTTAATTTGGTTACCGTAAAATTATACGTAATATATAAATATAGAAATGATAACAACAGGAAGTTATATGATAAAATAGGTATGGGCGTTATTTCAAGTCGCTATTGTATTTTATTTACCTTTTAATTTATTTGTTGTGTATTTATCTCTAAACATATATATCTGTCGGAAAACACACACAACACAACAGACAGACAGGAGGGTGGGCGGAGAAGAATGATCTTTATCTGACATCTTTGTCTCTCTTTATCAGGATATTCAATGTAAACAACGATAATGTTCACTTTACAATTTTAATATTGCTATTTCACAATAGTTCTTACAACACTATAGTCACGCTTAAAGTCTTAACTGTCTTTTTCTTATTTATGGACTGAATAATAGTTTTCATGAACTGCTAACACTAAATGGACACTATCAAAACGTAAGACAGTTCCTCGGTACGCACGCCTATCACATATCGCTCTCAGCGATCATCTCACGACTCTAGAACAACTAGTCTCCACGACTCTCGTTCCACGACCGTCTTCCACGACTGTCGTCCACGACTGTTCGTTCCTCTCTCCTAGGGCTCTCTAGCACCGCCGGCGCCGCACCGAGACTCTGCCGAAGCGTCACGAAACTAGCCGCAGGTGACGCTTGCGTTTTGTAGCATCCACTTATGTGATGACCATTGCGTTGACCATTTTTGACCACTCCGATACGGCCATCCTGCGAGACACACGTCCTCGTGTGTTTAACTCTGAAAGAGAAATTCTGCAAAGTATCATCCGCTCGGCCAACTCTGACCACACAATATTGTTGAACTAAACTTCATAAAACTCAACTTCTTATCTCAATAAGCTAAAGTTACTCAAAATACTTCAACAAATCTCAATAGTACAAAGAAAAAGAAATATTTTCAAAGGAGCATTGACGAACCGTGGGAATTCAACTTCATATTGATTCCACACCACTTAACTCAAGGACTTCACATAAACAAGCTCAATAGCACTGCATTTTTTAACTTTACGGCATTAAGCCCAGGAATTCACAATTCCCAATCTCGCGCATCCCCTCGGGATCGCCACAGTCAATGGTTTCCTCGAAACCAAACCCCACCAGGGCAACCGCGTACCGCGTACTCACGGACTACTGCTAGAGTAGACACCGATTTCTCTTAAGCTACGGCTACGGAATACCACTAGTGTACGTCAATTAAAAAATTGCAAGCTATTCGAACATAAGGGACTGTCCCTCTCTTTCTTAACTCTGCTCTACATTAGAGTTGTCAATGTTTCTTTGATCACCGTCTAAAGCATCTGTTATTCTGAATGGTCCACACTTTTTGGGATCCAACTTCGTTCTATTTCATTCTAACAAAGACACCTACAGAGAATTTATTTGGTCTTGCCTCATTTTTACCAAATCTTTGTTCAGAAATTACGTAAAGAACTCTACATGAGCCATATCTTTACCAGTGATGCGAACAACATCAAAATTAAAACAATTAAAGAAATGTCCCTCAAAAATTTACACACTGCGATAAGTCGATATTTACGAAAAATACTTTACGGATTTACAATCCGTTAGGTCTATAAATTTACAACCATGTAAAAAAAATGTCTTAAGTGTTTGACAGGATTGACGACGGTGAGAATTTTCAAGTTCATAATTATTTTACTCCGTCACCTTTTTTTTGCTACAATAGTCGACCACTTGAAATAATATGGCACCATAACCGTCTGCACTCTTGTCTTTGTGCAACTCAACGGGATATTTTGGGACAAATATGATAAGTACCGGTTCTTTATTCACACCAAGATAAAGAAAAGGGAACCTTTTTTTTTTTGTAAATACCGTTATGTCGCTACTCATGTTATAAACATCAGGCAAGACGCAATTTAAAGTCTCTATAGTTTAGCTGATAAAATCTGCTCTATTCTGAATGCTATATTTTGGCCACTACCCATTAACTAAATAGTGTTTAGGTTACACTATCTAAAAATTGTAAGGCCACACCGTCTAAGCATTCAGCACCCGAATTATAATGAAAATAGTTGAACACACCTTTGTAATTGACTCATCCAGTCAAGTCAAGTCAGTCTCACTTGTAGACACGTCCACAGGTCGCTCGGCCTGCCCAGCGCCGATGCGCGTTGCGTTGACGCCGTTGCCGCTGTCAGCCTGGAACCGCGAGCGATGTGACCCGCTGCGCCGCACTTGAAGCATCATATGACGCTGGTCACTGTCTGCTGCGGTCCTTCTCGCTGAGCTAGCATTGAAGTCGCAGATGTTGACGCTTGTCGTCATGTCCATGGTCTTCAATCGGCATTCAGCCAATTTGTATCTAGTAATAACATTTTACCATACTAGGCTCTGTAAATCATATCTGTTTCACTTCTGGGCTAATCTTGCTGGTTTCGTGAGTCATATCAGATTTTCGTTTATATGAAAATGTCTGAAGTTCTTGCTGCAGGCGTTAGTGCGTAACAATTTCTGTAGTAAATGCGACGCGCTGTAGTCGGGTATCGCACAGAAAGATTTAGCATCCGCATCTCGCTTATCCGGGCCGAATTCAGGTAATGTGATGTGATAATTAATATGCGGCGTTTTCAGCGTTTGTATTAACGCACGTATCTGCTCATTCTTCATCTTGAATCTAGTATGCCACGGGTTGTCATTGCGATTATTATCATAAGACTTATTACCTTGTGCAGATCCCGTTCATATCCAGCGCATAACCAGTTCATTTATCCCATCATTGCAATTATTATCATAAGATCTTGTTCACTATCTCATCATTGCAATTATTATCGTAATACTTGTTCACTATCCCACTTCTGATGTCGGAAAACACACACAACACAACAGACAGACAGGAGGGTGGGCGGAGAAGAATGATCTTTATCTGACATCTTTGTCTCTCTTTATCAGGATATTCAATGTAAACAACGATAATGTTCACTTTACAATTTTAATATTGCTATTTCACAATAGTTCTTACAACACTATAGTCACGCTTAAAGTCTTAACTGTCTTTTTCTTATTTATGGACTGAATAATAGTTTTCATGAACTGCTAACACTAAATGGACACTATCAAAACGTAAGACAGTTCCTCGGTACGCACGCCTATCACATATCGCTCTCAGCGATCATCTCACGACTCTAGAACAACTAGTCTCCACGACTCTCGTTCCACGACCGTCTTCCACGACTGTCGTCCACGACTGTTCGTTCCTCTCTCCTAGGGCTCTCTAGCACCGCCGGCGCCGCACCGAGACTCTGCCGAAGCGTCACGAAACTAGCCGCAGGTGACGCTTGCGTTTTGTAGCATCCACTTATGTGATGACCATTGCGTTGACCATTTTTGACCACTCCGATATATCTATATAGTATATTTATTTTAAAATATTTCTTAAATTTTTAAATTCATCATATTTATTTATTTTACTTTTTTGCCTTGCCTTCGTCCGTGTGTCACTGGCCTGCAGGGGTGCCAACTGAAAATCAGCGCTGGGCTCTCTGCGCCCAGCAAATGCTGAGCTGGCTACCCTTTCGGCATGGGCAATCTTGACGACACTAATCAATAGGATGACTATTTTACTTAATTTTTTTTTTTTTTTTTTTTACTTTTTTCTTTGTCTTTCTTATTTTTTATTTGTATTTTTTACTGTTTAAAGGTTTAAGTATTTTTTTTTTATTTCTCTCTCGTGTGTTGTCAATGTCCGTGCTGAATAAATGTATTTTCTTTCTTTCTTTCTTTCTATTTATCCTGCGGTCCGAATTGCGATTTTAGTGCTCACGGTGCTAACGCCTATAATCGCTGGTCCGAAACGAAAGTGGGGTAAAAGTGCGCTCACGGCGCTGTTAGCGTGATATTGAATCAGACCTAAGATCAAACCACTTTCTTTTATACAACACTACACACACACAGAACCACACACACCACAGAAGCCATTCACCCGAATTCGCTCGTATATTATCTTGTGGCGTCAAATAAAGCGCAAACTGTCTCCCTGTACCTGCATCTCTTACTGGGCCTGCAATTTTATCGAATTTTCTCCATTTTTAATCACAATTCCACGAAATGTCAAATGGTGCAAATGTCAATTTGACGTTTGGCTCACAGTGATTTCACGCAGGAGCAAAGGCTCTGTAAGTTCAATATGGCGCAGGTAATGACGTCATTCATGACGTCACGCCTTCTGTCGTTAACGCGCTCACGCCAATTCGGACCGCATCTTTGAGCGATATTATCACTTGGCGTGATTCGGACCGCAGGGTTATACTCCGATTTTTATTTTGCTATTATGACTATCACTTTCAAAATATAAAAATGTACCTATATACCAGCCTTGAAGTTTTATTACTACAAAACCGGACATATTGTATTGGTTATCAACATAACATACATACAATACATAAAATCAACATAACATAAGCATCAACAGATACATAACATCGATTTATTATTGAATGCCCTAACGCGACACTGTTTGGACGCTTAGCTTCCTGTTTTTATCATTCTGTATTTTAATAAATTTCATTTGAGTCATTCGAATGTAACTGAATATTGTAAATAATAATACATATGGTGTATTTTTGCAAATTCACAATTTACAAAAATAATAAAAAAATCTCTACACTCTGCGCCTGAGTTTCGTCGTGGGAACGAGCTACTTGGGTCGTTAGACTTTTGACCAGAACTAGGATAAAGGTACCTAATTAAAATATTATAATTATTATGCTATGAGACGTGTCTTCGTATCGTTAGGGGGTATCAGAGTAATCGGTAATTGAATATTTTAATTTGTATGATTCCATGGATTATAAAATAGCATAATTATTGTTGCCTGTCTAAAAGGTAGGATAGTGGGTGACCAAGTGGGTGACGCAAAGGGCATTGGCCATTTAAAAAAAACATGGATACAAATGTCGAATTAAGAACCTCCTCCTTTTTTGAAATCATTTTTGTTCCGTAGCGACCTTTGATTACAAAGGTAGCGACGTTAGTTCCAATTTTGGTCACCGGGTCAGCGGGTCTACCGCGTAACTAAAATTGTATGAACATCGACATCGGTATTAAACTTGAATACGATCGTGAGAGCCTAAACTTTGAGCTAACTTGTATTTTTTTTACCGATATTGAAGATAAGTGTCCCAACTATATGATAGGTAATTTTTTTACAAGTTAGCTCAAAGTTTAGGCTCTCACTATCGTATTGAAGTTTAATACCGATGTCGATGTTCATACAATTTTAGTTACGCGGTAGGGGTGCTGATAAGTTTGTGGCACTGCCTATTAAAGAGAGGTAAACAAAAATTAAATTATTACGTCTAATGAATGCCCCTAAATCCTAATATAGGTACCGCTAAACAATATTATCAGTAGATTTAGTAGATAGGTATTATTTTTAAATTATCTAAAAAGTTTTAAAATTATCATAAATCTGGTTTGGAGTAGGTACATTTGACCCTCGGGAGTTATACCTACTCATACATTTAAAATAGTTAATAGTATTTAATAAAGAAATAAAAGGGATGTCAAGAAGAATTCTTTTTTTCTTTCAAAAAGGGGATGCCAGTTTTTCGACTCATTTATCACACTGTGCAACGCCGCCGACGCCAACCGAACCAATCCAGTTGTTCCAGAATTATCAGCTTTAAGTGCCCGGCCACGACCTTGCCACTATCAGCGGTAGCTTAGAGCGGGGCGGCGAGCGGCAAAAACAAAATGTATAAAAATGTATTAATCATGCCACGAAGCACCGCTCACAGCGGCAACGCTAGCGGTTTTTGCCGAGCGGTTCGCGGCAGCGGCGGGCGGCGCGGCGCGCGGCTTGAACAAATGTACGGACGAGTGATTGAGATGCCACGACTCCGAGCGGTACGGCGAGCGGCATTGCAGCGGCGGACTCAGCGGCGAATGGACGAATAAAATATTTTAGACGATTGTGGCGACGATTGGTGACAACAAGTTTGGATCTGATATTTTGATGTTGCAAATGAACTTTTATGTGTTGAAGAATATAAACAAAAGTTTCTAGACAAATTCATGTGTACTCATATTTTTGTCATATATTTTATTTTTGTGTCCGGACATTTTCTGTATTATTTATATAAATCACGGAATTCACTATATTTATACCAGTTTTTATTTACTTTATGCACTCCTTCTCTCAAAATTATTTAAAATATCCTGCTTAAAATATGAACTGCTTTCAAGGCAAAGAAGAGCTACTTTGGATAACACCATGTCAATAAAAAATAAATGTCTAAATACGTCCACCTCGGTTGCCGCCGCTAACGCTACTGAGCAGTACGTGGCATGCACAACGCGCCGCCTGCCGACACTGCGCCGCTTGCCGCGCCGCACCCCGCTAAGCCCAAAGTCGTGGCTACGTCGTAACAGTGTTATCGCGTTACATACCGGAGTTTTGAACACATTCTGCTTTATCAGAACGGAAGTGGTACTGGCTCCACAAATCGATAGGTATTTTCGAAAAATAAAATAAAAGCAGTAGGTCAAAATGTTTGGACAATGATTATTACGTGAAATTCCCGTTAAACGGCGAATGAATTGAGATTAATATTGTAATCACGTGACATACACGTGACTGGCTTAAAAGTGTAAATCTCCTTTATAGGTACTACTTTCCCAAATTCAACTTTCCTTTCCGCGAATTATCGTTTCCTACCTTTTTTATTTTTATAATGTCGGTGGCAAAAACACGAATAGTGCAACGCCAGAAAAATTATAATTAATGTTTGTAAACTAAGGCTTACATTCAGAGACGACAGAAAGGAGTCTAAGCGTGAACTTACGCTTCCATCTGTCAAAATTTGTTCGTAAAATTGACATATGGAAGCGTAAGTTCACGCTTAGACTCGTTTCTGTCGTCTCTGAATGTAAGCCTACCTAAGTACCTACAATTTCTGAGAATTTCGTAATGAATAAATCCAAATATAATTACGTAGTTTGCTTTGTTAATTTTCGCATGTGAAATGTGTAAATTATTAGTAAAAAATAAAACTAAGAAGTTTATTACTTTTTGCAAGGACTGCCCCGAAAACCCTTCCTATGTGCCTTAATTGTTTTAATAAAATAAGTTTACAATATTTATGTCTTTTTGTTTATCCTTCCGTAGAAAAACCTGTTTCTGTGGGGGTCACGCTGGAAGATCTGGATCGCAGTGCTATTGAATTGAACACCGTAAGAAAGAAGAACACCGCACAGACCACATTGCAGCACTTTGTCTGCGTCAGAGTTTGGTTCACAAGCTTTGATGTAGACACAGTGGTACCAACACGACGACCCCGTTACCGGCCGATGTGGTAAAACAAATCGTTGTGGTCACGATTAGCCACGTTCCAGGGGATGTCGTCCCAAGGTGACCATGGTCCCCCAGGGGCCCCGGTCCCGGGCCCCGACCTCAGCCCTTTTAAGGGTCGAAATCACCGCCAGCAGCAGCAAGCCACCCAGGCAACGACTTTGTGCAGAAGAATTAACTTTTTTTCGGAGTCCCGGGACACAGGGTTGGCAGCACGTCACGTAGTGAGTGACTACGGGCCTCAAAGTTCGCGCGTTTTGGACTCTCCATCCATGCCCTGCGCTCATCGGCGATACCTGCGATCACCCGTGTGGCGTAGACCGTCCGCGCCTACACGGTGCGCGCGTTTTGCAGCTCCACTGGAATCTCCGCCTGGTGCCGCGACGAAAAACAGCGCCTACGTGTCCCGAACACCGATCCGATCTGTTGTGCCCAGACAGACCGCGGTTTCGTTCCTGCCCGCCCCTCGCGGCCTAGCACCTTCATCACCAGTATCACGCTCGTTGGATTCATTGCTGGCCAGATCCGACTTTGCGCCCGCCACATCCAGAACCGCGCTTCCGAGGGCAAGACCGCTATCGGGTTTGTCTAAGACTAGATCCCTATCCGACCTGACACAACTGCCACAACTGCCGCTGGACACCCAGGTGAGTGCCCATTTTATTCGACTTAGGCTTTGATTTTAGCAACGATCATCTGACTTATAAAGTGTGACTCGTCGCTCAATGTTTGCGCGCGACGCCGCCTCTGCTTGGCCCTATGTCAAGCATCTGGCGTCTTGGCACGCGCGCCCTCCTGACGCATTGCGCTTCCCGCACAACCTCTTTGCGGTCGTTGCGATTTTCGAGGGCGTCCGGGGAAAAATCCCGGTTTCAACCAAAAGTCTGGGGTTTTTGAAATATGTTTTTATCAACTCGGTCACCAAAGTGATCTCATCCAACTTCCATCTCTACGCCGATGACTTGCAGCTTTACCGACACTTCCCTGGGGCTGAGGTGGGGGATGCTATTGCCGATATGAACCATGACCTTGAACGCATTAGCATTTGGGCTAGGTCCTTCGGCTTGCGCATCAATCCTGCTAAGTCCCAGGCCATGATCATAGGCAGTCGGTACATCCGTAACAGACTCAATATTGCGTCTCTTTCTCCACTTTGTCTTGATGGTGTTCAGATTGCCTATGCAGATTCCGCTAAGAACCTAGGAGTTATTATCGATTCCAATTTGTCTTGGGGTGCCCAGGTAGCTAACGTTAGTAAAAAGGTTCATTTTGCCTTTCATTCGCTGAAATGTCTCCAAGGCTTCTTGCCCTTGAAGACCAAAATTTCTCTTGCTCAAACGCTCATTCAGCCCATTATTGACTACGCGGACGCCTGCTATCTGGATGTTACCGAGGAGCTATTAAATAAACTTGAGAGACTGCAAAATTTGTGTATCCGATTTGTCTTTAATCTCAGAAAGTATGATCACGTCTCCAGCTTTCGCAAAACTCTCAAGTGGCTCCCAATCCGTCTTCGCCGGAACACTCGGATATTGTGTCTACTTTTTAATATCCTACATAACCCGACAGCTCCTTCCTACCTGCGGGAACGCTTTTCCTACGCTCGTTCTCCTGACTCGTCCTGCAGGCCACACCTCCGTACTCTTCTTACATTCCCATCCCACAAAACTGACTACTATTCCTTTTCCCTATCTGTGCATGGGGTTAGGTTGTGGAACTCACTTCCATCTGAGATAAGGAACTGTAAAACGATCTCATCCTTTAAGAAACGTGTAAAAGAACATTATCTCTCCCTGTCATAATATCTTCTGTTTGCAATTTATGTATGTATGTATTTGTATTTATTTATGTATATTTTTATATTTATGTGTATTTGTTTGAAGTATGTATTCTACTTATGTTTTTTCTTTTTTAATAAATTTAATTTGTATCTTGATCTATTCTTGTGCATCGCTGTCTACATTTCATGTTTTAAATTCTCCTCTCGCAGGTCTGCTGGAAGAGATTTCTTTTGTGAAATAAGCAGTACCTTTGTACTTTGTTCTCCTATTTTTAATGTTTGCTGTGTCTTTTCTTGTGTGTACATAAATGAAAAAAAAAAAAAAAAGATAAAAAAATAACAGAACAGAACAGAGTTGTCAACGTAATTGGCTAGCTCTGAGTAGGGGGCATCGCCCAAAGTCCACCGCTATCCGTCGGCCATGAAATGGGTAGCGATTGATCCTTCTCCACGCGGGGGATGTGGAGCAGGATCAATCGCGACCCGCTCTAGCGAGCATATGATGACAACAACAACACATGTATACATTTATTAAGGTGATGAGCTATTTAACAGGCACACTTGGTCAATGATGGGTGGGCGAAACTGATGAACCTCGTAAATGGTTACTAACCATATAAAATTCGGACGCGGGGTAGCTCAATTTTTTTTTATCTGTACAAACTTGTTTACTGCATTAGCTAATAACACCACGGTGTGTGGTTTATTTATATTGTTGGTTAAAGTGTTGGTATTCGTTCTATTTCAGGACACCGAACTTGAAACTCACTTGAAGCCTGACAACGCCGGTCATCATAACATAAATACTACACAAAACGTGCCCTACTGCGCTGTGAAGAGAAAAGTCCCGTCGTTAGGATTATTGTCATCATTTTTTCGAAGACTGTCGAATATAGAATGTTCCGGGTCTTACGAAGAACAATTCCTGTATATTCCCGAGAGAAGAAAAAAAACGATTGTGACGAATACCATGTATGTAAAGTGTCCAAGAATAACAGGGATACCTTCATATGAGACAAATTTAATTAGTTTAATATATTTAAGAGCGATACTTGACGATAGTATTGAAAAGTTTTATTTAGCTTCAAATATGGACGAGATAGGAGAATTCAATGATATTTGTTTTAAAGCAAAAGTAAAAGGATTTAAGCGCTCTGTTGTAGTGTTCATACATAGGGAGGATGGTAGAGTTCAAGAACTTAGTCAAAACGATTTAGCAAAATACTTTAGTAGTTACCTAAAACTTAGACGTGTATTCGATGTGAATAAGAAAGACGTGTTTTTTGAAGGAAAATTTGATGAAACAGAATGTCTGTTCGTTTTGTACTCGAACGAAAACGATGACTCCAGTTGGAAATTGTACGAAAGTAGTTTCGCTCCTAAATTAAATGGTTTGATTGGCACGGACGATAAAGGCTCTTGCAAACGACCTATTTACAACAGCAACGTCGTAGATTATTTAGGTAAAATAGTGTTGAAAGAACAAATCACTACACTGGCTGCACATATAGCGAGGTTTGTTTATAGAGAACCTGACCTTCAAATGATGATGAGTAATGAGCTATTATTATGCTATCATGTCGTTTTAGCGCAAAAAGTTTTCGAAGTTTCCGAGATTCAACCTGAGGGTCATCGAATTGCTAGCTTTCGAAAAGACTTCTTTGATAACAACGAAGAAAATGTACAGTTGTTTAAAATCACACTGTGTACAGAGATACTGAAAAAACGGAAATTACCACATCCTGTTAAAATGGATTTATTGTACTCATTTTTAAACGAACCGACTAAAATTACGATATTAAGCGAACTGATTGGGAGTGTTATTACATATAAAAATGGTAAGCTACAATTAGTGGATCGGTTCAGTACTGAATATATAAGGCGACGATTGGCTGATGTGAATATACCTGAAACGATGGTTGATGAAGCAGTTCAACTTGCTGCGAGGAATATATTGACATCACAAAAGTTTAAAGTTCCAGCTGAGTTTGGTAATAGAGATTTAACAATAAGAGGCAGCCAAGAGGAAATCGAACGGAGATTGGAGGATTTAACATCAACAATCATCGATTTGTTGCAGAAATCGGGACCTAATAACATAGTTACTGTTGACGAATGTGAGAACGATGGATTCCTTCAGCATAGTAATTTAGCTGGTGCTGTCGGTAACATCTTCGTTTTAGCTGAAAACACCAGTCTGATGAAGTTCACTGATAACTGTGAATTACTAGACAATCATGCTAAAAGGCTGTTCGTAAAATTGCATGAGAATGTGCATAATTTGCAAAAATACAGATTCTATGTGAAACATAGTAAGTTTCCAAAACTTATATTCGGCGCCACTAACCATATGGAGAATATGGCGAGAGATTTCTTAAACAGACTGCTGTTATTTACAAACCAAGCCGATGGAAATGGCGTGGCGGAAATTTTAAAGAGAGAAATTGAAGATAATACCTGTATTGATGGAAACATTTACAGAGCTAGATCTGACGCAATATTTCAGAAATATCATGATGAAATCCTAAAATGGTGGATGAAACCTAAAGAGGCTCAGTTTCTTACAGAAAGAAGTTTAATTTATGAGAATGTTAAACAAATTATGCTCAATAAACCTTTGATAAATATGATGCACGTGAATATTGATTGCAAATTGATAGATAACGCTTTTTTACAGTATATAAATGATCATTATCTAGATAGTTTTACGATTAAAATCTATCAAGCTATTATTAAAGTGAGAAAATGTTTGAAAAACAAAGACTTCTTTGTTTTTGACTTGGAATACATTATAAACCTACCAGCAGCTGACTTCAACAAATTGCGTACTGAACTGACTAACACGAATCAAGATAAAAAACTAATCTTTATTTGCAATGTTATGTATGATACCAGAATTTGGTGTAACAGGCTAAAACAAATCACAACAGCCGTTAACGATAAGCTAATATTTATTATTACAACTAAAATTGCATTTGAAATGGAGGAAACACATTTTTCACCTGCGTGTAGAATATTATATATGGGGATTAACTTGAGGGACGTGAGCGACGAATCACAAAAATACATCGACAAATCGACAGCAAATTTTACTCACGAAATGGCAAAAGACTTGAAATGTGCCCTTGAAAGTGTTCAATAGTAAGTTTTAAAGTTGTTCAAACTATTGTATAGCCTTATTTATGTTTATTTTTCTTTAGTTAAGTATAGAATAGAATAATATTTTCATGAAACATAGACTTCTTCTTTTATCTGTGGGCATAAGCATATAATCATATAATTTAGAAAGGTTCTTAGGCTTACATTCAGAGACGACAGAAACGAGTCTAAGCGGGAACTTACGCTTCCATCTGTCAAAATTTATTCGTAAGTTTGACAGATGGAAGCGTAAGTTCATGCTTAGACTCGTTTCTGTCGTCTCTAAATGTCAGCCTTACAGTCTGTCAAGAAAGTCATGAAAAGGATTTTGAAGGAACTAAAATTCTTCTTCGCTCGCAACCCTAAATAAGTACCGTAGGTGTCAGTTTGGGTACAACGATGTGTTTATTTTACTATTCTGTGTAGATTTCTTGTGATAAAAAATGTTTTCGGCATTAATATATTGTAAAAATAAACAAGAGAATATACAAGTGGCGCCCTCAATCCTTTTCATGACTTTCTTGACAGACTACAGTCTGTCAATAAAGTTATATCAATCAATAAAGTTATGTCAATAAGTTATCACAAGAAATCTACACAGAATAGTCGGTCCTACGAACATTTAATTGTGTCTCTTTCTCCCACGTAGGATTTTCGTAAAGATCGGTTTCTCACTCGCACACTGTGTTCCTCTATTACCACTAGTAATAATAACTTTATGGTTGTAATTATTTCTGTAAAACGTGTGCTTGTACCTATCTATTACCTACGAATTTGTGTTTTCTCTGAAAAGACAAATTAAACTGGTATTCAATTTCCCTATTTTCATTGTAAGTGTCAATTTTCATATTCATAGCAATTGTTTGTTATCTTTATGAAATAAATATACCTATCATAATATCTTTTGGTTGGATGATTAAGAAGCCGAGAGAATGCGTTCCTGACACCTGTCAGTTGAACATGTTTCTTTTATAAAGATTATATTTAGCGCTAAACTATTTTAGTTTATTATAGGTTAATTTTAATAGAATTTTGTATCAGTAGTGCATGTAAACGATAGATATCTACTATTATTTAATAATGTTTCGATAACAAAAAATTCTCGTTTGTTCGTAACTGACAGGTGTCAAAAACGCATTCTCTCGGCGGCCGCACTATAATCGATAACACTGCGTGCAAATAATACTAGTAGGTAATGCAAATTTTTAAATCATTTATCATAAACAATTACAAATACTAAATAATCATAATAATTTCATGACAATATATCTAAAATCACAACTCGAAATGAAATCCATGAAACGGGATGTTAATCCGAAACTCAAAATCTAGAAATCTTGCAATTAGAAGTTATTCTAATTGCAAGATTTCTAGATTTTGAACTAAAGGGATCATAGTTGAGAGTTCGTTTCAGCGCAAAATTCGTCAGACACCGAAAAAGCGCACACAGCGTAAGCCGAGAGGGCGGAACCCCAAGTCGAAATCTTTGAGTGGTGTCCCTCGGATGCGTCTTGCCCTCGCTGTGGCTCGAAATGCAATCCATGAAACGGGATGTTAATCCGAAACTCAAAATCTAGAAATCTTGCAATCTTTCGTTACATAATCTAAGATGGCGTCGCTGCTGCCGTCCTGAGCTGCCGTCGCTTTTACCCGCTTTTACCAATGTCATCTCCCTACAAAATTGACATTTTGAAGTTCTGAAGTAATTTTTGTTCTGTAGCGACGTTAGTTCCAATTTTGGTCACCGGGTCTGATAAGTTTGTGGTACTATAAGGTGGTGCAAGGTGCAAGAGAGCGCACTTGTTAAACTAGGCTTTTTATTTACAAAAGTATTAGATAATTATAGTCAAAGAAATCAACTTTATTTATTCTAATTCTCTATCTATCTTAGAACAAATCAATCAGTTCAACTAATTATTGCTATTACTCAAGAAATGAGAAACACGTTTAAAAAAAAATAAGATAGAAAGCACACAGAAAATAGCGCGATCGTCTCGTGAGTCGTGTGCCAATTGGTAGCCGGCGGCGGTTTTGTCGATTTTGGCGCGAGTGTGACCGCCTCATGGCGCGGCCGGCCGCGTCGGCTTGCATCACATGCTGGCGCCTCACATCGCTATGATAAACACGTCCGTCGCTGTCGCGCCTACGTAGTATCTCTAACTAGTCTGTGGTCGCGCCGTCGCGCGCCACTAAGGTTCTTGCGCACCACGCTCTACTGAGCAAGCCATGTGTGGACGGAATACGAACATATTCGGTATATTCGCAATCCTTTGATATGTGACCAAAAACCGACAACCCGGCGGATACGATGTTCGTGTATTTGCGTATTCGTCTTGTTCGCCCAAATACGACGATGTTGTTAGGAATATGTGTGTATGCGCCATTATCATAAGTCTGTACTGACCATAACGTTTGTAATCTATGATTAGTCTATTGTCTGTGACTCACTGCTCTGCAATATACGGTTCTACAAGATAGAGGTCTTTTTAATGTTTTGCCCAAAATCTAATACGCTTCCACTGCGCCATCCAAAATATAACTATAAAACAGTAACAGTAATCACCGAGAGTGAGATCTAATCAAGAATATATAAAAAGTGTAAGAATTTTAAAAGATGTCGTCGGGTGGAACAATGCATGTGCAACTTCCCAAATTATCAGATGGATCAAACTTTTCTACATGGAAATTTCGATTAAAACTAATATTAGAAGAACGGGGACTGCAATCAGCACTTGAGCAGGTAAATACAGTCGAAAAAGATATCGACGCGAAAGCGCGCAGCGTCATAGCACAAAGCGTGTCCGATAAGTACATAGAGATAATCAAAAAATGTAAAACAGCCGCTAGTATGATGAAAAAACTAGAAGAGATATTTGAGCGGAAAAGTGTTTTTAACCAGCTTTACCTTCGAAAGAAACTTCTCACCATGAAATGTACTCCAAGTGAAAAACTTCAAGATCACTTCTTTAAATTTGATAATATCATCACCGAATTGGAATCGACTGGAGCAACACTGAAAGAGCCGGACAAGGTTTGTCACTTACTGATTACTTTACCCGGTGAATATGATACAGTCATAACAGCACTCGAGACGATGGATAGAGAACTGAATATTGAATTTATAAAGTCAAGACTGCTAGACGCAGAACTCAAAATGGAAGGCAAGCAAGAAAGTTTATCAGAGAACACAAGTTTCATGACATGTTATAAATGTGGAAAAAAGGGTCACAAATATTATCAGTGCAGATCAGGACAAAATAATCACTCAAGCAGAGGTCGGATCACAACAAGAGGTGCTGGATCCCGAGGGAAATCCAGAGGACGAGGATCAAACTCCTACAAGTCACCTTGGCAGAATGGTCAGGTAGCGCAGACTGAAGAAGACGAAACGGTCCAAATGATGTTTACAGCGTTCAGTGCAAAAGAGTTAAATAAAAGTGTAAATAACAGTGTTCAGTTAATAGTAGATTCCGGAGCCTCCGACAACCTAATAATGTCTAAATATGAACAATATATGACAAATATTACAAAGTTAGATCAAGAAATAAAAATATATGTTGCAAATGGACAATATTTAACATGTACTAAAAAAGGTAAACTCTCTTTATTATATAATGGTAACATAACAATAGATATTGAAGGGTTAATTGTACCTAAATTGTTTCACAACTTATTATCAGTCAGGAAATTGCTTGAAAGGGGACATAAAGTTCAATTTTATAATGACAGTGTATCAATAAGTAATTCTAAAACAAAAGTCATCGGTAATTTAAGAGGAAGGTTGTATGTTATTGACATGAGTCTTAAAACTGAAGAATGCTTAGTATCAAGCGATATATGGCATCAGAGATTAGGTCATGCTAATAGGAACCAGCTGAGACTGTTGCAACTGCCATATAGTCAGACACCGTGTGAACCATGCATGAAAGGTAAGTCAACCAGGTTACCTTTTTATCCTACTCAGAAACCACGTTCTCATTGTATAGGGGAACTGATACATACAGATATCGCTGGACCAGTGGGCACACCCAATATAACAGGTGAGATTTATTACCATACAATTATTGATGATTTTACACATTTTTGTGAAGTTTACTTACTAAAGAGAAAAAGTGAAGCCACTGATAGGCTTATAGAATACATAAATAGAGTAGAAACTCAAACAGGAAATAAAGTCAAGAAAATAAGATCAGACAATGGTGGTGAATTTAAAAATGAAAAAATTCATAGGTTTTGTAAGGAAAAAGGTGTAATAATCCAGTACTCAAATCCATATAGCCCACAATCTAACGGAGTTGCTGAAAGGATGAATCGAACGATCTACAATAGAGCTAGAACATTGCTAATAGATACAGGTTTACCAAAGACACTATGGGGTGAAGCAATCAGGTGTGCAGTCTATCAAATTAACAGGTGCCCATCCTCAGCAATTAACTTTCAAACTCCTGCTGAGAAGATGTTTGGAAATAAAGATCTGTCAAAACTAAGAGTGTTTGGATCAAAAACATGGGTTCATATTTTACCAAAACAGGACAAACTTTTAGAACGAGCCAAAGCAATGAGGTTTGTTGGATATCAACAAAATGGATACCGTCTATGGGACAGTGAAAACAACAGGATTGTAGTGTCAAGAGATGTCAAATTTGATGAATCACAGATGAAGTATAAAGAAGATAGTCAAGGAAAAGAATCCCAAAATAAACAAAGTTACTATGAAATTGAAGATGAAGAGTGTCAAACTGAAGAAAATATATCTAAGAGAAAAATAGAAAATAAAGAAGAAATTCAGAAAATGCAAGATGAAGATACAGAAACTGAGAGTGAATGCGAAACTAAAGAAGAAACACCAAAGTATAGAACAAAATCAGGAAGACTAGTACAGAAGCCACACAGATTTCAAGAAGATTATGAGATACACACAGCATATTGTTTACTATCAGGAGATCCGATAGATTATGATGAAGCAATAAACAAAGGTTGGAGCAATGAGATAAATAAAGAACTGAAAGCACTAGAAGAAATGGAAACTTGGACAATTACAGATTTACCTAAAGGGAAGAAAACTATTGACACAAAATGGATTTTTAAAACCAAGCAAGATGGTACGAAGAAAGCGCGACTAGTAGCAAAAGGATTTCAGCAAAATAACACAGAAAATAACTATTCTCCAGTAGCAAGAATATCTACAATAAGATTGATGATGAGCTTAGCAGTTCAACAAGAATTGCCACTAAAACAGTTTGATGTACCTACTGCATTCTTAAATGGAAAACTTGATGTGGATGTTTACATAAAATGCCCCAAAGGATTAAAAATATGTGATGGTAAAGTTCTCAAATTAAAAAAGTCTTTATACGGATTGAAAGAAGCACCTAGATGTTGGAACCAAAGATTTCATGACTTCATAACACAAGAGGGATTTGTACGGTCAAGACATGACTCGTGCCTATACGGAAAAGAAAACATATGGATATTACTCTATGTGGATGACATATTATATCTCGGAGAAGAAAATTCAATAATACAACAGCTAGAGAAGGAATTTAAATTAAAAAACTTAGGAGAAGTCAGTAACTATTTAGGACTGGAAGTCACAAGATATAAGGATAAAATGGAAATAAAACAAACAGAAATGATCAAAAAACTCTTACAAAAATTTAAAATGGAAGATTGTAAAGGAAATAGAACTCCAATGGAAGCAAACTTTAGTGTAACACCATCTCCATCATCTGAAATAATAGATGTACCATATAAAGAACTAGTGGGATCATTACTTTATATTTCAACGAATACACGTCCAGATATCACATATGCAGTATCATACTTAAGCAGATTCCTAGATAGACCAACTAAAGAACTGTGGAGTGCAAGTAAAAGGGTCTTAAGATACCTCAAAGAAACTCAGGATCAGGGGCTGCTATACAAAAAGACAGGTGAGTATACAAAACTTCAGGCCTATTCAGATGCTGACTGGGCAGCAGATAAAGTTGACCGAAAAAGCACAAGTGGCTGTGTCATTTATCAAGGTAATAACTTAATAACTTGGTTTTCCCGGAAACAGACATGTACAGCATTATCAACAGCCGAGGCTGAGTACATCGCTGCAGCACATACAGTAAGTGAAGTTGTATACTTGAAAGGCCTACTCTCTGAAATTCTAAATAATAAAACTATTTCTACTCATATGTACATTGATAATCAAAGCACCATTAAGTTAATTCAAAACCAAATAAATACTAAAGCTTCAAAACATATTGCTATTAAATATCATTACATAAAAGATATCATAAATAAGAAAATTGTATCAGTATCATACATGCCTTCAGAAGAAAATATCTCTGATATTCTCACAAAAGCTTTGCCTGCTAATAAGCATATTTATTTTTGTAACAAGCTTAGCCTTAATATAGACTAAGCAATGTATGTCAATACATAAGTTTGTTTGTATTTAGTGGTTTATAATAACCGATCCCAAGACATTGTCGTAGGGCTAAATAGAACATTGTTATATGTTATAACTTAGGTAACAATAAAACAATATTTGTGTACTTAAGAAAATATCCTTTTAATGATGTTTGATTGTAACAATTGTCATTATTTTTCTTTTATATAGAGTCACAGATATAATGTATATTTAAATTTCATAACATTATACTAGGTTCATGCATTAGAGATGTTTAGATATTAACAGTGTATTCAATTGTAAACAGTGACATATTCTTGTAATATTCTGTTTATTCAATTTAAGATCCATATTATTGTAATAATAAACCTCTTTAAATTGAGGGGCTGTGTTAGGAATATGTGTGTATGCGCCATTATCATAAGTCTGTACTGACCATAACGTTTGTAATCTATGATTAGTCTATTGTCTGTGACTCACTGCTCTGCAATATACGGTTCTACAAGATAGAGGTCTTTTTAATGTTTTGCCCAAAATCTAATAGATGTGTAGTCACGAGGGAAGCGAAAATATTCTATGTTTATGGCATAAAGTTATTAGTAATAATAACTTTATGGTTTATGGTAGTCACTATATTCGCCAATGACGTAAGAAGATATTCGCCTATATTTGCACGAATAAGACGAATACGCAAATACACGAACATCGTATCCGCCGGGTTGTCGGTTTTTGGTCACATATCAAAGGATTGCGAATATACCGAATATGTTCGTATTCCGTCCACACATGGCTTGCTCAGTAGAGCGTGGTGCGCGACAGCGACGGACGTGTTTATCATAGATAATATATTAAGTTTAGTACTTAGGAGTTTTAATACTTCTATATACAGAAAATAATAAG
Organism: Allophyes oxyacanthae; assembly: GCA_932294325.1. NCBI lineage: Eukaryota > Metazoa > Arthropoda > Insecta > Lepidoptera > Noctuidae > Allophyes > Allophyes oxyacanthae. The sequence continues at coordinate 5,941,865 of OW028638.1, forward strand.
CCGCTGCTGCCGTCAACAGGTCCATCTTTGCGTTCAAGAATATAGCAAAAATATTCGTGAATGTTCGCCATATTCGCTGTTCGTGACGATGTGTGGACGGTGTGTTCGAGTTATTCGGACTTCTACACGAATATAGCCGAATAAACGGCGAATAAAACCCCGAATACCGAATAGCGATGTGAGGCGCCAGCATCAGAGTACTTTATTATTGGTGGAGTGTTCGTGACTTCGTGTGTTGTTCGATTTTTTTGTTTGTTCCATGTCGCACGGAGTGTAAGAAATAGATGCTCGTGTATGGCGAGCTTAAAATAAAACCATCAACAAATGTTCTAAAAGATTTTAATATAAAATTAATCGATATTAATATAAATTGAACACTTCATTTCAAATGTTAAAATAAATTCATCTTCTTTTAAATAAACATAAATGCTTTTCTTACAGATACTCAGATTTCAATTAAACATTTTTAGTAATACTAGGTTAGTGGCTACGTTCAGTAATTCATTTTTCATTGTGAAAGTCACCCGTGCGAATGTCGCTCGCTCATTGGGAATAATCGAACAGTTCTAAATAACAATAATTTGTATATATTTGACCCCCTTCCGAGTTTAATTACCCTTTCCGACTAACCATTGTATTTATGGTCTTAATTTAAGAATGCAAAATATTTTAGGACGTAAATCTATAAGTTACAAAAACTTTTTTTAGCAAAAACAAAAAAAAACTTTTTTTTTATAGGTTTTCAAAATTAATTAAAATAATATTGATGTTTCCGTTTGCATAAAACCTTTATTTCTCTATGATTATGAACGGCACTAAGGTCATGAACTCGCCCACATGACCTGGCGCGCTCGGCTACTCTGACACACACACGCATCGCGTTGCAGCGCCGCCCGATCTTAATGCCTATATATTTTTTAAATCTATTGCAGCTTTTGATATTTGAAATAAGTTCTATACCATTTATAGAGCCTAAGCTTTAAAATACTTTGCATTATTGAAATAAGACCATAATATTACTATAGTGCGGCCGCCGAGAGAATGCGTTCCTGACACCTGCCAATTGAACATGTTTCTTTTTATTTTAGATTATATTTAGCGCTAAACTATTTTAGTTTATTAAAGGTTAATTTTAATAGAATTTTGTATCAGTAGTGCATGTAAACGATAGATAGGTACTATTATGTAATAATGTTTCGATAACAAAAAATTCTCGTTTGTTCGTAACTGACAGGTGTCAGAAACGCATTCTCTCGGCGGCCGCACTATATTATATTTTAAAACAAGCTGCCCATGTTGTGTTCCAAACGGACGTGGCGAGTCCAAGCGTCTAGGTTTTGGAAGTCCTGGGAACAAATATCCTCATAAACTTTTTTTTTTTTTTTTTTTTTTTTAAACATTGCCCCTCACTAGGATTTCTCCTGTATCGAGGGTACAGTTTACAAACATACATGTCACATGCACACACAACCAGACCCGAAACAACTATCTGTAGATCATACAAATATTTGTTCCGTGCGGGGATCGAACCCGCGGCACGTAGCGCAGAAAGCTAATCGCTTAGCCACTGCGCCAACCGTGTCGTCAAACTGTAAGTATAGATGCATAAACTCGGCCCGTAAACCGAAAACCTCTATAAATTATGGTATAAGTTTCGAAGAATTATGGTCCCGGTTGTCATACGAATACCTTTGACAGTCGTTATGGGAGTCAGCAACCCAAAAAGTCTGACAACCGGTCTAACCTTAGGGTATCAGTGTCTCCCAGTAATTGGGTGGCGGAGGTCAGATAGCAGTCGCTCTGTATAAAATACTGATATTCAGCCGCATCTGGGGGGCTAAAAAGGCCGCTTTAGATGAATGACAATAATATGATTCATATTACAAATGTCAAAATATCTACTTAATTGACGACTCTTAATGTCATCCGCATAAGGTTCATATTCAGGAATCATCTGTTTGACAGTTACTATGCAGATCATTAGATGAATTGCTCAATGTGGCCTTTTTGGGCCTCCTGTAGATGAATTGCTCGATGTGGCCTTTTTAGGCCCCCAGGTTACACTGAGAGCCGACCTCAACTTAGTTGGGATAAAGGCCAGGGAGATGATGAATTAATGATGTATCAAAGAATTATGGTTACTTTTAAGAATACGGTTACCGCTATCTGGGTAGCCAAGATAAATAAACATGTTACCTCTAAAGTTAGGCCCAGCCCGCAGGGGCTGGATCTTCGTTTAGAGCTACGCTGTGAGTTAGGTAACATTTTCTTGTGAAACAAGTAACAACGTATGGCTTTATTAAAAAAATGGCCACAAAAATAAAATTGTCATTGTTCTTGTCAGCGATATTTTTTTGCGAACGTCATGTTGTCATTGATACCAAAAAATCGTCACTCAGCCTATTTCAATAGTGCCGCAGACTTATCTGACCCGGTTATGGCGTCGCTGGTCGCTGCCGTCGCTTTTAAACCGACTTCAAAAAAGGAGGGCGTTCTCAATACGGCTGTATTTTTTTTTTTTTATGTATACATAACGCCGTCATATAAGGACGGATTTGCAAAATTCTGTACGAAAGGGTTGGTCCCATTTAAATTTGGTGAAGATCTGATGAAGACCTTCGGAGATATACAATGGAACTCTTGAATGAATAACAGCACATCACTCGCGAGTCGCGATTGCTGTAATCACATGTTTATACGTTGTTTATACGAATAAAATTGAAAAATAAAATAATTTTTCAAAAAAATGTAAAAACCGACTTCAAAAAACAAAAAAGTATAAAATCATTTTCAAAACTGAACAGCTTCTGAAGTCGGGACCTATAACTCTTCAATGCACCTAGCTTGGCAGTGGCACCGACTTCAGAAGCTGATAAGTTTTTTAAGAAAATTATTTTATACTTTTTAGTCTTTTGAAGTCGGTTTTTACTTTTTTTTTCAAGTTTATTTTATCAATGTCATGACACAAAAATGACATTTTGAAAAGTTTTGAAGTCATTTTTGTTCTGTAGCGACGTTAGTTCCAATTTTGGTCACCAGGTCAGATAAGTTTGTGGCACTGTACACTATACAAGGTGGAGGTACTACCAAACATACTTACGTCATCACAGTATTGACAGGGGTACAGTTCTAAGCCATGAGTTGCGACATGGTCGCGGAACTTGTCGGCATTACCGAATGCCATGCCGCAAGCATCGCACATCCATGCCGACTCCTCCACCGTATCGCCTAGAGATACCATGATCATAACACAATGTTCAATGTCACACCTATTTCTCAAAGGGAAAGACAAAAATACAGGCAAGTTCCTTACTTGCATGTATTTTTGAAAAATGATAAGTACCCCCGATGAGATCTATACCTACTTCCTACAGGATATTTTTTTATGTAGTGCGTATAATTTGTAGCGTGATTCAGTCTCTGTTCCTAAATGCAACTGCAGTATTGGGATACACTATAACAAAACGAAAATTCGACTTAGTATAGGGACACGTAAAATTTACTAGCGCAAGCCATACAAAATCAAATTTTTATTTTGTTTTGGAGTGAATTTTAGAACTGCGGTTGCATGAAACAGACAGAATCACTCTGCAAATTTTGCGCACTACATAAAAAATTATCCTGTATTGTGCTGTTTTATTTACTTCTGGAAATTTGGACCAAATCCTAGCTATTTCCTTTACATAGCGCCCGAGTAACAAACATCTTTACAAACTTAGGCCCAAGTTCACCGACAATATAACAGACGATTAGGGCAAAATCAGCAGTTTAAACAAGAATTTTTGTATGGGCAATCACCCGATTTTATTTTAAGCATCTGTTAACTGTCGGTGAACATGGCCCTTAGTACAGTACGTCCTAGGGGGCCGTTCAAGTATTACGTAAGCAGATTTTTTGCAAATATGAACCGCCCCCCCCCCCATGCTTACGTAAACATTGGTAAATGCATTTCTCAATGTCTTGAACGGGGTTATTCCCATCGGATCGCGCGATCCGTTGCTTGTTGCATCTGATATCGGAGAAAGTTCCCATCGGATCGCGCGATCAGATACAACTCCAAAAATAATTAAATATTGTCCCATCAGATCGCGCGATCCGATGCAACTCCAAAATTAATTAAACATTGGCCCATCTGATCGCGGTCCCCTTCTTTAGGAATTTTACACACGTCTTATTCAATAATTTAAAGTAGAGTCTGTACCAATTTATGTTACCTACAGTGTGGGTGATGTGTAGTTGCGTATTAGGGTCTAAGCAAAAAGAAAATGTTACTATCAAGAAAAAAACAAAAGAAATAATAAATGTTTTAGGATTATTACCTGGAACAGTGGCATATTATTATATGTTAAAAAAAATTGTAAATATAATTATCTCTTTCATAACTTTTCTAGACAAAGTCCAATTTTCGCAATGTAGAATAGAGTAGAATAGATCTTTATCTCATGTAAAACCAAATACATGCACTTATGAAATGTCGAGACTCTAGGTGCGCGGTTCCAAATAGCAGGTCTTATGGAGAATAACCGGCAAGAAACTCCACGGAAACTATTTTTAAAATAATAGATTACAATCTTAATTAGTACAATGTTGTGGTAATAGCAACGAGAATAATGTAATCCCACCAACAACATTTTCATGTAAAATGTAGCCTAGACGAGACCATATGACTCGCACTATCAAAAAGTTATCCGATCTCATGTATTGTGATTTGTGGAAGTATCATACAAACTTCCATCCCCTAGTTTAAGGGATTGGAGGATAAAAGTTGCAAGTTTTATAATTTTTTTGTTGTTTGTGTACTAATAATAGCTTACGTACCAAATTTCAGCTTTCTAGGACATTAGGAAATACCCTAAGAATTTTGATGATCATTAGTGAGTCAGTGACGAAGTCAAGGTTTTTTAGATATTAATAAAATCTAAAGTATAAGAGCTATGCAATTAAAACTTTATATGTTTTATAAGTCCGCTATTAAAAACATATCCCGAGAATACTGTTTATCTGGAATAATCCAAACCCAAGTTATAAGGGTTCAGAAAAACGACGAAGCACTTCGAGAAAAGGTAGGTAGTGCCCTTGCGCTTCGCTTGGCTCGTCTTGGCGGGGGCACGGTAGTGCCCACAGATTTAATGTGAATAAAAATATATTAGAATAGGATAATAATAATGATTTGCCTTTTAATAAGAATACCATGGCAGTTACAAGCTGACCAGGCCCGACAGTCGGCACCCGTTCACGAGCATGACGCATGCGTCAGCATCGCTAAGTTCACCCATAATGAATGAACTCAAAGTTATTTGGAAGAGAAGAAAGGAGCTAGAACTTCATAAGTCCAGTGAAACTAGATTACTAGACGCAATAAGCGCTTAGTGCTCTTTTACTACTGCTCCCAAAAGATCATATTTCAGATGATTGCAGTACCTCTACCATGAGTTTTCCGTGTCTATAGATTACGTTTAAAATCTGGTGAAAGCAGTACTAAATTGCCTAAATACAATGATATCCCGTGACTTGTTCTAGGACAATTCCAAAACAATTCAAATGATGTTGGATTATTTAAAAAATATTTTAATATGCCACTGTTCCACGTAATATATAACCCTAAAACATTTATTATTTCTTTTGTTCTTTTCTTGATAGAAACATTTTTTTTTTGCTTAGACCCTAATACGCATCTATGCATCACCCACACCGTAGGTAGGTACTAGGTAAATTGGTACAGACCCTACTTAAAATTATTGAATAAGACGTGTGTAAAATTCCTAAAGAAGGGGACCGCGATCAGATGGGCCAATGTTTAATTAATTTTGGAGTTGCATCGGATCGCGCGATCTGATGGGACAATATTTAATTATTTTTGGAGTTGCATCTGATCGCGCGATCCGATGGGAACTTTCTCCGATATCAGATGCAACAAGCAACGGATCGCGCGATCAGATGGGAACAACCCCTTGAACGGCCTTTAAGCTTTGAGCTACCTTGTATTTTTTTTACCGATCATGCTGATGGGACTCCCGTCTTCATGATCGCTATATTTTTTAACCGACTTCAAAAAAAAAGGAGTAGTTTCTCAATTCAACGCGTAAGTTTTTTTTTTTTTTTTTCTTTTTTGTGTCGTACTGTATTATGATGCAATTCTCACCTTCGTCCTTCGGTTCAATTTCTGATTTCAACGCCTCATCTATAACTATAGAAATCGTCGCTTGGGATTCAGTTTTCAGTTTCTTTGGTTCTCTTGGCTCAAAGTAAGGACACGCTAAAAATAAAAACTTCATTCAAAAACCCAATTCTCGTCATTAAAAATGTTCAAAATATAGTTCCGATCTACTACCAATGTCATAAATGTCACAAATGGTATTCTCTTACACTAAGAAATAATTTCAAACGTGAAATTATATTGTATTGAGGTCGAAAGTTGATTGAAGCCAAATCGGTATTCTGCTAACATTTTGAACCGACACAGATAATGAAATTGATATTCTCGTCCATACTACGTACGTCAAAAGTGAGATTGAAATGAGTCTGTAAGAAGATTGAATTCAAATCATACCAAAATCGGATTGAGTAGAATACCGATTTTTTGTCAATTCTTATTATAAGTAATCTCAGTTCGCTCAACCTCAGTTATAGTGTAAATTAAACGAGAATTGGGCTTCTGTTACCACAGTTATAATAAATTCAAGCAATTACTGTCCCAGTGCTGGGCACAAGCCTGTTCTCAGAATGAGAAGTGTTAGATGTGTGCGCCGATGCCGGCTGCGGCGTCATCGGCGTCATCGGCGTGGATGGTCGGACGGATACGGTTGTTTTAGATACAATGCAGACATATACTAGAAAACTAAACACTAGAAATGTCTAAATATATGCTTATTGGTTTTTTTCAACGTATTTGTTTACGCAAATTCAATAAAATACTATTTTTATATGACCATAATTTAAATAGCGCGTTTTGCCGATCACTTCGTCCGTCACACACAGTTATTTGGCGAATAAGTTTGCCATATTTTGTTTTTAATAAGATTTTCACTATCCACGCCGATGACGCCACGCCGGCATCGGCGCACACATCTAGTTCTTGTCTATGGTTTTTAACACGCTTTTATTAGCTTCACCTGTAACTAACTATGTAAGAAAATCTTGGAAGTTAAATTTGACCCACTTCCCGGTTTCCGATTGAGCTGAAAGGCAAACGCCCACTCTTGGCCAGTAGGTAGGTAGGTTCGTTACACCAATGTGAAAAATACAAAAAAAATCTTATTTAGTAACTAAAATATTGTTATTATTTATTTGTTTGTAACACTCGGGAATTAAAAACTTATATTAAAAAGACATTCAATCAATTATGCATGTGATGCAATCTTCATTTCCGCACGTTATGTCAATCCATTGTCAATCTTATAAAAGTAGTGATGGCAAATGTCACAAAAAATCGAAATCAAATAAATCGAGAACTGAATGATCTTGTGAAAAACTTTTTTCTTTTGTTTCGCTTCCTATATTAAAACGATTAATTTCTATAGAATAGGTAAAATAAATGTCTATTGTTTGTCTTCCGAAATCTATGCAGTGCTGGTTCAAGTTTATTAAAAATATCGATTCATAGCTCTATAACATCGGTTTTTGATAAATAGATGCCGAATCGCCATCACTACGTCAATGATAATTGAAATTGACAGTCTGTGTTGACAGTTAACATTTTGTTTGTTGCCGATTGTTTGTTGTGCTTTGTGAATTGTTATTTTTCCTCCACGGTTTTGCTATTTTCTATCCGATGACTTTGATTATTATTATGGCGATGACAACCTTGGCTTTACATTGGATTCCGTACCCGCTTACCACGACGCGACGACACTGGTTTGCCAGTCAACTCCATGTTTGTTTTATATCAACCTTGAATTTTTTTCATACAATTTTAAAATTCTGTCCAAGTTCTATGTAAATAATTGTGGTTGATTTTGTGTCTATGATTTCAACCCTAATGCCTATCATTTGCTGTATTTATGGACGCCACTTGGCCAAAACCTCCTTAACGAATGGGCATATCCCTTTGCATAGACGTTCAGTTTGAATGACTAAAGCGTGTTCTATAGTTTTTTTTAAACTATAATATTTTATTTGTTTTATTTTATTTTAGCAGTGATAGCCTAGCGGTAGAACGCTTGCCTTCCATGCAGGAGGGTCTGAGTTCAAACCCGGCCCGCACCTCTGACTTTTCGGCTTCATGTGCGGATTAGAATTTGATTATCACTTGCGATAACGGTGAAGGAAAAACATCGTGAGGAAACCTGCACACCTGAGAGGGCCTCATAAAGTTGTCGATGGTGTGTGTAGTCCGCCCGCACCAGGCCAGCGTGCTGGACTAAGGCCTAACCCTTCTCATTCAGAGAAGAGGCCCGTGCCCAGCAGTGGGGCAGCAATGGGCTGGATTGATTGATTGATTTTATTTGTTACTCACGTCCATGACCGACGTGCGTCTTGTAAAAGGTGACAAGTACTCTATCCATAGTTTCCGTGACTATCATATGCGCGGGGCAAGCTTTCCCGGTCTTGTAGATTTGTCTCTCGGGGGCTGGCCTTTTGCCTTTACCCTGAAGTCAAAGATAAAGAAAGAAAATAGGTACCAGTGGCGAAGAGTCCATACAACCCGATTACCATCGGCTTCCCTTTAGGAATTGGTTAGTGCATAGACCAACGTAAAATTATATTATTTACTCTGAATCCAGCTGATAAAAAAGGCATGTTATTCAGTTAGGTCGAGCTCTCCCAGACATGACTAATTACTATATAGATTACAAGAGACGGTATGGATTTTTGTCATGCAGCATTAATTGGTGAGTATGCTTTTTTTGGAGGGCTTTTTTGGGACGGCTTCCCCTTTGAAAACGTTCACCCTTCGCCACTAATAGGTACATTCATTTATCACGGACAGTGACATCATACGAGAGAAAAATAAAATAAAAGCTAACTTAAACCTTTAAACAACAAAAAAGTAAAAAAAAAAAACAGACTGAATACAAAAGCACCATAACTCAATAAGTGGCTTCAGGAAAACTGTTTTTATAATATAAATAGTTTCTTAGTGACATAATATTTTTAAATTATTTCATATTCAATATTTATTATATTATTTACTCATCCAACTGACAAAAAAATGGCTTGTTATTCAGTTAGGTCGAGCTCTTCCAGACATGCAAGAGACGGTATGGATTTTGGTCTTGCAGCATTAATTGCAGCCATTTTTAGAGGGCATTTTTGGGACGAATTTCACTCTATGTGCAAGGTTGTTAAATTGTGAGACGGTCAATAATGAATCAGCAGATCTTTGGGTGTTATTACCAGTCTATACTGGTAATAACACCCAAATCAGCCGAGCATTGGGTGTTATTACCCGTCTATACTGGTAATAACACCCAAATCAGCAGATCATTGGGTGTTATTACCAGTATGGACTGGTAATAACACCCAAATCAGCAGAGCATTGGGTGTTATTACCAGTCTATACTGGTAATAACACCCAAATCAGCAGAGCATTGGGTGTTATCACCAGTCTATACTGGTAATAACACCCAAATCTCTGCTGGTTCATATAGTATGTATAATTACCTGGTAAACGTAGACGCCGGACTGACTGCACATGTAATGTGATCGAACGCCCTCAATGGTTTGCTTGCTTGCCGTTGTTTTCCTAAAGCGATATTTAGTTTCTTCTTGTATAGCACTCTTGAAGAGCATGAAATCTGCAAATAGAAACAATATAACACCTGCAAGGCTGTATGCTACAACACAACTAAGAATTCGCATCGGCAAATTTCGTAAAACCGATCGGCGGGTCTACCGAATTCAAAATAGGAGTCCCAACTTCATGATCGGTTTTTTTTTTACAAGTTAGCTCGAAGTTTAGTCTTTCACGATCGTATTGAAGTTTATCACCAGACTCTGATGTTCATTACCATTTTCTTACGCGGTATACACCGAGCTCCGAACTGCGCGCGTCTTCAAGACCACGAATGTTTACCTATTAGTACCTACTGCAGTTTACGCTGACGCAATAAGTTGTACAATTATTTAAGCGAGCGACTGCCATTGGTTGTTCGATCAGGTACATCGATGTTATTTCTTAGTTGTATCTATACCCAGGAATTTAGTTCAGGGGGGGGGGGCTGAATAACAAACTAAAACTTTAAAAATCTATTAAATTTAATTGAATTTACTCCACGGGACTTGTCTTGGGATTGATAAAGCTTTAACGTCACATACAGTCACTTAACGTCATTTACCGTCACTTAAAGTCACTCACCGTCACTTAAAGTCACATACCGTCACTTATCGTCACTTACCGTCACTCACCGTCCCTTAAAGTCATTTACCGTCACTTAGCGTCACTTACCGTCCATATTGTGGAACTCGAGCTGCTCAACCTGCTCGTGGACACGATGAGCATGCAGCAGATGAGCGCTGAAGTTTGATCCGTAGCTCACTCGCTCGTCACAGAGCGGACAGATGAATGCTTTACGCTTCTCCACCTAACAACAATACAGCCATCTTAGGCTGAGCTCCATAGAGCATACCTACTTAGACTTTTCTTTGGAATTAGGTACTTATAGTGCCACAAACTTATCTGACCCGCTACCTAATCACTATGCACGCTCGTAATCGGAATCGACTCAATTTTGACACTACAACAGTGTTCATTGCGTTGCTCAAATTGTAGGGCGTAGTGGTTTTAAAAGCATACCGCGCAATGTACTTTGTTGGACTGTCAAAATTGAATCGATTGCGATTGTGTATCGTGATTACCCTGCTGGTCGTGGCGTCGCTGCCATCGCTTTTACCAATGTCATCTCCCTACAAAAATGATATTTTGAAGTCATTTTTGTTCCGTAGCGACGTTAGTTCCAATTTTGGTCACTGGGTCAGATAAGTTTGTGGCGCTATACTTTGTTTATTGACTTTTAGACTTTGTTTACTGTCTTTTAGATTTTGTTTATTGACTTTTAGACTTTGTTTGTTGACTTTTAGACTTTGTTTGTTGACTTTTAGACTTTGTTTATTGTCTTTTAGATTTTTTTTATTGACTTCATCGGTCTAAGCTTATGCTCAGCACAATTTCAGGGTGTTATGACTAATAATTCCAAATCAAAGTTTAAGTTAAGCAAAGTCTAAGCTAAGTCAAAGTACGCACTCTAGATCGCCTTAGACCAGTGCATTTGATAAGTTTTATATTTGACCATTTACGTAGACAAAAAAAGGCCTAACAATAACAGACCTAAATTAGAATATTATTTTAAAAAACTACAAGAGATTATCCAGGGTCCTACATGAGGCATTGGCCCGCTCCGAGCTCTTCACCAATCGGCGCACCGAACGTGGTCGGTGCGTAGAACTAGAGCCTCTTGACGTCTTTCATCGCGTTTACTGCGTTAGGCGCTCCGTTTTATAAAGAGCTTGTAGCGGGCCCATCGACACGCAGAGCGTAGTAAACGCAACCAAAGATGTTTTCGTTTCGTTTTTTTGTAGTAAATTTACACTAGGCATACTGTACATATTATGTACTGGAGGCTTATATAGGGGCAGAAATTGAACTGCCCAGACGTTTCCAGTATAAGCTGACCTGTCATTGTACGAAAACCCTATACAGTACGAGATCAGCTCCTACTGGAAATATCTGGATATACGTATAGATATAGATTAATTTATAATCGGTCTACTATAAGACAAGGATGGCAAACCAATTAAGAGTGCCACCGATGGCACGCGAAAAGAAATAGTGAGCATGACAGTTGACGATCCTATATTTTTAACCGACTTCCAAAATACTTCCGAGGTAGTCCCACTTAAAATTTGGTGAAGATCTGATGAAGACCTTCAGAGATATACAATGGAACTCTTGAATGAATAACAGCACATCACTCGCGATTGCTGTAATCTCATGTTTATGTATTGTTTATGCGGTTATGCCACTAAAATTGAAAAATAAAATAAACTTTTAAAAAAAGTAAAATAAAAGTAGTATAAGTAGATACTTTTTAGTTTTTTAAAGTCGGTTTTACTTTTTTTTTTAAAGTTTATTTTATTAACAAACATTTTCTTACCACTCTAAAACCTGCTTGGTGGCCCGTTACGGCCGTAGTAAAGATATCTTTAAATAAATATTATAGTTTAAAAAAACACTAAAGAAAACGCTTTTGTCATCCAAACTAAACGTGTATGCAAAATTTCAGCTCAATCGGAAACCGGGAAGTGGGTCAAATTTAACTTCCAAGATTTTTGTACATAGTTACAGGTGAAGCTAATAAAAGCGTTTTAATAAAAAATGCAAGTTGTTGTAGAAAGGTTCACCATCCCTGCTATAGAGTTACCTCGAATCCATGGGCTTTCCAAAGGTGTTTGTTAAGGATCTGCTTCTGGCTAAAATCTCTATTACACATGTGACATTTTTTACGTTCTCTTGGTATGTATTTAGGCGTCTGTTCGTTGCAAAGTTTTACTAAAAAATAAATGAGAAGTAGGTAATGATTCTTCTTACATATATTACGATTTTCTTGCGCAAGTTTGCACAAGCATGACGCGGAGTCACAAGTCACAGACGACAGTCAGCGATAGGTAATACTTAGATGACGTAAATTTAATTTTGAAATCAGTTATCAAAGAAAATAATCGTTGTTAAGAAATTATTATACCGATCGATAAGGTTAAGTTATATCATGAATATATTTTACAAAAAAAAAAAAGTTATCATTATCACAATAAGAAACCAGAAACTACGTATTGAGTATCATGTTCTGATGCCGTACTCAACTAATATGTCATTCCTTATAAGATAAAAGATAAAAAAAGAACAGAAAATCATTAAGTAACTATCCCTGACTCCAAACTATAGGCCGATCGCTGTAAACGCGGCCCTCCCGATGACGTGTGGGACGCGGGGCGGCGGGTGTGTATAGCTAATTAGGTCGATCTTGTTCCCCTCCCGCGTCCCGCAGACCATTGGGAGAGCTGCGCTTACGGCTGTCGGCTTATAGACGTGCCTGTAATCTTGAGTGCCGAAAAATAAATAAGAATAGTTAAAAATGGTATGGTTAAATAAAAATTGTTGGTAAATAAGAATACTTACATCCATGCTTCATCCGCAAATGAGTGAAACAAGCCTTTTTGCTGACGTAGATGTTATCACAGAAGTGACAAGGGTACTTCCTACCCTCTGAATCAGACTTGACGCCATGACACCTGTAGCAAGAGCTGATTAAATATGTATCACGCTTATATGAGGGATTTTCTAAAAGCTAATTAAACTACAAAAAGAGTTGTAAGCTTTGAACGGATGAACAAAGTTTTTATGAAACATAGTTATGATGAAGCTTTCAATAAAAAAAAAACTGCATTGAAATCGGTCCATCTGTTTTGGAGCTACGATGACACAGATACAGCATCTGTGTACCTGTCTGTGGCATCCTGGTTTCAAAACTATTGGACTGGTTTCAATGCAGTTATTTTAATTGAAAGCTAATTTAATCGGGAATCATCTTAGCTATGTTTTGTGAAAATCTGTTCAGCCATTGAAAAGTTACAGCTCTTTTTCTAGTTAGAGTCGGGGGTTTTTGATGGTTAAGTTATATTGCAGCGGATTGTACAATTCAACTGCCGTTTTATAATGTGGCGGATTCTACAATTTGACTTCGACAGATACATTGCAACATTTGAAACAAACTTCCTAATTCCTCGATCATTAAAAATAATTTAAAATCTACAGCAATCATTATCACCTGTTATGGTGATCAGCGGGATCTCTCAGAGCGACGCCGCAAAGCGTACACTCTCTCAGAGGCAGTCCGGTACGCGGCTCCAACTCATGGACGGTCCTAATGTGGTCATGGACATCCTCCACAGTTGGTAATTGAAGGTCGCAGTATATGCAAGTGGTCTCATCCAGAGCCTGGATCGCGTGCTCATCGTCTAACTCTTCTGGATAAATAATACAAAAATATGAATTTATTTATTTATAAATATACTTTAGTCTTCTATTTTTTTAAACGAGAAAAAACGTGTCTGCTTAATTTTTGTCAATTTTGGGAAATAAAAACCTGAATTAAATTTAATTCGTCTGTATAAATAAAATAACACATTAAATTAGTACATTAATTAATTAATAATTAGCAATGGTGACAAACGTGAATGGTGTCTACTTAATTTTTGTCAATTTTGGGAAACAAAAACCTGAATTGAATTCGTTTACTGTGTTAATTGCATTAATTATTAATGTACTTAAGTGATGTCCCGAAACTTGGGACAATTTTTGCCCCAGAAAAAATGTTGTCGTAAGGAAGTTTCCACTTTTTGTCTATGCCTCGAAGTTTAGGTGAATTAGCATCACCTATCCCGATCACTGGTGATAACTGCTACATACCGTCCATGTCATCCTCGTCACCATCAGACCCTGGGGTCTTGAGGATTACCATCTGCTTGGGGTCATCAGGAGTGATGCACTCTGCTTCTTCCAGAATTGACTCATCCAAATACTCTTCGTCTAAAAACATGTTCGGTAAAAGTGTACTATTTAACAGCTTCTTGGGCAGTGGCACCGACTTCAGAAGCTGATAAGTTTTTTTTTTTTTTGAAGTCGGCTTTTACTTTTTTGTCGACTTCATTGTCCATAGGCTTTTCAAATAGATACCTTTAACATTCTGCAGCATAGAGAGACTCTTAACAGTTTGGCCTTTAAAAGCAAGAGACTTTTCTAAGTGGTCGACGCAGTCCGCACATATGTACTTCAAATGAATTGGAACCTACAGAAAAATAAATCATAATAAGACCGATCGTTAATCAGGTATCTATAGATGTGTGCGCCGACGCCCGCGCCGGCGCGGTGGCGGCGCGCGTCTTCGGCGCATCGGCGTGGATGGTGAAAATCTTATTAAAAACAAAATATGGCAGACTAATGACTGTGACGGACGAAGTTATTGGCAAAACGCGCTATTTAAATTATGGTCTTATAAAAATGGTATTTTATTGAATTTTCGTAAACAAATACGTCGAAATAAACCAATAAGCATATATTTAGACATTTCTAGTGTTTAGTTTACTAGTATATGTCTGCATTGTATCTAAAACAACCGTATCCGTCCGACCATCCACGCCGATGACGCCGAAGCCGTCATCGGCGCACACATCTTATTAGGATTCGTGCAGGGTATATCGGCCTAAAAGCTTGTAAATAAGTTTCTTTTAACAGTTTCGATTTTACCCATCAACCGAATTCTGCGTGCAGATGGGCCCGCTCCGAGCTCTGGGAGTCTACCGTGCAATTAAAATGGTAATGAACATCAACTCTGGTAATAAACTTCATTCAATACGATTCAATACGATCGATAAAATGTTGACGGTAGGTGGAGCAGCAGAGCCCTAACAGAATGGTTACCGTGAGCACGAAGCATGATTAACATAAAAATCGACCGCGTTCAGCGCTTCGATTGGTGAAGAGATCTGGGCGGGCCAATCGGCACGCAGTACGCGGTCGATGCGTAAAATCGATATTTATTTTCTAAAATAAAGTTACTTATTAATCTTACTGCTCTATTATACAATAAGTTAAATTTATATCGATATAATAAGCTCGATAATAACGTAATAATTACTATGGAACGATGGAAAATATCGATTGGTAGAATGGTAGATACCAACACAGTTAAAGGGTACCTACCAATAATTGAATGCATTTATTTGGAGAGATTTGGTGCGTCTCATTATAAAAATAGAAATAAAATTTGTCATTGTAGGCTTTTTCATTAAAACAAATGGATTATTGAGAAAGTATTCGTCATGTATGTCTAATATGCACATGAGAATTTTAGAATGATTTTATATAAATAAAGAAATTACGAACAATCACGTAGGTAATAATTATACAATGAATGCTACTGATCCTACAATTAACTATATCGCTGTAAAAAAGGTTGAAATTAAAATATGCGTATCTACTTTTTAAATTAAATCTATTTACGATACTATAAGAAAAAATATAACCTTTAAATCAAAACAGGTTTCAAACATTTTTGCATAAGTTTCCGTGTTGTCCGCGTACAAAGCAAATAGGTCGCATAAATCGTTGGTGTTCATGCAACTGATGCAACCTACAAACTCCTCGTCCTCCATTTTATTTGATATTATTTTTATTTATTTACAAACTAAGGAGGCCGGCCATGTTTTAGAATTTGAATTCAAATGAACAATAATGAAATCGAATCCAACAATTGAAAGTCGCGGGTGTTAGTGATGTAGCTGTGTTACTCAATCGATCGATTCTATTCGTATAAAACTTATATAGGTATCTATGAAAAGTAAAATAATTAATCCGTCAATGATAAATCTTGCAAATCTTTAAGCATGTAGGTGCAATCATCGATGTCTATAGATATGCTTAGTGACCTCAAAAAGTGAGACGTGTTAGGACTCAGGTACTCCATTTTCAGAAAAATGGAGTAGTTGATCACTAGTCAAATGCCGTTTACAAACATAATTATTAATTTGTGTATTGAATAAAAATATATAATAACAGTAGCTATTCCATTAGCGCATGTATCGCTGTTCTATTTAAATATAATTCGAAAATTGTTGAATTTAAAATTTGACGTCTTCAAAAAATACGTCTCATTTTTTTAGCTTCCCTTTGTATGACAGAGCGTATCTATAGACATCGATGGGTGCAATAGGTGAGACCAGGGCGACAGGATACTTGCACCAATGCCAGCAAGGAGGCATGTGACGCCCTATGAAAACGCCCACCAAAATATCGATGCTAACGACCGAAGAATGTTCTCTGCAATTGCTCAGTATTCTCTCAAAGGTGTCACCCGTGCAAAGATGCACTAATAAATTTATCAATACAATAAAGTAGGTACCTACCCAAGCCATGAAAACCAAAAACTAAATTAGTTATAAGAAAATACCATTTTCTTTTTAAATTGTTATTTATCTAAGGTTTCACGATTTGACAAAAAAAAGGATTGACACCCTGTCTATTCACACCCGCGTACCCGGTGCCATAAGGCCCACATGCCACCCACTTTAGCTACGCCACTGCTCTTTCCTTCTTCGCCCAGTGACAGAATTATTATAGTCCTTATTAATAACTTTCCTCGAACTGCTTGATTAGAGCTAACGAAAGACGAGAGTGAATTTGGCCCGCGATATAAAAAAAAAGATTAAATCTCTCAACACTATAATGAACTGATATATTTTATATTATTAACTTGTAAAATAATGAGTAATGGATAATAATAATGTATTGAACAGTTCAAAACTAAATTAAGAAAATAAATAAATTCACAGTAAACAAAGAAATATAGAACACAAAATCGAACAGGAATTAAAATATTAAATATTGAATGATATGAGTGTTTCCCGGAGAAGCTTTTTGTATATCACGGGCTGAATTCACTCTCAGTTTTTGTTAGATAAACTGTATTCGTAACCATGGACTTTGTTATATTTCAAATTCTTGATAACAATCCATACTTACACATCACTAGTGTTTTCCGCATTTCAGTTTACATTTTAGTAATATCTGAGCATGTAAGTAAGATAGCTAATTACATTATCTATTGACTAAAAAGAGATGGCACTATCGAGTTGTTAATTTATTATTGACAGCTGGATACTTAATGAAAAAAAATTGATTGTTGCCAACATTTATCGCTTAACTTTAAAATCGGTAGTTTATCATAATTCTTCAATTATAGTAATGTCAGGGCATATAATTTAAATCAAAATAATACTAATTTGGTAAAGAAAACAATTACACGTTCTAAAAAAAATAAAAGTTAAAGAAACTAAAAATATCGCATATTCAGCTTTTACCGGCACTTGCTTTATGTGACTTCTTAGCAATCTAGGTAACATTTACCTTAGGCTTACATTCAGAGACGACAGAAACGAGTCTAAGCGTGAACTTACGCTTCAATATGTCAATTTTACGAACAAATTTTGACAAATGGAAGCGTAAGTTCACGCTTAGACTCGTTTCTGTCGTCTCTGAATGTAAGCCTTAGAACGTAGTTCACGAGCATAATTTAAACAAACTTCCTTTCAATAAGTGACAAAACGCAGACAATATTATTGTTTTCGGCCACAAGCAGTTTTAAATTCATACACTAGCAACACCAGTCAGCTGGTTGAAAGAATGTATTAAACGTCAGTTTTATTATGACATCAAGGAGTGAGTTTATCAGTCTGTTTATTCAGGTTTATTCAGACAAAATAATCTTTGTGTTACTCGTGAGTCGTGTCGTCGCGCGATAACTTGCAAAACAAGTAATAAGTACTTCGTCGCATCATCCATTATAATGTACAACGATACCAGTGTTATGATATCTTGAAGTGAAGTGTTTTTATACGAAGAAAGTTGATTATTTGATAATACTGGCGCAAAACCAGTTGTGACTAGAATTAAAAACATACTGTACCGTTCAATGACCTTTGATAATGTTGGTATGTGTAAAAAAATAACGCAAGAAGTATAAAAATAACTAGGCTCTATAAATAGTTGCATTGGTCTATAAAAATGAAATTGAAGATAGACAAAGGCCTTTTGCCTATAAAGGCTCACTTTTTCTTTTTTTTCGCGGGTAAGTAATATTTTTTATTTTTTTAATAGTTTCTAGATTTAAAATTGACAGTACAAAAATGTTTGTTTAAACTCAGATTATGCTACACTGCTTTATAAAACCTCCACATAATTATTAATACCTAACTAGCGACCAGTCCGGGCTTCGCACTTTCTCTACCATCCTTACATTAAATATCAAAATATTATACATGTTTATATAACTTCTGTGAAAAATTATCTAACAGATGGTGAACATCGATGTCTATAGATACGCTCTGTCATACAAAGAGAAGCTAAAAAAATGAGACATATTTTTTGAAGATGACAAATTCTAAATTCAAATGTGTTCGAATTAGATTTAAATAGAACAGCGATACATGCACTAATGGAATAGCTATTGTTATTATATATTTTTTTAATACATTAATTCATAATAATTATTTTTGTAAACAGCATCATGGGTATATATCAGTTATTCTAGGCAAATTTTATGTCGGGATTTTATTAATTTAATTACTTTTTAGGTTAGTAACTGTAATTTAACTGTAACTGTAAGGCGGAGTTCTCTGTCACAGCGGAAAGTGAATAAATATGGCGTACCTAAATATATTTAATTGGTATTATGTTCAACTATTTAATTGCATAAAACATATTAATTTATTTTAAAACGGAAAAACATTAATTCTACAGTACCTACCAAAAAAAAAAACATAAGGCTACTCCGATGACTTTTTATGTTCAAAGTTAAAATGGCGCCTATAAATATTGAGCAAAATTTGGATAACATAAAATTGTTAAATTTGTATGTACTAAGAGTGCTTATTATTATTAGAGTTATTCCATCTTGTTTTTTAAATTTTTGTGGTCTATTTTTGCATTTTTTAAATACACAAGCGGGCATTTTTGTTCGATTTTCGATTATTTAAAATATACACAATTATAACCGCACGCAGTGATAGTTGACAGTTGACTGATGATCAACTACTCCATTTTTCTGAAAATGGAGTACCTGACACGTCTCACTTTTTGAGTTCACTAAGCATATCTATAGACATCGATGATGGTGAAAACTCCATCAAAATCCGTTGTGTGGTTTGGGAGGAGTTAGCGGATAAACATACAGACAAACGGGGAAAGCGACTTTATTTTATATGTACTATGTAGAGATATTAAAATATTTACTCAATTATATTCTAGAAAATATTTTCTCAATTACATAAAAAACTTTTTTCTTAAATTCTGGAAATCAAATCTCCGGTAAAGTTAATGACAACTCTGGTTTTACAAACAATCTTGTAATCTTTTGAAACTCCAGAGTTTCACCATCGATGTCTATAGATACGCTCTGTCATACAAAGGGAAGCTAAAAAAATGAGACGTATTTTTTGAAGACGTCAAATTCTAAATTCAACAATGTTCGAATTATATATAAATAGAACAGCGATACATGCACTAATGGAATAACTACTGTTATTATATATTTATTATTTAATATCACAAATTAATAATTATGTTTGTAAACGGCATTTGACTGGTGATCAACCACTCAATGTCAAACGGCTGATTTGTGTTCTAACCGTCTGTTACGTTGTCAGTGAAATTCGGCCCAATTGTTAATTGCCCCTCTAATATTTAATAACAAAAGTAAAAATATTATCAATGGATGCACATCTTCTCTAAACATTATCTGAAAGGTTGTCTCTTTTAATAATAACAAAGTCAGATTAAGTATTTAAAAGATTATGTTTTAACCATAGTTTTAACTTTCCCAACCACCAAATTCATTTATCTGAGTGGTACAAAAGTCAATCGCGGGACGACTGGAAGAAATTTCTTTAGATATAAGTAGTTCCATTGTGCTCATATGTCTGTAACATTTTTATTACCATGTTTCCTTGTGTGTACATAAATAAATAAAATAAAATAAATAAATTAGTCCATTACTGTCCCACTGCTGGGCACGGGCCTCTTCTCAGAATGAGAAGGGTTAGGCCTTAGTCCGCCACGCTGGCCCCAGCGGGCGGACTACACCATCGAGAACTTTATGAGGCCCTCTCAGATGTGCAGGTTTCCTCACGATGTTTTCCTTCACCGTTATCGCAAGTGATAATCAAATTATGATCCGCACATGAATACAAAAAGTTAGAGGTGCGGCCGGGTTTGAACTCAGACCCTCCTGCATGGAAGGCAAGCGTTCAACCACTAGGCTATACTGCTAATATAAAAAATGTGAAAGTTTGGGATTTTTGCTCAATCATGCCTATACGGCTGAACAGATTTGAATGAAATTTACACAAATAGACCATGACTGTTTTTAATTAACACATAGTATACTACTATTTGAGGGGCTTGTAGCTACATAGCTACCGCGCAGATCAGTCGATCAGCGAGTTTAAGCTGCGGTTGCCGCGGTCAGTCCCTGGATGGGTGACCGTTTCTTCGAACATCGAGACCCCTCCGTGCCTCGGATAGCACGTTAAGCAGTTGGTCCCGGTTGTCATACCAATACCTTTGACAGTCGTTACGGGAGTCAGCAACCCAAAAAAAGTCTGACAACCGGTCTAACCTTAGGGTATCAGTGTCTCCCAGTAATTGGGTGGCGGAGGTCAGATGGCAGTCGCTCTGTATAAAATACTGTTACTCAGCCGCATCTGGTTAGACTGGGAGCCGACCACAACGTAGTTGGGATACAGGCCAGGCAGATGACATAGTACCTACACTATTTATTTGGGGACATGAAGTAGGTCTCGGAGGATGCAAGTTTATCTGAACCACAGTTATTTATTTGTCCTATAGAAAAGTAGAGTTTAAGTATTTAGTGGTTTGATATAATAAAGAATAATTAACTAACACATACGCAGTCCTCATATGATACGATACGATCGATTGAGATACATATAAATGTATGTATTGATCGATCAATGTAATCTATATAAATAAATATAAAGTAGGTACTCAATATTTAAGTATAATAAATATATGTAGTAGTAATGAGCTAATAACGATTCTTGTATGATGATAATTATGGTCATAATCTTTGGTCGGAGTCACGCTCATGGGCAATTGCACTCTTTGCCCCCCCCCCCCTCGCTGTAGCCGCGCCTGCAGGGGTCATAACGACATCAGAAATATGAGTACAACAGTGCACCGCTGCCTAACCCGTTCGGGGACTAATAGGCGTGATGTTTTGTAACCGCATCTGTAGGTATAAGATGTGTGCGCCGCGGGTCTACCGCGTAACTAAAATTGTAATGAACATCGACATCGGTATTAAACTTCAATACGATCGTGAGAGCCTAAACTTTGAGCTAACTTGTATTTTTTTTACCAATCATGAAGATAGGGGTCCCAACTATATGATAGGTAATTTTTTTACAAGTCAGCTCAAAGTTTAGGCTCTCACGATCGTATTGAAGTTTAATACCGATGTCGATGTTCATTATAATTTTAGTTACGCGGTAGACCCGCTGATGCCGGCTTCGGCGTCATCTTCGTCATCGGCGTGGATGGTCGGACATATTATACTAAGTAAACTGAACACTAGAAATATATGCTTATTGGTTTATTTCGACGTATTTGTTTACGCAAATTCAATAAAATACCAATTTTATATGACCATAATTTTAATTCTCTGCCGCGCCGCGGGCTTCGGTGCACACTTCTAGTAGGTATGTACCGGTGTTGTCAAGAACCACTTCAGTCAATTATCATTTATAGCATGCCTAAGGAGTTCCGGCGATTGCCCGCATGCATGTTAGTGCCTCTTCACGCAACATCGTGATTCGTGAAGTACCTGGCATATCCTTGAAACTAGACTCATCTTAGATAAAACTGTAAGGCTGACATTCAGAGACGACAGAAACGAGTGTAAGCGTGAACTTACGCTTCCATCTGTCAAAATTTGTTCGTAAGTTTGATAGATGGAAGCGTAAGTTCACGCTTAGATTCGTTTCTATCGTCTCTGAATGTCAGCCTAAGAAGACCTGTGACACTGTTTTTAAAGTAGGTAACGGACGCCCCCGGACGTCTTCCCAAACTAGGACAAATCCGGGGAAACCCGGACGGATGGCAACCCTAAACAGAACGCGGTCGATGCGAAATCAAAATAAAGAAAAGAAAAAACCGTCCAAGTGCGAGTCGGACTCGCGCACGAAGGGTTCCGTACCATTACCTATAAAAACGGCAAAAAAATCACGTTTGTTGTATGGCAGCCCCCCTTAAATATTAATTTTATTCTGTTTTTTAGTATTTTTTGTTATACCGAAAACAGATATACATCATTTGTGAAAATTTCAACTGTCTAACTATCACGGTTCATGAGATACAGCCTGGTGACAGACGGACGGACAGCGGAGTCTTAGTAATAGGGTCGCGTCCCTTTGGGTACGGAACCCTAAAAAAGAAGACAGTTTTATTCTATACTCGCCAGGAAATAACAAATGAAAGTTAAAAAAAAAAAACAATAAATTAAGCAAACTGGACGAGACCAAAAATGGCCCCCATCTCAGCATAATGCTGTTATAAAATTGTTTAATTCTCAATTCTCAATTCTTTATTGCAATCCATAATGTACACAGTCATACAGGTGGTAAGTATAAAATAAAGAAACAATTATGGACCCTGTCGGGCACAGCAAAAGTTTAAATAAGTAGGAGAGAGGAGGAGCGCTTTAATAAAAGAAATTAATTTAAAGAAACTTACACTAGAACCTGTCATTCAAATTCGCATTTCACGCGAATGCGAGTGAGTTTTTTTACGCATGACCCCACTGATCATGACCCCCAACAGGCTGGGCCCCTATGTTGATACTAATATCCTATCGTTTACAACATAATAGCCGCCGTGGATATGTGCTCTAATGTGTGTTCCCTATATGACTCACTGTCTCATGTCTAATCTAATGGACACAAGCGCGGCTGTTGGAGGGTTTGGGAGCCTGGAGTTTGGAATTATGGATGGAAACATGTTCGCTATTAGAAGAAGAAGTATTTAGATTTTCACATTAATCTATGTAGATAATTATTTCTTATCAAACGTATACTAACCGACAATTATCATAAACTTTATCAGTGTGTCTCGTTATCAAACAATCGTTTAGATCTCAAAAGGGTTATAAACTTAGTCTGAAACAACATAAGAATACTTCTAAGATAAATAATGAGAGAGATTAACACATCTACGCGCGGCGTGGCGGTACTACATGGGGCTTATTATGAGCTCCTATTAATACAGTCCTCGAGATTTAAAAAGCTACTTTTGACATATATCATTTGAGTTAATTTGGGATGTGAAGCGTATAAATCTGTTACCAAAAATATCGATTTTTATAATAAATCGATTTAAAATTCTAAGAGTATATAATCGTTTAAAACTATGAATAAAAAATCGAGAAATTCATGTGATAAGCAATTTATTAATGTAGTAGGCACCGAATTTTATATGAAATAGCATTTCTGTAGGTATCTTCATAGAATAATAAAACATATCCATAATTTTATGCCAAAATTATTTATCCACTTGTACCGGTAATAATGGTCCACCAGTTATTGATTCACTTTCGATGTACTCACATAGTTTCCAAACCAAGTTGTTAGAATCCATGTACCTATAGTAAGCCAAGTCAACTTAAAAGAGGGAACAGTCCAAAATCAAGGCCAGATCACAAAAACAGAGGTATCCGAGAAATACTCGTTGAGAGAACGAACAATTAGTTGGAAAAATCGCGAAAAACTGCACAGATGTCATTGTCATTACTGCCAGTGTCAAGCAAATTGTGATCATAGAGAAATTAAATTAATTATAATAATATAATGTACGTGTCATACAGCCTTTAAAGAGTTTTAATACCTACGTAATTTTATACTGATATTTCAAACGATTTTAACGATTCTAGTGATCACATCCCTTTATTTAAAAAATAATTGATTGAGAACGTAACCATTTTTATGATATTTCGGTAGTACTTAAACATGCATTTTAAAAATATTTCGATGCTATAACAATACTTATGAAATTATATACCATGCTAATTTATACGTATCTCAAAAAATTATAATAATTTCATAATTATTATCAAGTGTATATTCAAAATGGTTTTTATTCACAGCCTATAGTAACATTGTCAAGTTACATGCTATCGTTCTTTAAATCTGTCAAAAGGGACTTCTTAGATCTCGAGGAGTATAGCAGAAATTGAACTGCCCAGACATTTCCAGTATAAGCTGACCTTTCATATTACGAAAAGCCTATACAGTGCGAGCTCATACTGGGAATGCCTGACCAGCAGTGGCGAAGACTCCATAAAACCCGATTCCCATCGGCTTCCCTTTAGAAATTCGTTAATGCATAGACCAACAAAATATGGCTTGTTATTCAGTTAGGTCGAGCTCTTCCAGACATGACTATATTATAGGTTACAAGAGACGGTATGGATTTTTGTCTTGCAGCATTAATTGCAGCAATTTTTAGAGGGCATTTTTGGGACGGCTTCCCTTTTTAAAACTGTCACCCTTCGCCACTGCTGGACAGTCCAACTTCTGCCCTGCTAAGAGTTCTTAGAAGCCCCCTGTAGGCTAATTCACGTAACTAAAGAAGTGCAGTTGTCGCGCAGTTGCAATAAAATTTTGATCAAAACAACACATTTAGTATTTACATGATATAGAGATCTAATGGTCGCTCAGTGGTCTAAATTCGACCGTAATTTTAGCTTTCTGCACTCCTTCTCCATATAAACTTTAACTATGCCAAATCACACACTCCTCCGTGCGCACAATATGCTTAAAAACGGGCGCAAAGTATTCTCTTCACGTATTAATATTAGATTCCATTCTATTCCGCCATGTAACTTACTGCATGTAATATAAGGCATAATTATCTTTTATCATTATCATAATAGCGCTCGGAGCAATAATTTATTAATGGCGACATAGCAACATTGACTCAAAGATATTAATTTACAATGTCGTTAAATGTAATCATTTTAAACGAGCACATAAAAGTAATTATGTTCACATTATTACTTATCTACACCACAAATACAAATATACACTATACAGGGTGAGTTTTTTGGGGATCTTTGAGGCAGCTGACTTGCAGACGACACGGTTGGCGCAGTGGCTAAGCGATTAGCTTTCTGCGCTACGTGCCGCGGGTTCGATCCCCGCACGGAACAAATATTTGTATGATCTACAGATAGTTGTTTCGGGTCTGGTTGTGTGTGCATGTGACATGTATGTTTGTAAACTGTACCCTCGATACAGGAGAAATCCTAGTGAGGGGCAAAGTTAAAAAAAAAAAAAGGCTATGCTAACCGTGAGATAGGATTTGTTCTTAGAAATCTAATAAATCGATTACTTACTATGGTTAGCAAAGCTGCCATAAAAATCCCTAAATAAACATTCTGTATAGGGGTCGCCCTTTAATCACGCTGGAAATCGTGAAAAGGATTTATTCGAGTAATATTGAATACTAGCGACCCGTCCCCGGCTTTGCACGGCTGTAATTTCTCTGCTATCCTTACATTAAATATTAAAGTATTATACGTATAAACCTTCCAGAAGAAATATTAATGCTCAAAATTATGGTGAAAACTGCATCAAAATCTGTTGCGTGATTTAGAAGGAGTTATGGGATATACAGATAGAGAAACGCGGAAAGCGACTTTATTTTATACTATGTAAACATTTGTATGGATCAGCTGATTTTTTTCCCGAATTCAAGTTTGGTCCCATAGTAAAAATTGCTCATAATGATGAGTACAAGGAATCGGGACTAGAAAGGCAGAATACGCGAAGGGATTTTTCCATACATATTCAAGAACACCCTTATTTTGTTCACTCAGGGAACGGAAACTGAAGAATGCGGTGATTTGATTGATCGGTCAGTCGAAATTTTGTCCACTGTGGGTCGAATCTTATTGTGTGTTCTCAAAGTATGGGTCACAGAAACATTCCGTTCTATCGAACGCAGAAATTCACGTTCAGTTGCTCTGCGCTTGCTACCACTAATATGACACTAATGAGGCAGACAATAATTTAATTATTATTCACTCTCAGACCGTTCTATTTTAATAGTCAATGCCACAATGACTATTCAATCCACTCAGTATAATAATATAACTATCTACCTATCATACATTATTGTATTGGCGTGCGTATTTTTTATGGTAATTTTATTATGACTTGACTTTTCTAAATAATAATAATTGTAATAGCATGGTTTAACATTTTGTGTGCCTATCGGCGAAGCATGGTGGTCTTATCTTTTATCTTATAACAACTCTGTACCTTTTTTTTTTTTTTTTTTTTTTTTTTGTCGCAGGAAAATCCTCATGGATGTCCTCCGCCCAGGGGAAGGCGGAGGGGTCTGTCGGACTCTTACCGACTAAAAACCTGCGGTGTTCCTTACTCCTGCCTGGCCGGGGGCGCGGGATTCGCGGTCGCATTCAACCGCAGCCCCGGCGGGAACAACTCTGTACCTGGGTTTTACAAAATAAATGATGATTGATTGATTGATTGGTACTAATACTACCACCAGTAGCAGTACCAGGCACTTACCAGAGAAAAGATTTGATTTTTTGTATGTTTGTTTGTTTGTTTGTACTTAATGGATAAACTCAAACACTAACGGACCGATTTTAAAAATTCTTTCACCAGCAGAATGCTACATTATCAGTGAGTAACATAGGCTATAATTTATAAAGATATCACGCGGGCGAAGCCGCTGGCGGAAGCTAGTATAAAATAAAGTCGCTTTACGCGTCTGTCTGTCTGTATATCCGCTAACTCCTCCTAAACCAGACAACGGATTTTGATGCGGTTTTCACCATCAGTTAGATAATTTTTCACGGAAGGTTTATATGTATAATACTTTGATATTTAATGTAAGGATAGTAGAGAAATTGTACTCGTGCGAAGCCGGGGACGCGTCGCTAGTTATTTATAATTTTACTAATCGGTTATATTG
This sequence comes from Allophyes oxyacanthae, assembly GCA_932294325.1. Classification (NCBI taxonomy): domain Eukaryota; kingdom Metazoa; phylum Arthropoda; class Insecta; order Lepidoptera; family Noctuidae; genus Allophyes; species Allophyes oxyacanthae. The sequence goes on from OW028638.1 coordinate 5,969,430, forward strand.
CACATAGCGAGCTACAAGATTAAGCAATGTTGCCGGTCAATTCTTGGATGGGTGACCTTTTTGTAAGAAAGAAAGAAAATACATTTATTAGACATCACAGAAACCAACACACAATAAAATAAAAATAAAAATTACTACGCACACAGAAAGGATAAGACATAAACAACAAAGAAGTACAACAACAATAATCGACGGTATCAGGCTACCGATAGTTTGTGCGCTGCGTGGCAGACTCGGTGTGGTAATGTGTGTCTAATAGACTTCAACTCAGCATATTGCTGCATGTAACTGCAGCGCTGATTTTCAGCTGCAGCCTAAGGGTCAGCTCACACCGAGACGCGACGCGACGCGACGCTGCGCGACCATTTTAATAGAGTGACTCAAAATAGAACTTTATTTACTACGCGAAAAGATACACATTTCATTGTGAGAATTTAGAATACGTTGCTTCATGCAGCGCTGCGCCTCGTGATGCCTCGCGGCGTAGAGCGATGCATCGCGACGCAGCGGTGCAACGCTGGTACGTGCGGCGTGCATTTAACTATGCGCCTCGCAACGTTGCGATGCGTCTCGCGGTGGCGCGCGGCGCAGCGCGAAATCACTGGCCTCTTCCAGTATCGTCGCGTCGCGTCCCGTCTCGGTGTGAGCTGACCCTAACGAGTCCAAGATACTGTTAATTTAATGTAGGTACAGAAGAAATAAATAAACTTTTGTTTTCTATTTCCAGCGCTGGGACCGCTCCTGCCCCAAATGAATGTGTTCGGCCGCCAACTAGGGGTGTCCCCGGCTGTTATGGGGATGGTCACCGCGGTTCTGCCCCTATTGTGGGCAGCTGCGAAGCCTTTATTTGGCTACGTCGTCGATTTCTGGCCGGTAAGACCAGTCTTCATGTTGATTTGGCGTCATGACAACTATTAAAAACCGGCCAAGTGCGAGTCGGACTCGCGCATGAAGGGTTCCGTACCATTATCTATAAAAACGGCACAAAAATCATGTTTGTTGTATGGGAGCCCCCTTAAATATTTATTTTATTCTGTTTTTTAGTATTTGTTGTTATAGCAGCAACAGAAATACATCATCTGTGAAAATTTCAACTGTATAACTATCACGGTTCATGAGATACAGCCTGCGGGTCTACCGCGTAACTAAAATTGTAATGAACATCGACATTGGTATTAAACTTCAATACGATCGTGAGAGCCTAGACTTTGAGCTAACTTGTAAAAAAATTACCTATCATATAGTTGGGACTCCTATCTTCATGATCGGTAAAAAAAATACAAGTTAGCTCAAAGTTTAGGCTCTCACGATCGTATTGAAGTTTAATACCGATGTCGATGTTCATTACAATTTTAGTTACGCGGTAGACCCGCTGGTGACTGACGGACAGACAGACGGACGGACGGACAGCGGAGTCTTAGTAATAGGGTCCCGTTTTACCCTTTGGGTACGGAACCCTAAAAATGGAGGAATATGTTATATTCTCATAAAGTAGGCAGATAAAGAACACCATAGTTGACGAAATAATTAAAATCGGTAAATAAATGCCGGAGTTATAAGCTTTAGAAATTTCTATATGAGACACTATCCATCCTTTTCCCGCAAAATGGAATATGTATGAAATTGTCACAATTTACTATGACATTACTAGTTGTCGAAGTCACACTCACAAGCGACAAGTGTCATCTCTACTCGTATCTATTAGGTAATATAAAACCAATGACATTTTACAAATAGACGGGCCATACACCATCATTAATGTACTACAAAATGGCGTAAACTTTACTCTAGTTACATAGCAGTACATATAATTATACAGTGCGCGAAGAAAGGGAATGAAAATTAAAGCCACCATACGTCATGTCGGTTGTTAGAAAAAGATGAATATAGACGTTTAGTTACGTGGCATTAGCTGCTGCATGCTCATTCTCTCAGTCGGTGCAGGGCATTTACCTTGCATTTATCTTGCCAATATAGAGCGCGGGCAACGCGTCTATTTGTAAAATGTCATTGTATAAAACGCTTATAATTTATTCATAGTTATTTTTTATTTTATTTTAACACTAAGTAGGTATTGCTTAAGTTTTTTGGAAAAGCTACAATTTTGCTGATAAAAAAATATAGTCATAATACCATAATACCCTATTGTATTTACACATAGGTACACGACAGAAAAAAGCTTCTCCGGTTAGCGTTATCAAAACGAAATGTGTTTGAGGCAAATTAGATGATAAGTGCGTAACAATTATTAATTTTTCTCTCTTTTCAGGCGCACAGAAAACTCATATTCATGCTCTTAATAACAGTAATGACAAGCTCATACTGCGGCCTTTGGTTCCTTCCCATGCCTGTACCACAACACACAAACAACACGAAATTAGTCGAGTCAGTCTATCGATTAAATGACACCATCTACCTAAAAACTTACAGCAACAACACTATTTTAGAAAAATACAATTGTCACTGGAACTGCTCTAAGGCGGGAAATTTTGACGTTTATCTGTCAAACGCGCCGTTTATAAACACAGTGTATATAGACGATGATGTAGCAAATGGCTCTTGCTCTGTCTTGTTTATGGATTTTGATGAAGTCAGAGATGGTGAAGTAACTTGTATTCCGAAAGAGGATTGCAACTTACTTTGTTTTGAAAACGATTACATTTTACATGTAAATAGAACTAAAAGAAGTATTGAGAAATCGACTAATGTTGAAAATGCTTTAGGCGATTTTAGTAAGAACGATAGTCGAGTTACTGAAGTGACAGGAACAGTCGAGAAGACAAGTGATAACTTTTATATGACAGCTACTTTTTGGGCGTTCGTAGTACTGATGTGTATTGGTACAGTGGCGTTCAATGTTGCCAACTGCATTGGGGATGCTGTGTGCTTCGATGTTTTGGGTAAGTATACATTTTTCTTATTTATTTATTTTATTATTTATACAATACAAAAAAGAAAAATACATAGAATAAGGAACACATAAGTACAAAGGTACGATTACCGGTAAAAATTACTGAACGTTACAATTATAGTGCTATATTTAACGTTATAACGGCAATTTTAACATTGTAAGCTAGCGTTAAAATTAACGTTAACTGTAACGTTATCAATAGTGCTTTCCCTTTCCTATTTGTGGTTGCTATTAGTTACGCATTCTACACGCGCGCGTGTATTGCCACGTATAGTTCAACTTGACAATGTCGCGAAAGTAACGTTACGGTAACATTATAAAATACCGGTAATTGGTAACTTAACATAACGTAACGGAATTTTTTGGTACAATACCGGTAGAAAATAAGTAACGTAATCTCTTCCTGGTGGTATATTTTTATTGTAATTGTTGTGTTTTATGATTTTTATTTCTTGTATAGTTTTTAGAAATTTTGTATTATTGTAGGTACACCTAATGGGTATGTTACAGTGACACTTGCTATTTATTATTAAGATCTTTTTTTGTATTTACCTGTGACAAACAATAAATAACTATTCTATTCTATTCTGGTACAAATTTAATATGCCAAGTGATGTGCCACCAATGTACTCATTTTTTTCAGGTCCCGACCGTGGTTCTAAATACGGCGCTCAACGAGCTTGGGGTACTGCTGGGTACGGGCTGACGGCTCTACTGGGCGGGTGGTTGATTGACAGCGTTTCTGAAGACTATAAGGATTTCACGCCAGCATTTGTGGTGGCTTTAGTAGCGACTGTTATTGATCTGTACAGCTGTCGAGCTCTTACGGTAAGCACTAAGTAATTTTTAGTCTAGATATCATTAGGTAAATCGACAAAATAAACCTTATCCCGTTAAAATAAGATTGAAATTTGTGTGTCAACATAACGTGTGAAAACACTAAAACGTAACTGTCATAGACGGAATTAGATTTTTTAACCCTGGACATAAAAGGGGTGTTCTAAGTTTGTAGTGTGTATATGTCTGTGGCATCGTAGCTCCAAAACGGATGGACCGATTTCAAAGCAGTTTTTTTTTTTATTGAAAGCTTGTTTATTCTTGGATCATCTTAGCTATGTTTCATGAAAATCTGTTCAACCGTTCAAAAGTTACAGCTCTTTTTCTAGTTGGAGTCGGGGGTTTTGACGGTTAGGTTATACAGGGTGCTGCAGATGTTATCACATTAAATGATACCACGTATTTGGTATCATGTTCTGAAGCCGTACTCAACAATCAGCGATTTTTACCCAATTTTTTTTTTTGCAATAAATTTCAATCTGCTATCATCTGTCTAGTCTAGATGAAGGAACATCAAAGTAGAAATTTAAGTCACCTCCATAATCTGTTCTACACGTGTAAATAAAAATTATTTTGGGTTAGAATATGTTGGAGACTTTTAAATTGTTGCCTAGAGATCGTAATATGTGTAAAATTATGAAATATTAAATTAGTTCCTGTGGCTAAACTACAGATTGGATTTGATTGTTTTTTTGTGTACGGTCACAGAACGTGATACGTGATTCCATTTAATGTCATAAAATCCACCTGTATAAGTATGAATGATATAAATGTTCCTCGTCCCCAGCTGCCTTCTATGTCAAGTCCTGAAGACTCCGGCAAGGCGTTGCGTGACGTCCTTCGGATCCCGAAGGTCATGGTGTTCATCACATTCGCAGTCGTCGCCGGGACATTCGACAGCTTCATCATCTATTACATGTTCTGGTGAGGTTCCATTAGGAACACAACAGTGCACAAGAGCAGTGTTATTTGGCTACGATTTTCTGCAAGGTGGAGGTACTTCCCCAGTCGGGGAGCTCTTATTTTGAGCCGTACGTCCCGCAATGCCCTATCTCTTTTAGTACAGCAAAGCCCTACCACTCTCAGTCCCGCCCTGCCCATCCTCTCTTAGTCCCGCCATACCATTCCTCTCTTATTGCCGCTATGCCCTGCCTCTGTTAGTCCCGCAAAGCCCTACCACACTCAGTCCCGCCCTGCCCATCCTCTCTTAATCCCGCCATACCTTTCCTCTCTTAGTCCCGCAAAGCCCTAACCCTCTAAGTCCCGCAAAGCCCTAACTCTATAAGTCCCGCCCTGCCCATCCTCTCTTAGTCCCGCCATACCTTTCCTCTCTTAGTCCCGCCATGCCTTTCCTCTCGTAGTCCCGCTATGCCCTGCCTCTCTTAGTCCCGCAAAGCCCTACCACACTCAGTCCCGCCCTGCCCATCCTCTCTTAGTCCCGCAAAGCCCTACCACACTCAGTCCCGCAAAGCCCTAACCCTCTAAGTCCCGCAAAGCCCTAACTCTATAAGTCCCGCCCTGCCCATCCTCTCTTAGTCCCGCCATACCTTTCCTCTCTTAGTCCCGCCATGCCTTTCCTCTCGTAGTCCCGCTATGCCCTGCCTCTCTTAGTCCCGCAAAGCCCTACCACACTCAGTCCCGCCCTGCCCATCCTCTCTTAGTCCCGCTATGGTCTGCCTCTCTTAGTCCCGCAAAGCCCTAACCCTCTAAGTCCCGCAAAGCCCTAACTCTATAAGTCCCGCCCTGCCCATCCTCTCTTAGTCCCGCCATACCTTTCCTCTCTTAGTCCCGCTATGCCCTGCCACTTTTAGTCACGCTATGCCCTGCCTCTTTTAGTCACGCTATGCCTTACCTCTTTTAGTCCCGCTATACCCTAACTCTCCAACTCTGAAATCATTAAAAAAAACAACTGTTCCATAAATATTATTCAATATTACTAAATGTATGGAACAGTAAATTTATTTTTCGCGATTTTAGTTTTGGTCCCATAGTAAAAGTTGTTCATAATGATGAATACAATCTCCCTTTCAACTTTATGTACCCTTGGCGACTAACCGTGTATAATTTTCGCAGGTTTTTAGAAGAGCTAGCGGAACAGACAGGGCATACAGCGAAGATCAAGCTGATAGAAGGTGTCGTGGTGGCCGCGGAGTGCTTTGTTGGAGAACTACTGTTCTTCTTCTTCTCAGGTAAGTCACATTAAAGCTAGGACTACATTAGGCCCACGCAACGTCTGTGACGTCTCGCTCGTCGTGCACGTGTGTCGCGTCGACTTGAAACGTTACTCCAAATAACGTTACGTAACGTTAATTGGAGTAACGTTTCAAGTCCCTGCCCAAGTGTAATGCGCGGTTTCGTACTCGGGCCTACGTTCGGACGCCTCGTAAAGTTTTGGGTATACATCCAGCAAATTGGAAATTGGAATGGTATATTTCAATTTCTATTATTATTAATTTTCAGGTAAAATCATTAAGCGTTGGGGCTACGGCACCACAATGACGGTGTCTTTGTTCTGCTACGGCGTGCGCATGATTTGCATATCGTTCATTCAGAACCCTTGGCACCTGGTCTTCGTTGAGGTAAAGTTTCATAGACAAAACTATTTTTTATTAAATAAGAGATATCTTGGGAAGTTTCCATAAACCTTAAAGATAGTTATTGTACTCATCATTATGAACATCTTTTACTATGGGACCAACACTGAATTCCCGAAATAAAATCCGATGTTCCATACAAATATGTAATTCAATATTACTCAACTAAATGTATGGAGCAAGTTTTATTTTGCGATATCAGTTTTAGTCCCTCAGTAAGAGTTGTTCATAATGATTAGTACAATAACACATTAAAAGGATTGAGACTAGAAAGGTAGCACCTTGTTTAATTGGAATACAATTATAATTCCCCGAGAAAATGTCATCTTTAAATGTTTTTACTAGTCTTTAGTTTCCCGCTGCAAAAGGCCTCCCTTTCTTCCTTCCACTTTTCCTGGTCAATGAAAATTTATTTATTTATACTTTATGTACTATGTACAGCTACGGACTTAATGCCTTAGGCATTTTCTACCAGTCAACCTAAGGGAAATTTGAGACCAATTCTTTAGATAGGAGTCCAGTTCATCATATTTATTTATTTAATGCTTTTCATACAAATATGTACAAAGGCGGTCTTAATGCCAAAGGCATTCTCTGCCAGACAACCTTAGGGTGATGCAGAGACAAAAAAATGGTAGATGCACTAGTCATTATTATTAGGTGAGGATTAGTAGATTATTAACCAAGGGGATAAAGCAGTGTCTTCTGTCGCGGGTGACGATTTAAATCGCGAGCGTAACGAAGGACTCGAGGTTTACTCCCGAGCGTAGCGAGGGTGTTAAAAACTTAAATCACGAGCGAAGCGAGGGATTTAAGACGAGTCCTGAGTGAAGCGAGGAATTTAAGTTCACCCAAGACTAAGACAGCTTTATCACTGAGGAAAATACTCTACTTTTCGTACCATTTGCGAAAAAATTAACACAATAATAATATGAGATAAGCATTTATTAAAAATAATGACAATTAAAACGCATTTATTATGCAGTTATGATTATTAAATAAAATTTCGAAAACCGACGAGGCCGTATGAGCTTAATGCCTTTGCTTTTCCGACAAAAAAATATTAGTCTAGGAATTTGCCGCGTTTTTGTTTTCTTCAAATAGGTACAACGATAAGTTTATTTTAATTTATTTTTATAAATAAGTTAATGTTCTAAAAATGCGTATTCCTTTTTCAAAAAGATGTTTATTGCTTTATAATTATACAAACTCAATGGTGTAAACACAGATGTAGTTCAGTATAAATTTCGGTAAGTATTCCAAATTTAAATCACATTCTCCCCCTAGAGGATGAATGAAATTCAGTACAATTTTCTTTCCCTGTTTTTAACAGATTAAAAATGACCATTGTTATGTTCGCTTTTTGTGGCATAGAATGTCACTTTTTTGAGCAAGTGGTACGAAAAATAATATACCTACTTATGTAGAACCTAAGCAATACAATACACATATACCTACTTACATTACAATATATAATTACCTACATTATTAGATACATCACGTACCTACATACTATACAAATAATATACATACGGCACACATACATCATACCCTCTCCTATTTACGTATCTTTTTATTGACTACTTACACAATTTCGTTCCCTAGGGTATAATGCAGGGGCCAACGTATGCACTATGTTACTCGACCATAGTCGGGTACGCGGCCCATGTGGCGCCTGAAGGATACTCCGCCACCGTGCAGGGAATCGTCGCCGGAATGGACGACGGAGTCGGTAAGTACTTGTTGTTATTCTTTATTGTACACAAAATATGGAATATAAAAAAAACCGGCCAAGTGCCGTTTCAGCTCACAATGACAACTTCTTAGAATATCAAATTCGCATAATGACTGTACTCATCATTATGAACAATTTTTACTATGGGACCAAATCTGAAATCATGAAGAAAGTCTTCTGTACCATACATTTAGTAATATTTAATTATTTGTAAGGAACAGTTGTTATTATGTTATAATTTCAGAGTTGGGGAGTTAGGGCATAGTGGGACTAAGAGGGGTAAGGCATAGCGGGACTAAGATAGTTAGGGCATAGAGGGACTAAGAGAGATAAGAACATAGCAGGACTAAGGGAGGTAGAGCATTGAGATAAAGCATAATGTCGAGAAATATAGATGTGCCGTGGTCTAAATTGAGTGTATTAAAACAAAAAATAGTGGTTCATACACGATTTTTATTTTTATGTAGTGCGTTAAATTAGCAGAGTGATTCAGTGTCCGTTCCCAAATGCAACCGCAGTACTAAAATTCACTCCAAAACAAAATTAAAATTGTATTTTGTATGGCTTGCGCTAATAAATTATGCGTGTCCCCCATACTAAGTCGAATTTTCGATTTGTTTTAAAGTGTATCCCAATACTGCGGTTGCATTTAGGAACAGAGACTGAATCGCTCTACATATTATGTGCACTATGTAAAAAAATATTATGCCTAGATAATATTATTGGATAATTATCAGATACTTACAAATGAACTTGATTATGTTAATAATGTGCTCCCGTGTGGTCAGGGTTCGCGCTGGGCTCGCTGGTGGGCGGCGCGCTGTACAGCCGCGCGGGCGGGCGCGGCGCCTTCCGCGCGCTGGCGGCGGCCGCGCTGCTGGGCGCCGCGCTGCACGCCGCGCTGTTCGCGCTCGTGGCCAGGAGCGACAGGCGCGCAGGTACTCACACGGTCAGGTTCGCGCTGGGCACGCCATTCGTGTTGAATTGAGAACCTCCTCCTTTTTGAAGTCGGTTAAATATGTCTGGCCATTTTTATTTCACGCTGTATATTAATGAAATACTATTTCTCTATTCACAGCTGAAAAGAAGTTATCACAAGCGACGCAAGAAGAAGGGGAGAAGATGCTACAAGAACACAGTAGCGCCATCTACAAGGACACCGTGGTATCTCTAAGCAGTGAAATAAAAGTTGACAGGTAACGCTCATAGATGGCGTGTAATCTAGTTTAAATGTAAAATTGATCAAAGGACTGTCTTTTCTTAAGAGTTTCATGTTACCAGCTCGACTTCGGTCTACAGTGCCGTTAATATTTATCAACCGCTATAGATATACCCCATTTTAAGATTACTAGTATTTGGAGACCATTTCCAGCTAAGGGGGCGTCCATTAATTACGTAAGGTGTTTTTTTTAATTTGGACCTCCCCCCTTCCCAATAGAAGTCAAAATCGGTTGAACAACAATGTAAAAACCTAAGAGCAAATATGTACTATAGAGGGAGTATATCAAGTAAGAGCAGGAGACGTATATATGGCCCTACTCTCACTAATGTATTAGCTCTATAAGCAAAGTGAGATAGCGATAGAGTTTCTACGTCATCTTGAAACGCTGCGTGCCATCAGTCGAGTTGTTTTCATCAAGCTGGAGGGCTCGGTGCGTCAAGTGTTTTGTGAGATTATCTTTCAAAAAATATCTTTCCATCTTTCATTATATTGATAGATGTTTCTATAGTACAAATGGCGGCATTACTTCGCTGAGCGGTAACAGATAGAATGTATCTCTATTACTCTTATGACGTTTTGTTTATGTAAAGAGAAATGTCTATAGGTTCTCTGTTTACACTCTATAGAAGGACTTTATCTATAGTATTATTGCTCTTAGGTAAAAACCAACAATTACCAGACAATTCAGAATTGTGATTAGTCCACGATTGAGACACGATTTCTACTTCAGGTACTATTTTATCTGTTAAAGAAACCTTATAATGAAAAGATATTAAATACAATGCAAACAGTAATATAAGTTTTTAAACTGTCATGGTCACTAACATTAGTATTAGAGTTCAAAACGGGATATTTACCATGTTTATATCTTGTATTGAGTTCCCGATATTAAGTGATAGTGGTACCGGAGCCGAGCGCACAAAACGTAACAGAAGGAGGGTATACCGTTTTGTCTGCCAATAAACACCCGCAAATACTTTTAGTTTATCCGTGACCATGGCGCTTGCAACAGTGCCGAAATATCGGGAGCTCAGTACAAGATATAAACATGGTTTAAAATGGTTTAAAATTAATTTTATTGTAAAAAATATATATTAACTTAATACATTTTGCTGTGCCCTACAGGGTCCATGATTGTGCCTAGCTTTAAGCCAAATGTTTAACATCTTTTATACATGCATTGTGGAACGCAAATAAATAATATGAATATGGTAAATACCCCATTTTGAACTCTAATACATACAGTAATATAACTTTAATTAAGTATATCTTTTATTGTTATAAACTGTTAGTTTGAACGGGTATTTATAGCCGAAAGGGGTAATTTTGACCAACTTTTATTATGGGGCCAACTCTAAAATCGCGAAGAAAAGATCAGGGGCTAAAAAGGCCGCTTTAGTTTTTTTTTTTTTTTTCAAAAACATCTACCATTTCAGGTCGGTAAACCTAATGCGATAGTGCTCTAAAATCTAGACATAACTTATGAAATAATAATAATCAATTAAATTACTAAATAACATTTACACAAACAAAATAAATGACTGCATGAGATGAATCACATTATGATTCATATTACAAATGTCAAAATATCTACTTAATTGACAACTCTTAATGTCATCCGCATAAGGTTCATATTCAGTAATCATCTGTTTGACAGTTACAAAGCAGATCAGTAGATGAATTGCTCAATGTGGCCTTTTTAGGCCCCCAGTTGTTCCATAAATGTATGGACAGCAGATTTTATTTTCGCGATTTCAGTTTTGGTCCCATAGTAAAAGTTGTTCATAATTATGGTTACAATAACCTCATAAAGGACTCGGGATTAGAAAAGTAGGAACGTTGTTATGTTTTCTTTGTGTTCACTTTATTTTTTTTATTATGCCAATAAATACCTACCATTTTTCCTTTTTTAATAATTTGAATATAAAACGTCAAATCTGACAGTTCTCTGTTGACATTTTTAACCCCCGACAAAAAAGAGAGGTGTTATAAGTTTAAAGTGTGTATCAGTCTGTCTGTGGCATCGTAGCTCCAAAACGGATGGACCGATTTCAAAGCAGTTATTTTTTTATTGAAAGCTTGTTTAATCTTGTATCATCTTAGCTATGTTTCATGAAAATCTGTTCAGCCGTTCAAAAGTAACAGCTCTTTTTCTAGTTGGACTCGGGGGGATTTTGACTGTTAGATTTTTTGAATTAAACTAGGTATATCAACGAGTTCGCAAGTTAAGAATTCGCAATAACTGTGCCATTTTGAAATAAAAAGGTTATTAATTTGTTATTAAAAATGATTGTTAAATAATTATTATATATTTTTTATATTATACACTTGTACCTTCACGAATGTAGTAATAATATTTTATACAATGTAATTTTTTTTATACAAAATAAATCATATTGGGTGTAAAAAGACCCTTAATTTTTTTAATGAATTAATTTGCTCATTTTTACCGGTATTGTACCAAAAAATTCTGTTACGTTAAGTTAAGTTACCAATTACCGGTTTTTTATAACGTTACCGTAACGTAACTTTCCATTTTCTATCTTTTCCATTTCTATGACGACGCACTCCAAAGGAACTCAACATCATTCTCCTGCCCTTATCCCATTTTATTTGTGGTCGGCGCAATATGTCTTCTTCTTCCATTCATCTCTATTAGACGACATCTATAAAAGCACTCCAAAGCAACTATAAAACGTTAAATTTAATTATTCTCAGTCGTTAAGCCTACGACAAGCTCAAATCAATTAAACTCTGAGAGTCACTGAGGGTAACACCGTGATTGGAGTGTGTATCTAACAGCGACCACAAATAGGAAAGAGAAAGCACTATTAATAACGTTACAATTTTTTTAAAATATCTTTGTAACGTTACGTATAGTGTTATAATTGTTACGTTAATAAAAATGTCGGTAATCTGTTAAAGATATTAAACTATGTTTGAAATAATATTAATCACACTACAACTCTTTCATACAAACATCATTGAAAAAGGACAAAACATATTAAAAGCTTTATTGGTCTATGGCTTACTCTTTTACAGGAAATTTGACGCGACCTATACTAATGGCGCCTCTATTCACATTGATAACAAGCAGGTGGATTAATTTGACAGGACTAAAATATTATAATCTTCCATCCTTTTCTCATGTTTTTTGTTAGAAAGAGACATAGTGAGACTCTTTAAAATAGATTGTAAACCAGAATCAGAGGGCCGAGCACGAATGTTTTGACGTATAGTAACGTAAACGTAAGCAAATTTTGATTATAAAATACGATGAATCTATCGCATATCTGTTCAATTTTATGCAACATGCACACTTGTTTCATGAAAAAGAAAAAATATTACGTGTATTTCCAAAAAAATATCATAGATTAAACGTGCATTTTTGGTTCTAAATTTGGTTACGTTTACGTTTCGATACGTCAAAACATTCGTGCTCGGCCCACAGTACCACTGTACAGATTAACTATATAACTATATAATGGCGCGCCCCTCCAAAATTCAAAACGTTTGAAAGTATTTACAAAGCGCCACCAAGACTCACAACGCATGTGTGCGTACTGAGACGGCCGGACAACACAAATAAATCTAAGGATTTGTTGTTCGGTAAGGAGATGTGACTAGAAACATTGAAACAGTAATTTGGAGGGGCGCGCCATGTTATCGTAGATTATCTTTTTAACACTAGTTGATAGGATTATTCCACTTTGCTCCCCGGCTCGTGATCCCAGGTTTCACTAAATATATAATAGTAAGTAGCTTTACTTATTATAAAAACTTTGCCTACTTACTTATGTACGCAAAGTTTTTAAGGCCATTTCGTTTGGTCAGACAAGGGAAGTAGGTGAGAAACGGGAGTGGAAGGGGAGAAACAAGGGTGGAAGGGGAAATCCCCTATTTCCCCTTCCACTCTTGTTTCACCCCTTCATAATATATAATTATATTAATTATAATTGAGAGGGGAAATACAAAATAACTCGTTAAAACAAATCGATCAAATAGTGTCCTATTTGATCGATATAAATCGACTTTAAATAATTCGATTTTATTAATGTAATTAGTATTCATAAAATAATATTTTTCGTGTTTTAAAGTACAATGCGTACCTAAGAAACGAATTTAAACTGTACCTAAGTATATTTTTTATTATTTTAATAAATAAAAGATTATTATATTTTTCCAATTGGTTTTATTTTATACTGTTTAACAGCTTCATTATCAGACCACACACTACCATTTTTTTAAAACACCATACATTTTTTTTCCTTTTGGCAATCATTAAAAATTCTTGAGCAAAGTGACAATCAGTAATCGAATATTACTGATTTCAATAAAATCGATGAAATATCTAAACATACCGGAGCTGTGATACACTCTAGTCATGGGGGGCTAAAAAGGCCGCTTTAGATGAATCACAATATGATTCATATTACAATTGTCAAAATATCTACTTAATTGACGACTCTTAATATCATCCGCATAAGGTTCATATTCAGTAATCATCTGTTTGACAGTTACTATGCAGATCAGTAGATGAATTGCTCAATGTGGCCTTTTTAGGCCCCATGTTCACAGCTCCTGTTTTAATTACACGTTTATTATCGTAATGTTAATACATCAACTATCAACCGACAATTAATTATAGTGCCACAAACTTATCTGACCCGCGGGTCTACCGCGTAACTAAAATTGTAATGAACATCGACACTGGTATTAAACTTCAATACGATCGTGAGAGCCTAAACTTTGAGCTAACTTGTATTTTTTTTACCGATCATGAAGATAGGAGTCCCAACTATATGATAGGGTGACATTTTCATAATTGAAAAAACCCCCTAAATGAAAAATAAAGATTTAAAAAAAAAAACTATATGATAGGTAATTTTTTTACAAGTTAGCTCAAAGTTTAGGCTCTCACGATCGTATTGAAGTTTAATACCGATGTCGATGTTCATTACAATTTTAGTTACGCGTCGCTGCCGTCGCTATTATCCAAGGTCTGTCTAATATTCTTGCTATTATCCTATTATCAATGTCATCTCCCTACAAAAATGACATTTTGAAGTCATTTTTGTTCCGTAACGTAGCGACGTTAGTTCCAATTTTGGTCACCGGGTCAGATAAAATTGTGGCACTTTAATCTAGTTTATTCCTGTCAAAGTGCGCGACAGAATCCACACTAATAACCGTTTTTTACATGGTACCTAGGTATATACCTACAATATTGTCTATACTATTGATAATATTGTCCAAAGAACAAAAATGTATCACTGTTCAGTGAAATCCAAAGATTTGACTTATAATTGTATAACATAATCTACTTTGTACTTTTCTTACAGCAGGTGTCGTAAGACCACCATAGAAACGTGTTTTGTCTTCGGAAGAATAAACAAAATGACATTTTGTAGAAATATTTCTACTCTTCGATATGTAAGCGGGTTCTTCATTTAAGGTTCAGAAGGATTTGATTTGATTAACTGAATCACTAACTAGAGATAATTAACGATAACATGGCGCGCACCTCTTAAATTCAAAACGTTTGAAAGTATTTACAAAGCGCCACCAAGACTCAACTAGAGAATTCGATCCCGGGCCTAATTTCTAATCCCGGGATTTCGGGATTGTACACAGTCAATCCCGGGATCCCGGGATTTAAGATTGCAAACAAAAAATTACGTAAGGTATATAAAAATCTGCTTTTTTATTGACAATGCAAATTAATGTCCATATTGTAATTAGACGAAAAAAGTAAAGTAAAAATTCTACAAAAACCAACTAAAATCCTTTATTAACCCCCGACAAAAAGAGGGGTATTATAAGTTTGTGGTATGTAGCTGGGTATCTGTGGATTTGTGTATCTATGTATCTGTCTGTGGCATCGTAGCCATAGATCGTAGCTCCAAAGCGGATGGACCGATTGCAATGCAGTTATTAATTGAAAGCTAGTTTAATCGG
This sequence comes from Allophyes oxyacanthae, assembly GCA_932294325.1. NCBI lineage: Eukaryota > Metazoa > Arthropoda > Insecta > Lepidoptera > Noctuidae > Allophyes > Allophyes oxyacanthae. The sequence continues at coordinate 5,984,687 of OW028638.1, forward strand.
ATATAATTTTAGCTATGTTTCATGAAAATCTGTTCAAAAGTTATATTATCTCTTTTTTTTTGTTGAAGTCGGAGATTTTTGACGGTTAGGTTCACCAAACACAGAAAGCGGTTTCTCTCTCGTTACTTCTTTTCTGTGTTCTGTGGTTAGGTTATTTAAGTAAAAAAACAACTTTTACTTAACAAAATTAAATTAACTTTTAACATTATCACTACATAGTATAAAACAAAGTCGCTTCCCGCCGTCTGTCCCTATGTATGCTTAGGTCTTTAAAACTACGCAACGGTTTTTGATGCGTTTTTTTTAATAGATAGAGTGATTCAAGAGTAAGGTTAATGTGTATAATACTTTCATATTTAATGTAAGGATAGTAGAGAAACTGCACCCGTGCGAAGCCGGGGGCGGGTCACTAGTGTAACATAAACATAACAAGTGTTAATTAATATAACATAATATAATAATAGTAATCTGACACATTTCTCATATAGGTAGCATCATAACTATGTATAAAAAACAAATTGAACGATTATAGTAACACTTTCGTCAGTCCCGAAAATCCCGGGATTATGAAAATTTAATCCCGAAATTTTCGGGACTGGAATAGGGCCGGGATCCCGGGATTCGGGATCCTGGGATCGAATCCTCTACTCACAACGCATGTATGCGTACTGAGACGGCCGGCAAACAAAAATAAATCCAAGGATTTGTTGCTCGGTAAGGATGTGACTACACACATTGAAACAGTAATTTGGAGGGGCGCGCCATGTTATCGTAGATTTTCTCTACTTCCCCGCCCCGTTGCTATGGAAATAATATTTTGTCTTTGTCTACGTAGAAACGCGAGTCTAGATGTCGAGATGAATAGAAAGAGCTTTGTCTATTCTTTGAAGAATAGAATTAAAAATGGTCATGTTACGGGTGCTATGGATCTACCGCGTAACTAAAATGGTAATGAACATCGACTCTGGTAATAAACTTCAATACGATCGTGAAAGACTAAACTTCCTCTCATTTGGGACTCCCCATCTTCATGATTGGTATTGTTTTTAAAAGGTAGCTCAAATTGTATAGAGGAAAGTCACCAAATATGGTATAGTATCCTAATATGGAATCCCTTGATTTCTCCGAACCTATAAGTTTAAAATGCTACACACGACCATCTTCTATTTCATTGGCTACTATTTGTTTTACTTGTTGCTACTATTTCTTTTAAAAATTATATCCTGTTTGTTTTTAGAATGTCGGCTTCACAATCGACCAAGAAACGGAAAACCTGGGATGAAGAAAAAATGGCAGAAACTATAAAATTCCTCCGGGAAAAGAAAATGGGATATTTGAAAGCAGCAGAGCATTTTCAAGTGCCTAGGACAACTTTATTCCGCCTATGCCAAAAAGATGAACAGTCTCATTTATTACTACAATTTTTTTATTTTATTATGTCTGTTTTTTTTATTAATATGATGACTTATGCTTATATTCCATATATGGGTACCTATTCCATATTTGGTTACTTATTTGTGATTTTGTTTATTGTGTTCGGTTTTTTTTAATAATTTTTATATTTGATAGAAGGCTGTTAATTAATACGTATAAATGTATGACTGATTAGTAATATAACATTAAACTGTTTTCATTTCTTTGAAGTTTTTTTTTATAACCCTAAAACAAAATGGTTTGACCATATTTGGTGACTTTCCTCTATAGTCTCTCACGTGCGTATTGAAGTTCATTACCAGTGTCGATGTGCATTACCATTTAGGCTAGGCGTTATTACCCTGACCAGCGGGTGCTGGTTAGGGTAATATCGCCTGAAGCACATTAACCGCTTTTTGCAGCAAAAACGAGCTTTTATCTGTCTGGGCTGCATTTTGCTTTCAAAAAGTAAAAAAAGGAGTCAACGCGCGTTCTTAAAATTAAAAATGTGTTTAATTTATCGCTGGTAACAGATACAACGAGTTCTTGAATTATTTTTTTGAGAAAAACCCGGAATTCACGCTGACAAAGTGCGTGCAAAAGTTCGTAGATATCATCTAATAGTCAGTAGATGGTGGTTTGGTAGCTAGATAGTCCAAAGCGCGCTGTATCGCCGGTGGGATGGGCGGTGGAGTTGGAATGTGAGCGCCTGTCGCTTCAAAACCGTTCTCACCAGCTGTGTAAACGACGTTGATCACCTGTAAAATAAATAAACAGTGATTTAGGTAGTACACTATAGCCAGTGTTGCCACCCTCTGATTTTGATTTTCCCCGGACTCCTCGTGAAATTCCCTTAAATTAGGCACTTTTCATAATGTTTTCCCCTAAACATTTATTTCATAGCGGAAGGACCTGTTGTTAAGACAGGCACACTCATTTTTTATGTCATATTTCTTCAATCTGATTCGATTCGTTACCAAGTAGTTAGTTCCCCTAAATTAGGCACTTATCCAAATTTTTCCTAGTCTTATTTTTCTTAGTCAAATATCAACCGACAAGTGAGTTTCGAATCGAGATGCGACATATTCATAAAACAGTCGCAATTAGTTACCTGTCCATCAGGAGCGGTGTACTGGTACTGTCCTTGCACTGCTAGGCTCGGCTCCCCTGAGCGTCCTGGCTGCAAGCTCCCTGTCTGCTCGTGGTAGATACCGCCGGCTGTGGGGCAGACCAAAGAGTATGTAATAGTATGGGGCAGACAAGATGTTTTTAAGAGGTCGTTTAAATATTTTCTCTGAAATACGAAAGTTTGCCGTTCTAATTCTAAGAAATTGAGGTATTTTAATAATGTTCATGTATTTTATGTATGTATTGCATTAATTCTTAAATAAATAATGTTAAAATGATGACAAAAATGAGGGACAAATATGTTTATAGTGTGTATTTGTGTGTCTGTCTGTGGCATCGTAGCTCCAAAACGGATGGACCGATTTCAATGCAGTTTTTTTAATTGAAAGCTAGTTTAATCGGGTATTATCTGAGTTATGTGTCATGATTTTGTTTTTAATAAGATTTTCACCATCCACGATGACGCCGATAACGCCGCTTCGGGCACATCTACTAGGTATTGAAGTTTTGTATAGGATAGCTGATTATTTTTTCGCGATTACGATGTTGGTCCTATAGAGAAAGTTGTTCAGTTTGATGGTCTGATCCACCCCCTTAAATATGACCACGCATGTCTGATACACGCTGTATAATATTATCTGACACAGCTTCATCTGATTACCTGTTTGGAATGCCCATCTGTAAGATCCATCGTCATGAGGTCCATCGAAGTCATTTCGGATAATCGCGTCATCTCGCTGACACGAGGACTGGGAGATGGCTGCTAGGATCTATATATAACAATTAGAAGAAAAAGGTGAGTATGTGTATAGTTGTACTGAAATACACACAATAACTGATTAGGGGTCATCCATAAAGTACGTCACATTTCGTGATTTTTTGACCCCTCCCCCGTCCTTGTCACAGTTGATCACATTTGTAGACTCGCTAGTGTGACGTCACATATTTTGCAATTTTATATCTACAAATCATTTTATTAAAACAGCAGTTCCGAAATTAGTTTTATTTCCATTTAAATTATTTTTTAATGTGATTTTTAAATGTGACGTCACGAAACTTAGGACCCCTTCCACCCCTTGTCACATAATGTCACACTTCGTCGACCCCCTCCCCCCTTAACGTGTGACGTACTTTAAAGATGGTCCCTTATGTTCAGGGGCTCCAGCATAAGTTTATTTCTAATTAATTTAAAAAAAGAGGTTGTCATTCGACGAGTTTTTTTTAAAGGTGTAATGTGCTCCCATTTCTTCGAGATTTCTGGGCACAGAACAATATACTCAAGAGCTTCTGGGCCCCCCTGTTTCTGGGCCGATTTACGTTTTTTTTTTTTAATTTAGGAAGTCGACGCTTTGTTTTTTTTTTATTGACTTTGGCTGAGTAGCTTTTAAGCCAGCTTCAATAAAAACAAAAAACAAAATTCATTTAATTATTAATGATTGTGAACTAGGGTATCGAATTGTAGAGGTCGGTAGGGGCGGCAAAATTTTAATAGCCTACTGGCGGCTAATGTGTAAATCCGTCACTATATAGCACAAGCCAAAGCCGCCGCGATCTAACTACCTATACTACCTATACTATCTCTATTCATAAAGTGTTTTCGTTTAATTGTGTGTCAACATGACCTTTGAAAGGCAAGCCCAAAAATATTGTCCATTACGTAAAACGGATTTAATTTATTATCATCTAATAAAATCGTATAACAGAGATGGTTAGCAATAGTATTATCTATGCAGTTAACTTGTAACTTTGGGAATGTTTATGTTGTGCAACTATTGCGAAGCGATCGCTACAATGTTGTTTTGGTGACTTGTTTACACACAGTTATATACTTACACAGATACACAATACAAACTTATAATACCCCTCTTTTTTGTCAGGGGTTAAAAATAGCTAAAATGGAGCAGTTCAAGTGTTCGCGCCCGCCCCGCGGTCCCCTACATGTCGCACCGTAAAAGAAACCCTATTTACTACGAATAAAGTACCTATACTAGTGGTTGCCCTGTGGTCGAAATTCGACCGTTATAGCTATCTGCACTCCTTCGCCATATAAACTACCCTTTGACCGCCAATTCTGAGAAATCTATTATGTTTTCAATTTAATCGGACCTTAATCGAGCATTTATTAACCGAGCCGATTATTAATCGAGCAGATTAAGCTCCGATTAAATTGAAAACATAATAGATTTCTCAGAATTGGTGGTCAAAGGGGTACAAAGTTTTCTCTTCACGTAGATTTCATTTTGTATCTATTATTCACCGCAATTCACCGTTTTATGAAGACCATATTCCATAATATTGTATACTAACCAAGCCCTTGACGGTCGCTGATGTAATGTTTACTTTGAATTTACACAGTGTTCACGATCACAAATCAAATAAAAGCAATTCCGTAATCCACTTATTGAAATCAACCGTGAGCAATCTCGAAGCAACCGGTTGCGTCATTAGTTCACAAAATAAACGCATAGGCGTATCTTTTATGATAATTGTTTGTGTAACAGCTCATCCGAAAAATCTATTTTATTTACATTGAATTTATGAAGGATAGGATAATAATATGCTATTTTTTATAATTGTATTGAGTCAATATTTCGCGAGGACGGAGTGGCTTTGTTTATAAGCTAATTAAGAATAATTAGTGGTCACCCAGAGGTCGACATTCGTAATATTACGTATACATTTTAGCTTTCTTCACTCCTTCTCCATATAAACTGTTACTATGCCAAATCTCACATTCCTCCGTGCGCGCAATATTCTTAAAATGGGGTACAAAGTTTTCTCTTCACGTAATAATATAATTATTACTAGTGATCGTCCAGTGGTCAAAATTCGAACGTAATTTTAACTTTCTGCACTCCTTCTCCATATAAACTTTAACTATGCCAAATCTCACACTCCTCCGTGCGCGCAATATACATAAAATGGGGTACAAAGTTTGATTTTTATATGGGTTATCTCCGTCCACGGGGTTAGTAGATAACCTACGTCTACCTATGATTACCTATGATTATGATTGAACCTATCGATTGGTGCCATAAAAGTACAGGATGCAATTTTTTCGGATTTCAGTCGGTTCGACCGTGGGTGTGGCAACCGTATTTTTAAAAATCATTAAAAGCTGTTTTGTTTCTTTTTAAAAATAAAGGAATGTTTCCTTTGAGTAAAATTTGCTGTCTTCAGTATATAGAGTACTTTTCTTCCAGTTCACGCTTCGAAAATTCCATCCTGTATAGGTATGATCTCTTAGAATAGAATAGACTTGACCTTTATTTCATATAAACCAGATACAGGCACTTATGAAATGCGGTTCCAAATAGTAGGTCTAATGGAGAAGAACCGGCAAGAAACTCTATGGAAACTCTTTAAAATTGATAGATTACAATCTTGATTTCTTAGTAGGCACAATTTTGTATAGCTGCGAGAGTAGTGTAATTTGTAATGTGAATATACACAAGACCGAATTGGCGCCATTTAGCTAATTAGGTACCTAAGTATTTGTCGATATTAACATAAAAAGCCACCAAGAAGTCGTAAATGAACGTTGGTTATTTATGACAAATTATGAAGGAAATCGTATCATAAATAATAAATTAATAATATTTATGATCCTAGTAGCTGTTAGTAACCTTTAATAGTAGGTAAAGACGTTGGAGTAGTAAACTAATGAAGTGTTAATGTGTGACGAAGGTATATTATAGTTCCTAAAAAGTTATACAGTTATTAATAGTTATTATCATAATATTCGCTTACCTATATCTACATATACCCGCAGGGTGTCTGGGGGGTGGACAACCCCATTTTCTCCGCTCTTTGTTTCCTTGACAGAAGACAACGAAAAAAATTAAGAGAGAAAACAGTAAAGAGATGGTTTTGTCTCCGATTTTTCTCCTCCCTTTTTTTGCCGTACTAGCCCTGGAGAGGCCAGAATGTAAGTTAATTTGAACAATTCGATTTTAGGCATTGTACTTATTAAGCAATTACATAATTACAAAATTACCACGGTCATGAAAATCCGCAACCTAACGATTACGGACGCGTTGCCGACAAACTAAAGTTGGAATGTCTTGTGTTCCGGTAATGTCAGTGGCTGTTCCTACTCCTCACGGACACTCGAAATAATTGGAATGCAAGTAGCTATACAGGGTGCCTCCGATGTAATCACATTAAATGGAACCACGTATTTATGTCTCGCTCTTTGTCCGTACACAAAAAAAAAACAGTAAAATCTAATCAGTAGTTTAGCTACAGGAACTAATATAAAATTCCAAAATTTTACTCACATCTCGTAAAGTTTAATAAGTTTCCGACGTATTCTAAATTTCTAACCAAAATTATTTTTATTTACACGTGTAGAACAGATAAACGTGACATCAATTTCTACTTCGATGCCCCTTCGCCTAGAGTCCTAGACGAATGATAGCAGAGTGAAATTTACTGCAAAAAAAACTTGCGTTAAAATCGCAGATTTTTGGAGTACCTCTACTTATCTACGGCTTCAGAACATGATGGTACCAAATACGTGGTTTCATTCAATGTGATTAACATCTGCGGCACTCAGTATAATAGCTATCCATTTGCTTTCTACTCGGTGGCTAAAACTGTTGATTCTACCAATTAACGTACGGCCGCGGCATTTCTCGCATTAATAAATCTTTCTGTATAGTAATAGTAGGTAGGTACTACAGTCTCCCCCTCCCCCCGAGATGTAATTAACATGCTGGACTTCGGCACAATTTTTATGAATTCCCAAGAAAAAATATGTATTTTATTTTTTCACAAAGACGCAAAGGCTTACATTCAGAGACGACAGAAACGAGTCTAAGTGTGAACTTACGCTTCCATCTGACAAAATTTGTTCGTAAGTTTGACAGATGGAAGCGTAAGTTCACGCTTAGACTCGTTTCTGTCGTCTCTGAATGTAAGCCAAAGTTACCTCATAAATAAACAAGCTTTAGCACAGCTCTCGGTACCTAATTAATAAAATGATTGATGGCCCGTGTGACCTTTCGATGACTTTTTTAATAAAAGGAACAAGTACATTTTATCTAAAATTTATATAATTATCTATGTACATAATAATTTTATATATATAGTGCCACAAACTTATCTGACCCGGTCGTGGCGTCGCTGCCGTCGCTTTTACCAATGTCATCTCCCTACAAAAATGTAATTTTGAAGTCAATTTTGTTCTGTAGCGACGTCCGTTCCAATTTCGGTCACCGGGTCAGATAAGTTTGTGGCCATTTTGTGGCACTATAACTGAATGACCTCAAAATATGTCATTGGTCAGTTGACAGCAAGAACCTTTTTCTATCTATAAGGTTCTTGGTTGACAGCAGTGCGACTTTCCCCCTACTATTGTACGGAGTGACCGGAGCGATCGCCCGACGACGCGACGCCCGCTCAAATAACGGAACGGTTTGGTGTGATCGCCCGGACGATCGGTCCGTCGTCCACCGTAATAACTGAACACACCCCATAACTACATAATATTTATTCCAGGACATACGACGTAGTAATACCATGCACGGAATAATGGATTTACAACACTCAAAATATTTAACATTTTGGTATTAGTTATTTTGATGTGCTTTGAAATGATACAATCATGATACAATGTACTGAGAATGACATAAACCTACTAATATTTTAGTTGTCTTTGTTAAAAAGGTCAACATTGATGCCATTCACGATTTGTTTGTATTCAGCATTGTTTTGCCAACGTATCCGAACTGACGACATTTTGGCAATTGGCGGGAATCAAGAATATTAAAGGCGGGAATCCAGAAGTTTACATCTGTCAACGTCCAATGACATTATCACATTATCGAATTAATTTATTGCATAGAGATAATACATACCTAGTAGCTTGTACTATTTCTATGATTTATTGACAATATCACAGTTCTAAGTCTATGACATTATCAATCAGACGTAGACAGAGAAGGCTATTCTCTGTCTACGCAATCAGATGTACATACTTCAACCCGAAAAGGGCGGTAAATACGTAGATATTTAACGTACAGAATTAAACAATACCTAATAGTAATACGATAATAAGAGATTATGGATATTTAATTACTTATCTACTAATAAAAGTTACAAGAAATTATGGTTACTTTTTCTTCTATTCTGGCTTCCTCAAATGAAGGACCCTGGCTTCGAACGACACGTGCACTTAGCCAATGTCATTATTGAAAATATAAATGGAATTGTCTATTGATTGAAATTCCATCAAAAAGGAAAATACAGGTCTTGAAAATTGTCTAGCAGGCTAGCAGAGGTCCAGCTGGCTAAATCACGATATGCGCTGCCTACCCTGTATGAAACGTCTATGCACGCCACTGCACGAGAGTGTAAATGAGCTAATAGAGTAGGTACCTATATTTAGTAAATATCTTTATCATTATCACATACTAGCTTCCACCAGCGGTTTCGCCCGCGTGATATCTTTATAAATTATAGCCTATGTTACTCACAGATAATGTAGCATTCTGCTGGTGAAAGAATTTTTAAAATCGGTCCAGTAGTTTTTGAGTTTATCCATTACAAGCAAACAAACAAACATACAAAAAATCAAATCGCGACAATTCCGTCGCGCCTCATTTCAGCCACAGGCGACAAGAGAGCTGGCAGCTACCTCGGCCAAAGAATCAGTTCAGCTATCCAACGAGGTAACGCTGCCAGCCTCCTAGGCATAGTTACCCCGCAGTGGTGCGCTAGAAGAGATTTTTTATTTGTAGATCCTATTATTTAATTAGGTATATTTGTTTAGTAATAGATTTAAGTTTTTATAGTTTTAATATTTAGTTAATGTAATGATGAATATACCTACTTTCAGTAGAAAAATCAAATCTGTTTTCTTTATAATATTAGATTAGATATCATTACTATCATGCTCACATTTTACGGGTTTAGTATGCATTCTTATAATTATGTAAGTCCCTGGATTGTAACTTCACTGTCGCATTCTAGCATGTAGGTATTTTTGAAACAAACAATTACAATCAAGAATTTCGACATTGAAAATTGGTTTTACGCGAATTTTAGTATTTCTAGACATATTTCTAAATACTCAATTAAAAGCTGACTTATCACGAAACATTGTTCGTCATTAGACACCAATATTGATGCCGAAGTTTTGTGGCCTGATTGGATTAGCCACGGGTCGCGGGTTCGATACTCGTACGGAAAAAATATGCTCTGTTTTTCCTTAGACAATTATTTAGTAAACAATCTCCACAAAACTCTTTTTTTTTTCTTCTTTTTTTTAACTTTTCCCCGCTCTAGTATTTCTCCTGTATCGAGGGTACAGTTTACAAACATACATGTCACATGCACAGACTCGGAACAACTATCTGTAGGTTCCGTGCGGGGATCGAACCCGCGGCACGTAGCGCAGAAAGCTAATCGCTTAGCCACTGCGCCAACCGTGTCGATAAATAACATTATTGCACATTTTTGACGGCTGAAGTACTTAGCAATGACATATATTATTTGGATTTATGCTAACGCATAAATCCAAATAATATATGTCATTGCTAAGTACCTTGTTTATACAAAATGGCAACACTTATTTTTACATACACCTAAACACTTTAAAAACTTTCATATACTTGACATCGTATTGAATGCAAATTTATTACGAAATAGATGAGTGACTAGCATTGCCAATAAAAGTATTATCAATATAATTTAAATACCACTAGTAATTTAAATTTATCGTTTGATCCTACTTATACATAATTATTATAGCTAAGTACATAGTTATAAGTTGCTGTACCCTTACGGGGTTTCATGTTGAAACCTATAAAAATATAACACCTGTAACTAGATACACATGAAAGCAATAAAGAGTTTGAGTTTGAGTTTAGGTATAGAGCGATCCTTCAGCAGAGCTAGCACAGCGAGTGGAGAAACCAGTTTTTAACGCCCGACAAAAAAGAGGGGTGTTAAAGTTTGTAGTGTGTACTGTGTATCTATGTATCTGTCTATCTATGGCATAGTAGCCCCAAAACGGATAGACCGATTACAATGCAGTTTATTTTTTAATTGAAAGCTAGTTTAATCGGGAGTCATCTTAGCTATGTTTCATGAAAATATGTTCAGCCGTTCAAAAGTTACAGCTCTTTTTCTAGTTGCGAGTCGGAGGTTTTTATATTTGTATAACCGCAATTCACCGTAATTTATGAGGCCCTAAATATTGTATTTGTATTCACCATACTAAGCGGGTCTTAATTTGGTTTACTTAGACGATATTTTCTTGAATTGATATTATAGGTATCCAAAATACATAATGGTGACCTCTGACCCGAAGACACAGTAGCGGAGTCTCAACTTTACGAGATCAAGGTCAGCTGGCTCCTATAAAGATGTCACAGTATTATAGTTATTTTGAATCCGGACCTTTGATTTTTAGGGTTCCGTACCCAGTATTATGTTTATGGTTCAGCCGTTAAAAAGTTACAGCTCTTTTTCTATTTGGAGTCGGGGGTTTTTGACGGTTATAGTGCCACAAACTTATCTGACCCGGTCATGGCGTCGCTGCCGTCGCTTTTACCAATGTCATCTCCGTACAAAAATGACATTTTGATGTCATTCTTTCTTGTTCCGTAGCGACGTTAGTTCCAATTTTGGTCACCGGGTCAGATAAGTTTGTGGCACTATAGGTTATTTGGCTGTATCCATAGCTGTATCACAGATATTGATATAAAAGTTTAAATCTATATCTGTGGGCTGTATGGTCCTTGTCTAATAGTCCAATGAGGTTCAAAGGTTATAAACAAATAATAGCTCAACATAGTTACCTACTTACCTCTTAACACGTTCACTGCGTTACGTGGCGAATTAAACCTCGTACGACGTCCGCACTCAGTGCGCGGCCGAGTAAGCTATTCCTCTCGCTCGTGCGCATTGAATTTTTACTACAAATTTCGTTGTATGAGTGAAATGACTAATATAGGTTTGAAGACCTTCTTCAGTAGTATTTAATTTTTGAATAAAAACGTACGAGATATTTTTCGCCTCGTACCGACCCAATAGTTAATGTTTACTTTACGTGCGGTACAGGGTGCATAGAACCTCGTAACGATCTCGTACGAGGCAGGTCGATAAATCTGAGCATTGTTGTGACTGTGTCGATAAATGACGGACGTAATTAATTATGGATGTAAACAAAACTATACACAGGAAGAGATCGAGGAAGATTTTAGAATTATCTTTTATTAAAACATAATGTTACTAGGCCAAAATCCATTTCGCTCTACAAAGAAGTGTTTAGTCGTGCTTCTCATCAGCTGGTACATATGATATATTTATACTAGTCCTAGTTCAGGGCATACATTCCAAGAACTAACCACCATTGTGTCACCAAGGTCACCACCCCATACATAAGATAACAAAGTAAGTGATTCCATTCTTGATTTGTCAACTACCCCCAAATCGACGGTGAAAGTAGTAACGAAAGAAAAATTACTACACTATCGCATAATCAGAATGTTACTGATAGTTTTCCTTGTCAAAGTCATAGACAACATTATAATTCAAAAGAAGCTTTCTTTTTTAAATAAATGCTCCTCGATAATTTTGTTTCTTGTTTTGTTTACATCCCTATTTGTTTATCGATATTTTGGAATAAGATGCGATACGCGGTTGAGCTCGCCTCGTATTTTGATTTCTTTGGGTGCGGGGCGGGGTGTCATTCATCTCGTAATATGTTTTATGGGATTACTATGTCAGTTTTGAACCAATCCTCGGGCGTGCTGACATATATAATATACAGACAATACACTATTTAATGGTATAATCCAAAAAAAAATCCAAGCAGTTTTCATGAAGATATTCTAGTTTAAAGTAACAGTACCGTACGAGATGCTTTAGACCTAGCTCCGCACTAGAAAAACGTCTAGTACGACATGATCTTCGCCTCGTAACGCACCAGTTTGAAGGTACCCAAAATTACTGCACGCAGTGAACGTGTTAACACGTTAAGTGCGAAGCGAGGCCTAAATCGCCCCTGATGCAACTTCTCTGTGGTGCGGCAAGCAAAAAAGTGAATTTCTCTGTCGTGCGAATGGCATAGCTTTGGTTTGGTCCAGTGTAGGAAAGAGATAAATATATATTTGAGATCACTAATGGTTCCGGACTCGGTGGTGTACCTACCTTGGTACCGGATGTCTTAGGCCTCGTGCCGCACTGAATTAATATAATTTTAATGCAGTGCGGAACGAGGCTAAAACGTCCCATATCCCCCCTGACCTCGTACCGCACTCAACGCAAGCTTCCCGCGACCAGTGTTGTGCATCACGTCGATTGGAGAGCACGTCCTTTTACAGCGCCGAACATGTCTAAACGATGTCGGAAGAAGTTAATTTTAAAAAACCCAGAAAAAAAAAAAAAAAAAAACAAAACCCAGATAAACCTTATGCATAAACCGTAATCCATTATTTTCCAATAATAAGTCTGTAATAGGTGCCTCTTAATGGTATAGAATGGAACGCTTCGTGCGCGAGTCCGACTCGCACTTGGCCGGTTTTTTTTTCTTTATGGCGCCTTCAAGCACAATTTAGATTATTTAAAAAAAATGTATCCTTTGATAGCTTTGTGTTGTTTTGCCAGGTTTTGCCCTTAAAACGATCTAATGAGATATAATTGATCAAAATCGGTCAAGTCGTTGCGTAGTTAAGACAGTTTAAAAACGTCGATATTATTTTTCCCATCACTAATCGCAGCGAAAATTTGCCCTATTTCAGTGCGTTACGAGGTGTATAAGATCCCATATTTTGTTTTGCTAATAATTCATAAACTAGCCATCAGATCCCGGGGCGACGGTGGATTAGGGTTCATCAATTCACTGTCTATATCAATAAGGACCAAAATTCTCATTTATCTTTGATTTCGCGCCAGAAAATGGATTTTAGTCTGTAAAAGGAGGTGGGGTCTAATAGACCGCGTGTCGCCCTAACGTCTGGTCACGGTACGGGCCGATTATACCTCGTGCCGCAGGAACGGAAAGTATGCAAAAATTGGTGCCGCAGCTAACGTGTTAAACTTATTAAACTAGTATTTAAGTTACCTATCTACAGTAAAATAAAAATATTTTTCTTTTTTATTACTTAATCTTTCGCATATTTATTACTAAGGTATATAATTTAATTATGTAAATTATTAAAACACCAAAAAATTCATTATCTTTTGTCTCCAAGGTAAAAACGATAAAAATATTTGCTAATAGTGTTTTATTAATGTATTTTTAACTATAATTTCTATGCAGATATCTCCGACCTCCTAGTAGACTGTTTAAAAATATCTTTGCCTGTCAAACGCCTAAAAGTATTGAGTAACATAAAAATTAAGAATGGATTTTTTTTAAATGGCTTTGGATGGTTGATTTGCCAGGCCTTTTGTGATAGTGATGAAATATGAAACTACCTAGGCAATTCAAAATTTAAAACTTATGTACCTACTTCATTATGAAGTGTTATAAAAGCAGTGGCCGATTTACCAGTAGGTTGAGTAGGCTGGAGCCTAGGGCAGCAGATTTTAAATGAAATGATTCATATGTAAGTATATACTTAAACTAGAGGTCGCGCGGGTGCGCGGGCCGCATGCGGCCCGCGTGGGCTTTTTGGGTGGAGTTTGTAACATAACTAAAAAAAATTTGGTTTTTTGATTTTGTATGGCAGCCATTTTTTTTTGTATGGAAACCATCTTTTTTTCACCTGCTCGTCAAACGGCCCAGGGTCCTCGACATTTTTAGTTCCGGCAGTGTGGGTGTTCGACTTTTCATTTTCGAGATCCGTAGGGCAGTTCCGGTCAGTGTTCCACTTTCAGGTCATTTCGGACTTTTCTTAAGCTCACAGGACCCCCCTCTATACGACTCCCATACATCGCTTTTACCCCCGACGGCTCCTTCTGGGAGAACAATTGGGTGCAAATCTAAAATGAACACTTGTATGGCGGCCATATTGGAAAATGGCGGAAAAAAAAATTTGATCCCGGATTATGAATCGGTGCCCCCGAAAATCCCTGGATGCCAATTTTCAGCCGGCTCGGACCATTTTTTTTTTTGGCCGCCATTTTGAATCCGCCATCTTGGATTTTTATGACCCCCACCGGAAAGCCCCCGTCGTCCTCTATGACATTTGGTCGAGCACCCCCCCGCTATCTCTGACGGTTGCGGAACGGTGAGCGTTTCAATTTTGTATGGCCGCCATCTTTTTTTGTATGGACGCCATCTTTTTTTCACCGGCTCGTCAAACAGCCCAGGGTCCTTGACATTTTTAGTTCCGGCGGTATAGGTTTGCGACTTTTCATTTTCGAGATCCGTAGGGCAGTTCCGGTCAGCGTTCCACTTTCAGGTCATTTCGGATTTTTCCCAGACTCACTGGACCCCCTTCTATACGACCCTCATACATGACTTTTACCCCCCACGGCTCCTTCTGGGAGAACAATTATGTCAATGAGTGAGTGAGTGAGTGAGTCAGTGGTAATCGAGCTTTATAGTATATCATGTTTAAGGTTTAAAAACTTATATAAAACTATTTCTTGTGCAATTTGAACTAAATCGTTGGGTTGTAAAAATAATCTAGGAACTGACACATCGATCCCCTAGTTCACAATCTTACTAATTACAGGAAAAAGAAACACAAAATATTCTTTTCATGGTAAAGAGGAAGTAACTATGTAGTTGGTGATGTACCTACTTCTAAGTTATTCTACGAAATCCTACCGAAGAGTAGAAATTTTTATAAAATCTGACATTTTGTCTATTCGTCCCGATTCGTCCTAATATAATTATGTTTAAATTGCCAGTACCGAATAGGTTGCCAACTCAGCGTTTGCTGATTTTCAGTTAGCATCCTTGCAGTGTCACACGAACGGAGGAAAAAAATTTTCATATACCTAGGTACCTACTTAATAATATGATAAATACGATACTATTTAAAATTATAATTAATACTTATGAAAAATAAATAAAAGATATAAAGAATACAAACAGAATACCTGTTTTCTCCATAAACATATTACTCAACTTTTTTAAACCTATTTTATTGTTTTATTAGATACGTTTAAGATCGTAAAACTAATTAAGGTGTAATTTTTTTGTAATCGAATGTCATAATAATATTCAAAACTTGAAAATCAAGGTTATAAGTTGAAAAGGCGACGGTATGAACACTAGCTGTTACAAACGACTTCGTCCGTTCTTTTTATTAGGTACTAGCGGTTCATCCCGGCTTCGCATGGAATTTTAGGCCTAGTGGTCGAAATTCGACCGTAATTTCAGCTTTCTGAGTGCCGAGCACGAATGGTTTGACGTATGGTAACGTAAACGTAAGCAAATTTTGATTATAAAATACGATGAATCTGCGATAGATTTTTGTTCAACTTTTTGCAACAAAGTGCCACAAACTTATCTGACCCGGTGACCAAAATTGGAACTAACGTCGCTAAGGAACAAAAATGACATCAAAGGCATCAAAGTGTCATTTTTGTACGGGGATGACATTGGTAAAAGCGACGACACGACAGGCGGGTCTACCGCGTAACTAAAATTGTAATGAACATCGACATCGGTATTAAACTTCAATACGATCGTGAGAGCCTAAACTTTGAGCTAACTTGTAAAAAAATTACCTATCATATAGTTGGGACTTCTATCTTCATGATCGGTAAAAAAAATACAAGTAAGCTCGAAGTTTAGTCTCTCACGATCGTATTGAAGTTTAATACCAGTGTTGATGTTTATTACCATTTTAATAGGCGGTAGACCCTACGTTTGTGGCACTATAGATAGAAGCTGCAGAGTTGCACTTTGCACGCTAAGACAGTTCGCTTAGCCACTGCGCCAACCGTGTCGATAAATAACATTATTGCACATTTTTGACGGCTGAAGTACTTAGCAATGACATATATATTATTTGAATTTATGCGTTAACCTTGTTTATACAAAATGGCAACACTTATTTTTACATACACCTAAACACTTTAAAAAACTTTCAAACTTGACATCGTATGGAACGCAAACTTATTACAAAATAGATGAGTGACTAGCATTGCCAATAAAATTATTATCTAGGTATAGAGCGATCCTACAGAGCTAGCACAGCGTGGAGAAACCCGTTTTCAACCCCCGATAAAAAAGGAGTGTTAAAGTTTGTAGTGTGTACTGTGTATCTGTCTGTGGCATCGTAGCCCCAAAACGGATGGACAGATTTAAATATAGTTTTTAAAAATTGAAAGCCTGTTTAATCGGGAGTCATCTTATCTATGTTTCATGAAAATCTGTTCAACCGTTCAAAAGTTACCGCTCTTTTAATTTCTAGTTGCGAATCGGAGGTTTTTGTATTTGTATAACCGCTATTCACCGTACTTTATGAGGCCCTAAATCTTGTATTTGTATTCACCATACTAAGCGGGTCTTAAAGTCTTAATTTGGTTTACTTAGACGATATTTTCTTGAATTGATATTATAGGTATCCAAAATACATAATGGTGACCTCTGACCCGAAGACACAGTAGCGGAGTCTCAACATTACGAGATCAAGGTCAGCTGGCTCCTATTAAGATGTCACAGTATTATAGTTATTTTGAATCCGGACCTTTGATTTTTAGGGTTCCGTACCTAGTATAATAAGTTTATGGTTCAGCCGTTCAAAAGTTACAGCTCTTTTTCTATTTGGAGTCGGGGGTTTTTGACGGTTATAGTGCCACAAACTTATCTGACCCGGTCGTGGCGTCGCTGCCGTCGCTTTTACCAATGTCATCTCCGTAGCAACGTTAGTTCAAATTTTGGTCACCGTGTCAGATAGAGTACGAGTAAGTTCTCTAAATATGGACCACCATATCGACTTTTTGTAAAAAAAGTCAGAATTTAGAAGCTATCTATTTATTTATTGTTTTAATCAGTTAATAAACTTATAAGCAATAACAATGTATACTTAAAAAGCTGTAAAAATACAAAATTTCTAACAAATTTACATAATTTGTGCAAAAGCTCAAACTTCAATCTTATGAAAAAGGTAGTTTAATATAGACCACTAGGCTTTTAATATGGACCCGGGGTGCTGAATATGGACCACAGTAACATTTTGGTAGCTAAGACACCAGCAAAGTCATGTGCCCGTCGGCTGCAAGAAGGATATTGTATTCACTGTACTCCACGTTATACCAGCAGCCTGTTTCTCTTTTGAAAACGCATGGATCAATTTGTTTTTTCCGCTAATTGATACACTTAATGTCTATATATCACGCCGTGTTGACCCAAATCCTGATTCCTCCATCTGAAGTAGGTAGGTATAATGTATATCAGCCAAATTAGTAAATCAAAGCAAAGCAAATTATATTGGTCACCTTTTCCAAAGGCGTATTTTTATTTTGACATAACCGAATAATACTGATTTCTGGCACTCGGAAGGTTTTCGAGGCTTTTAAATATCCGATTTCTTATTTTGCAGTGCTAGTCAATACTAACTATGGCTATCCATGGTCATATAATCTTTGTCCCATTGCTGTCGAATTGGTTGCTTAGATGTCGATGCCATGTCCTATAAACAAAAATAATTAGAATTCTAAAATGGACCACAGGACCATAATATGGACCACTAGTCCATATTTAAAACTCACTGATTGGTCCATATTATAAAATGGTTACTTGTTGACGTTATTTAATTTTAAGAAAATATTAATGAGAGCTACATTTACGCGTTATATCAGAAAAAAACTATTGATATGTTTATATTTTACTATGTGGACAATCAAAGCTTAAACATTATTAATAAAATAGTCAAATCCTTACAAAACTTACCGAAAAAACATATCAAATGGTGCAAAAATATTAAAATGGCTGCCATGAACAGAAACGTACATGCAACTCCACTGTGATCACAGACGATCAGGGTGCGGGGGCAGGGGTGTCGAATTATGGTAACTTCAATTGAATAGCAGTGACATCTACCGAAATAGTTCAGTGGTCTATATTACATGACCGGTCCATATTTAGAGAACTTACTCTAAGTTTGTGGCACTATAGGTTATTTTGGCTGTATCACAGATATTGGTTTAAATCTATATCTGTGGGCTGTATGGTCCCTGTCCAATAGTCCAATGAGGTTCAAAGGTTATAACAAAAGAATAGCTCAACATAGTTACCTTCTTACCTCTTAAACTTATCAAACTAGTATTTAAGTTACCTATCTACAGTAAAATAAAAATATTTTTCTTTTTTATTACTTAATCTTTCGCATATTTATTATTATACTAAGGTATATAATTTAATTATGTAAATTATTAAAACACCAAAAAATTCATTATCTTTTGTCTCCAAGGTAGAAACGATAAAAATATTTGCTAATAGTGTTTTACTAATGTATTTTTAACTATAATTTCTATGCAGATATATTTTAAGATAAAACCCGACCTCCTAGTAGACTGTTTAAAAATATCTTTGCCTGTCAAACGCCTAAAAGTATTGAGTAACATAAAAATTAAGAATGGATTTTTTTTAAATGGCTTTGAATGGTTGCCAGGCCTTTTGTGATAGTGATGAAATACGAAACTAGGCAATTCAAAATTTAAAACTTATGTACTTCATTAAAGAAAGAGGGAAGGGAGGCCTTTGCCCTGCAGTGGGACATTACGGGCTCATAATAAATAATAATAATAAATAATAAATAAATGTACTTCATTATGAAGTGTTATAAAAGCAGTGGCCGATTTACCAGTAGGCTGAGTAGGCTGGAGCCTAGGGCAGCAGATTTTAAATGAAATGATTCATATGTAAGTATATACTTAAATGTTCAAGGTTTAAAAACTTATATAAAACTATTTCTTGTGCAATTTGAACTAAATCGTTGGGTTGTAAAAATAATCTAGGAACTGACACATCGATCCCCTAGTTCACAATCTTACTAATTACAGGAAAAAGAAACACAAAATATTCTTTTCATAGTAAAGGGGAAGTACCTAGTTGGTGATGTACCTACTTCTAAGTTATTCTACGAAATCCTACCGAAGAGTAGAAATTTTTATAAAATCTGACATTTTGTCTATTCGTCCTAATATATGTTTAAATTGCCAGTACCGAATAGGTTGCCAACTCAGAATTTGCTGATTTTCAGTTAGCATCCTTGCAGTGTCACACGAACGGAGGAAACAAATATTCATGTACCTACTTAATAATATGATAAATACGATACTATTTAAAATTATAATTAATACTTATGAAAAATAAATAAAAGATATAAAGAATACAAACAGAATACCTGTTTTCTCCATAAACATATTACTCAACTTTTTTAAACCTATTTTATTGTTTTATTAGATACGTTTAAGATCGTAAAACTAATTAAGGTGTAATTTTTTGTTATTTTTTTGTAATCGAATGTCATAATAATATTCAACACTTGAAAATCAAGGTTAAAAGTTGAAAAGGCGACTGTATGAACACTAGCTGTTACAAACGACTTCGTCCGTTCTTTTTATTAGGTACTAGCGGGTCACCCCGGCTTCGCACGGAATTTTAGGCCTAGTGGTCGAAATTCGACCGTAATTTCAGGTTTCTGAATGCCGAGCACGAATGGTTTGACGTATGGTAACGTAAACGTAAGCCAATTTTGATTATAAAATACGATGAATCTGCGATAGATTTTTGTTCAACTTTTTGCAACAAAGTGCCACAAACTTATCTGACCCGGTGACCAAAATTGGAACTAACGTCGCTACGGAACAAAAATGACATCAAAGTGTCATTTTTGTACGGAGATGACATTGGTAAAAGCGATGGCAGCGACGCCACGACCGGCGGGTCTACCGCGTACCTAACTAAAATTGTAATGAACATCGACATCGGTATTAAACTTCAATACGATCGTGAGAGCCTAAACTTTGAGCTAACTTGTAAAAAAATTACCTATCATATAGTTGGGACTTCTAATCTTCATGATCGGTAAAAAAAATACAAGTTAGCTCAAAGTTTAGGCTCTCACGATCGT